>JAMPIV010008803.1:0-155900 GCA_024509875.1 Oreohelix idahoensis | reverse complement strand
CCGTGTATAAGTTCACTTAGCGTTTAAAGATAAGAAAATATTTAGAGGAAATAATAGATCTTATTGGAAAGAATTGGCTCCAAGGAATCCCTGCTGGGTTTTGCCCACGTCCAGAAGGGGTGTACGATATGTAGGAAAAATGCTCCATAACTCGATCAGGTCTGGCTTTATGATAGTAAGGAGAATATTTGTCTCTCGCTTACCCGTCTCGTCCCCGTTCTCAGTTTTACTATTATATGGTATTCATTTTAATTTATGTTATATTTTACGAGTTCCCCCCCCTTCCCTTAAAAAGGAAGATATAACATAGACAATATTCAACATCTCATGGAAGGAACAAAGGCGTGGGGAACAGTATATAGCACCACAATTTTGGTTTTATTGCTAATAAAGTGAATAGAGGTGATTGATAGTAGCTTGTCGATGGAATTAGTGGGTCTGCTGAGGTATGTATTTATGTGTCTCAACTCTATTCTCAGTGTTTTTTCATCATTGGATGACTATAAACTAGGCAGTGATGTAGTGAGGGTTCTTTTTCGTGGACTTAGGTTTGCAGCCCCGGCTCTGATAGTGAAGTGTGAGTTAGTTTCTCCGGACGTCCTCCTAGACGTTGCAACGGTAGGTCTTGAATGGTTCGGATGTGCCTGCTCTGTGCTCGACTCCGTATTCTGCGCTGAGATTGGACTGTCGTGCAAGGCTCCACCATAGACTGAAGACAAATACGACGGCTTCATTAATTTTCTAGCTTTAGAAAGCAGTCTTTCCCTAAGCCGTCCCTCTGCCCGTCATCTCAGATTTTAGTCTCTAACATCATATGTCTAGAGTCTAATCTTGAATTCAAGTTTCTCCTGTCTGTCCTTTATTATATTTTCTCTGCCCCAGTGGCAGTATTATAATTCTTTAGACTGAGTTATCGTCACTTAACCCGATGAATTATTATAAATGTCAGTTAAAACCCACCAAATTTTATCATAGAAATGTCGGCAACAGTATTCTAGTTTCTGTGCCTCTAGCCTAATCGTCATGTCATTATATGCAGGAAATTAGTAAGATTTTAACAATTCAATTGGACCATCCTGTGTTTTAGAGAATTGTCTTCGACAACATTAATCACACACTTCATGTCTGGTCGCACATCGTCATATAATTTATAATGAAATATATGTCACGGTTCTGTCAGTCAACATTATCTCGATTAATATTAATTTCCGAGTTAGTCTAACGTCGGGTCGAAAATTATAATCAACCCGATAATATGGAAATGTAAATAGCTTTATAATTATATATATTATTCCCGTTTGATACTTTAGGCATCAACCAGCTTATGTACATGTTATCCCGTGGGATCATAAAATATAACCGATCACATGTCGCTGGTTTGTGATCGAACCACAACAATATTATTTGATATAAAGTAAACATACCAATTCTTTTTTGTCGTGTCGATTTTGTGCAAGGTACTTCCCCCACACACTTATCAATCACATTATATTCTACCGAGATTTCACTTACCTACTCAAAGATGGACGCTAACACGCAATTAGACACGTGGCTTCAGTGCATATAATGCGAGAATTCTGGCCGATCCTAGAGCTTAGGTCCTAGCTTTCTTGAGGGTTTCCTGGGCAAAGTGACCAAAAATGGTCTGGCTTTGCCGCCTAGGTTAGCGGTGTCATTTCTCGCTTGGCGACACGTGATCCATAGCGTGCATCATGAGTGACCTTAGCCTCCGTTTTTAGTACGCTCCAATCAACCAATAAAGTTAAAAGTCACGGTGGCTGTCGTTTCCTAAATGGCCTAAACTGGTTTACCTTTTTCCCAAGTTCAAGCATTCTAAATAGTTAAAACGGGATTTCCTCGCTACCGAGCTCATTGGTCAACAATGACGTCGTATCTAAAAATAGCGAGGTGAAAATACCGACCGCTAGGCGATTTTCCGCAAGTGACAATGTAACCAGGGACTTGCGACTGACATGCATTTGAGATGAGAAAAAAACGATGTCACGTAAATAAATTCAATATAAAAAATGAAGAGAAGATTGGGCAAGTTGGTCACACAAGCTCCCTCCTCCACCAGTTTTGACGTTCCGACCCCACACCACTCTGGGACCCTGACTTCCACTTATCATTAGCAGTAAACTACCTATCTACCTAGTATGCGACCGGCTGACCCTTCCCACAACAAACTGCCCCTACGTTGTACTAATCCCCAGGAAAATGATTCCAATGTGAACTGGAATATGGGCTAGCAACAGTAGGTGACCATCCTGCAAAAGCCGGGCAAAATAAGGTTCTTCGCCGCTGCACTAAATCCTCAACGTGTTTAATGACCACAACTGCACCGAGAAAACCTTTTATACCCGTCTAAATATGGTTTTGAAACATCCTGCCCATCCCCAAAATAATCGACAGACACTTCTCGTTCGATGGTAGAGTAGTTCTGTTCAGCAGGGTTCAATTTCCTACTAGCATATGCCCAATGGGAAAATAGAGTTGCAGAAGGACTATCACTATGCTGCATGTAGAGTGGCTCCTATCCCTATATTTGCTAGCAACTGTTGCGCAGCGTAAACCGTTCAGTGAGTTAAGTCAGGCAGTCGCAGAATTGGCCTAGCTGTGAGTTTCTCCTTCAGCAGTGCGTGTAGGCATTTACGCACTCCCGCTGTCCAGGTTCACTTTGTCCGGTTCCCATTCTTGGTTAACTGCGGTCAGTGGCGCACTCAGGGTAATTAAAAATCTTTAATATATCCTCTGGTATGAAGCCACATAAGACCACAATGACCTTACAGATCCTTTGTTTAGTCTGGGTCGTGGGGCCCGCCAGTAAACTTCTCAATATTACTGCATCTGGGAACATGCAATCCATGCTAGGATGGTGTGTCCCGAGGAATTCTAGTTTTGCTCGCAAGGCAATTTGACATTTTGTTTAGGCGAGCGTGAGGAGTCCTGTTTCTCTAAGTCTTTCGAAGAGTAGGGAAACAGCGTCCAGGTGCTCCTCAAAGGTGTTCGTGGCAATAAGTATGTCGTCCATGAAATTACTTATCCCAGGGTGGTTCAGGGGTTCCAGTAGCTTCCTCATCATACGAGTAAAGACGCTTGGGGCGTTGCTTAGCCCAAATGGCAATACATTAAACTCGTATGGCCTTCAGAAGTACTAAATGCTAACATCTGTCGAATTTCCTCTTTTACCGGGATCTGGTAGTACCCTTTGCTAAGGTCTATCTTCGAAAAGTATCGTTGCTCTACTCAGCTTGGTGAAAAGCTGATTCTGATACTGGTAAGGGCTCCGCTTGAAATTCCGTTACACCGTTGAGACTTCTGTTAGTCTATGCAAGGATGTTCTCACCTGTGGATTTTCTAAGCAACACTACACTCTAGCACTATAAGGCGACTCTGATTTTGAAGATAATAATTTTCCTTAAGCAGGGTACTCGAATTCCTAACACTTCACATGCATGGCCTTGCTTAGCATAAGGAACAGGATTAGTTCTTAAACTCGAACTACGGGGCGAGGTCTGTTAGCTTCATAATCAAATTCTATCAGGATGGTCATGCCAGGTTTATTATCCGTGAGTGTACTAGTAGTGTTTTCTCAACAACTGTTGCTGCAACCTGTGCCTGCTGATCCTCCGTTAAAGTTGAACTAATCTGAACATCTTGATGAGTTTCGCACTGACGAAGAGGGTATTCACAGGAGGTCAGGGGTTCTGCCTCAGTTTCCGTCGCAATAGCCAGTGTCAGGAAATGTGCTGGTTCTGCACCTGGTCTTTCATAATATCGCTTCAGCAGGTTTATGTGGAAAATTTTCTGCTTCCCCTTTATGGCAATCTTGTAATTGGTGCGCGACATTTTCCCAACAATTTGATATGGACCTCTCCACCCATTTGCAATTTATTATTGCTACTGGGGCAGGAGTAATAAGGAACCTGTTCTCCTACTTCTAGCTCCCTATCCTTACAGCAAGTGCGGTTGTAGTAAAACGCGCAAGTGTTTACGACGGGCACGGCGTACATTTTCCACTTTGCCAGTTCCCATCCTGTTTTTAAGGCGTTGGGGGTCAACTCATTCACGTATTTAGGGATGGCAGAGGTGACCGTCTCATCAGCTTTATCATCTGTCCAAGTACGTAACAGTGCCTCTAAAGGTCTTTTATAGGTCTACCAAACAGCAATATGGCAGGAGGCATCCCAGTAGAATTGTGGGGTACTTCGCGGTAAGCAAATAGCTGCGGGTAAGTATTGATCCCAGCTCTCTGGTTTTTCCTGCGCAAGTTTCCGAAGGATGGAAATAAGGGTCCCGTTTAAACCGCTCCACCCTGGCCATTTGCCTGGGGGTGGTAGGGAGAGGTGTGGATATGTCGGGCCTGAAATATCCTAAACACTTCCTCGGTGAGTTTTCCTCGGAATTGGGAACCATTATCTGTCAGGATCTGTGACGGAAACCCTAGCCGAGTAAAATAAAAAAGTGGTGAGCAGAGCCTTCTAGCAACATGCTTAGATTCACAGGGCGGGCCATAGCGATAGGTGAGCCTCTGCCCACATGGAGCAACAATCCACTAACGTGAGTATATAACTGTTTCTCTTTTTGCTACGAGTAAGTGGACCCACAATATCCACCGCTACGCGTTCGAAGGGTGTGCCCAAGATTGGCATTTCTCCCAGAGTGGCTGGGGCCGTCCAGTGTTTCGGCGCTGTCCTCTGGCACTGCGGGCATGATTTCACATATCTCTGGATATCGGCGTTGATACCTGGCCAATAATAATGACATGAAATAATTCGCTGAAATCGTGGCACTTATAGCCCATGTGGCCACTAAACGGAAGGGCATGGCCCATTTCTAGGACCTGGGCTCGGTATGCTGATGGAACCACAAGTTGCCCATGTTCCTGTCCTCCATTTCCTGCTTTCCGATGCAACAGCCCATTTTTCTTGTAGAAGTCTCCCTTTTGGAGAGGAGTGTGCGCTCTCGGTAGTTTTTTGTAGCAGGGTGCTAGAGATTGATCCTCCGTTTGTGCCTTTTTTAATTCCTCAGGAAGGATGTTGGGTGGGGATTCCAACTCCGTATTCCGTTTGGCCTGTCCTCTAGTGGTGACAGCCGCCACAACCAGAGGGTGAATGGGTTCTCCCAAGAACACATACCTACACCCTAAGATCAAGGGATAAATAGGGTCGTCCAAGATCGCTGCACTGATTTCCCCAGTCACATATTTTGATTTGACCTTAATCTTGGCTATGGCCAAACGCATAGGTGCTGCACTTTTAGTAGGTCCTTGTATTTCTATAGTGTCTTCTGTCATCTGGTCAGGCTTGACTAGGGATGCACAGACAACTGCGTCGAATGCAAGGACTGTAACATAAAGGCAGGTCACCTCTTGGTCATTTACGAGGACTGTCTCAACGACAGGGAGATGTCGAAGTTGGTCCAGAGGTTCTTCCGGTCCATTTCCCCTTGCGGCACTTTTACGTAAGCAGGCAGCATGATGAGGTGGGTTTTTCCGGTTGCACTCCTGCGTATTGTGGGTGATGGTTCTACAGTGCTTACACCATTTTTCCCCTTGCCCTGCTGCTGTAAATTAGATCTCTGAGTAGTCTTGTAGTCAGGCTTGTCATCTTATTAGAAGTTAGTATACGGTGGTTTCACTTGGGGGTCCATGTGTGACTGAGCTGTCTGTCTAGGTACGTAATCTGGTTGTTTCCGTCTGGGTGGTGGATTCTCTGATAGTGCTGCCTGATATCGTTCCGCTAACTGGACTATGGATTCTAAAGTGCTGGCCCCATTCTCTGTCAGGAATCTTCTCATGTCGGAAGTCATGGTGTCCTTCAGTTGTTCGATCATGACCATTTCCTTCAGGCCTTCCCAATCATGAGTAAAATTCCCTAGGGCACCCCACTTCTCCACGTAGGAATCCAGTCTCGCAGCAAACTGAGCAAAGTTCTCTCCGACTTCCCTCCTAGAGTTACGGAACCTCTTCCTATAGGCGTCAGCATGCAGCTCATAACGAACCAATAGTGCCTTTATCAAAGAGTCGTAGTCATCCTGTAAACCTCAAGGAAGCTTGCTATACACGACATAAGCAGTTTCCTCTAAGCCCCTTGCGACAGTTTTCAGGTTCCATTTGCTCTTTCTCCAAACCAAACGTGGTGGCAAACTTCATCAAATTTGTCCAGATACACATCGTATCGAGTCAGCTTTGTTCCGAGAAAGCTTGCAAATGGAAACGTCAAGGTCCCAAAGTTTTGACATGAGTGAGGATGGCATAGGTCCGGTGCCCCCTGCGTGCAAGGAAGGCATAGGATCTGACCTTGGCGATAGGGTGCCTGAGGAGGTATGTGCGGTTGCACCGGCTACTGGTGCAACTCTTTGAGCTTGTCCCTGCATCTCTAACTGCTTCATCTTCAATGCATGCTCGCGTTCATCTCCCTCGCTTCTTTCTCTAGCGTCTACAGCTTTTATCCTCTCATCTATTTCTGCTAACTTTATTCGCTCTTCTCTTTCAGCTTTCGCTGTTTCTCGAGCGTAATACTTATCAGTCTCGACACTCACATAATTTGCAAGGTCCACCCCACTATAACCTAGATCTCGACCGGCCTCCCCTAGTGCTGCCTTAAGCTTAACTATTTCAGCCATCCTTTGCAGTTAAAGGTCCACACTGAGTAAGCGTAGTGCTACCTTCCAATAGTATTTTCTAGACAACGAAAGTAAATACAATTATATAACTACAGTTATGGAGACTTAAGGTCTGTAATTCAATGAAATACAAAATCAAGAACTAACTTAATTAAACACAACATATATAAAGGGATTCACCAATCAATGCCTGAATTTCTAGAAAAAATGTTTTCTGTCTTTCTAGAGCTCACTGTGTGAAAATACATGTGTTAAAATGGTATACTGTAATGACTGAATGGATGATACTATCCCAGAGGTATGATAAAATACATAAGTTCAAATCCCGGACGAGCCCCCAGTGTCACGTAGCGTTTAAAGGATAAGAGAATTATTTAGAGGAAATAATAGATCTGATGTGGAAGATTTGGCTCAAGGAATCCCTGCTGGGTTTTCCCACTTCCGAAGGGTGACGAAGAGGGTAAATTCTCCTAACTCGACAGGTCTGGAAAAGATTGTAAGGAGATATTTGGTCTCTCGCTACCGTCGTCCCCTTCTCAGTTATCTATTATTATTATTCTTTAATTTATATTATATTTTACAAGCCCCCCTCCCTTATAAAGGAAGATAAACATAGACAATATTCAACATCTAATGGAAGGAACAAAGCATGGGGTACAGTATATACACCCAATTGGTTTATTGCAATAAAATGAATAGATGATGAATGATAGTATTGTCGATGGAATTAGTGTCTGCTGTATGTATTATGTGTCTCACAATTCAAGTGTTTTTCATCATGGATGACTAAACTAGGCATTGATGTAGTGAGTTCCCTTTTTCGTGGACTTAGCTTTTCAGCCCCCGGCTGATAGTGAAGTGTGGTTAGTTCTCCGGTCTCCTGACGTTGCCCCAGGTAGGTCTTGAATGGTTCGGATTTGCCTTCTCTGTGCTCGACTCCGTATTCTGCGCTGAGATTGGACTGTCGTGCAAGGCTCCACCATAGACTGAAGACAAATACGACGGCTTCATTAATTTACTAGCTTTAGAAAGCAGTCTTTCCCTAAGCCGTCCCTCTGCCAGTCATCTCAGATTTTAGTCTCTAACATCATATGTCTAGAGCCTAATCTTGAATTCAAGTTTCTCCTGTCTGTCCTTTATTATATTTCTCTGCCCCAGTGGCAGTATTATAATTCTTTAGACTGATTTATCGTCAGCTTAACCCGATGAATTATTATAAATGTCAGTTAAACCCACCAACTTTTATCATAGAAATATCGGCAACAGTATTCTAGTTCTGTGCCTCTAGCCTAATCGTCATGTCATTATGAGGAATTTAACAATTAATTGGACATCCGTGTTTTTAGAATTGTCTGACAACATTATCACACACTTCATGTCTGGTCGCATCGTCATATAATTTATAATGAATATATGTCACGGTCTGTCAACATTATCGTTAATATTAATTTCCGTTAGTCTAAACGTCGGGTCGAAATTAATCAAATAATATGGAAATTAATAGCTATATATATATATATTCCCGTTATACATTATTATGAACATGTACATATCCCGTGGGATCATAAAATATACCCGATCACATGTGGCTGGATGTGATCGTACAACAGAAATATGAATAAAGTAAACATACCAATCTTGCGTCGATTTTGCAAGGTACTACACATTTCATCACATTATATTCTAGCGAGATTTCACTTACCTACTCAAAGATGGACGCTAACCCGCAATTAGACACGTGGCTTCAGTGCTTTTAATGCGAGAATTCGCCGATCTGGCTTAGGTCTAGCTTTCTCGAGGTTTCCTGGGCAAGTGACAAAATGCTGGCTTTGCCGCCTTTTAGCGGGTCATTTCCGCTTGGACACGTGATCCGTAGCGTGCATCATGTGACCTTAGCCTCGTTTTAGACGCTCCAATCAATAATGTTAAAAGTCACGTGATGTCTTCCTAAATGGCCTAAACTGGTTCTCCCAAGTTCAAGCAGTTCTAAATTAAAACGGATTTCTCGCTACCGAGGTCATTGGTCAACAATGACGTCGTATCTAAAAATAGCGAGGAGAAAATACCGAACGCTAGGAGATTTTCCGCAAGTGACAATTCCCGGGACTTTGCGATCATGCATTGAGGATGAGAAAAAACGATGTCACGTAAATAATAATAAAAATGAAGAGAAGATTGGGCAAGTTGTCACAACATGTTATCTGTTATAACATAAACATAACATAAAATTAGCTAGAAAGGCATATGGATTTATAGTGCTCATCCAATGTACTTTAATTTGATATATAATATGTTATACTTAACTCATGAATTAACTTAACATTGTCAGTAAACGTAAATTATGTATGTGTAAATTTTTGGGGCTTAAAAATAATTCCGTCCAGAGCTGAAAATAATTACGTACGGAAAGAAACACAGCCAAAAAACAGCTGCCACAAAGCTCAAGGTTTTCCTCCACCTTGGCCATACACATAACAATCTTGTACGTCATTTTCCGGTGCGCATCATTTTCAATATTCCAAATAGTGCCGCATTTATCAGCACTAACTCAAACTCAATAAATCTAACATGTGGTGTGCATGGGCAGACACCACATATTTGAAACTTACTTCCTCTTTTACCGTGAGGTGTAGAGATTTGTAAGAGAGAGCGCCATACTATTCTATCGGCTGTCTTCCTCCTGGCTTGGTTCCACTTAGATGTGAAACACCCGCCGCAAATGTCCTTATACCACAGCCTTCAGGGACAGAAGGCCTGATATAATCTGCACCACGTAAAAACTCTAAAATCCGGAGTTAGTGTCTACTTAATCTCCTTAATGACTACTTTTTGTGAGTGTTTATATTGATGTTAATAACAACTTAGTAATTACATATAAACTCTTGATAGTCAGAACTCTGTGTTGGCATATACCTACAGGTCGAACTTTGTCTAGGTGTCTGTTCTCTGTCTCTGAGTGTCTGTGTTCTTTGTCTGTGAGTGTTGTGACTTTTCACTTTCTCACCAACTCTTTCTTTTGTCTAAAATTGTATACTTCTTCACATATTGCTCTATTGTCTCTAGAAATGAAACTATTTGTTTCAGTTTATTTGTGTCTTGTAATGAGAAGTTTTTATTCTTCAAGTCTTCTCTCCATGACTACTCTCTAATCCGCAATTTCTCATGACTCAGTGTAGAAGAATTATTCACTCTATCTCTGGGGACATTTAATTCAGATTACCTTTCTATTCAATGCATGCCCGACGACGGCACCTGGACGTGACCCAGTGCAGTTGAACTTTTGTATCGTTGGCCTGGGCGTTTGTAAATCAAGGAAAGTTAAGCGAACCTAATCTCCAATATGTGGGGCTACCACCTGTTACTATGTTCGAGGAAGAAATCGCACGTTTGAGAAAATGTTTGACCATCTGCCATCTTCAGAAATATAATTCCATGAGAGAAATTTAAGGCATTCCCTCTAGTACCTGGTCAAGATAAGAGTCACTGCTAAAATTGGGTGCCTAAGAGGGAAAAGCCCATCTCTAGCAGCTTTTGGCTCGTTCGAGCAGGTGAGAAACTCTAACTTGAATAATATGTATATGTTTATCCACAGCATATTAATTCAGTATAATCTGTTAGGTAAAAGTTGTAATTTTACTTTCATTTTCAGTGGCAGTAATTGTTATTTGAATATGTACATGCTCCTCAACTATTTCTAATGTATGATTTCACTGACAACCATAATTAATCACTGATGTTCTTCCTACCTCATGGCAGAAGTAATTGAGGATTAAGCAGTTATGGTCTCTATCATATTTGTTACTTTCGTAATTTACAGTACTGAACCCATGCTCCAAGCAGAACAGACAGTATAATAGTAATACTTCTACTTTCTATTTCTTATGTTCCATGGTTCTTTGTCAAGACTTTAAAAACTTGTTGAATGTATTATCAGTTACATGCCTTATCACTTTATCTCGTACAGGACAGTAGTGTTTTCATCTTGAAATATCTTTTACTTGTATTTAATGCACTTCTATGCATGTACCATGTTCTATGATTGAAGAACTATTTTATATTAAACAGCCATATGTATGCTATTTCGGACGGGAACTAGGACTATAAGAATGTATACAATTCTGTAGCCATTGTTATGAATGTACTAATTTGACTCGAAAGGTATGTCAGTGGTTCTCAGGCTTTGAGACCATGAATACACCATACGGATTTAGGCCGCTTACACACGAGCGTTTCTCACGCGTGACGAATGAAGGAGTAAGGAATTTACAGGCTAAGCAGCCTGTAAATCCCTTACTCCTTCATTCATCACGCGTGAGAAACGCGCGTCAAGAAACGCTCGTGTGTAAGCGGCCTTACTGTTCAAATGGCAAAATGTAAATCAGTGGTTCTCAAACCTTTGTCGGCTATGACCCCTAATAGTTACTGCAGAAGTTAGAAAACATAACCCAGTGGTTCTCCAATATTGGTAGTCATGACCTCCTGGTTTTACCGCAGGTTGTGGACACCCCAATGTTTTGTTTTTGCAAAAGTGGTCGTCCCTATCTGTTGGGTGGTTTCCAGCGGGTTTATTGGTAGATTGCGCGCATGATGCCAATTTGTTTCTCGGATAAATTTTTGTGCATAACCATCCCAATGGACACTGTCCCTGGACTTATCAACACAAACAGTTTGCCTTGTTGGGGTGTAATAGCAAAGGTGCTTTAAACGAAGATGTTTTGGACCTGGAACTCCCTGTGACATAGTAATTGGGTTGGACAACCCATTTTCGACGAAAGTGTACAGTCAGTTTCCAAAAATGCTTAAATCACACACGCTTATTTGTCCATGGGTGATTTTGATGGGTTGGCATGTTTACAACTGTTGGGTGTTGTCTCAGTGATGACTTTTTGGGTGTAGTTATGAAAAATTCTAGTTGCTTGTAACACCATTCCATAAACCAAAAACTTATGGGGGTGGGGATTGGTTGTTTTTCCGGTTGGTCATTTTATTGCTATATTATGAGTGTTTGTATCGGTCCAGGAGGTTTATTTTTTTTTTTATTGGGGGTGGGTTGTGGTGTGTATTGTTGTTTTTGTTTGTTGGTTTTATTTAATGGGTTTGGGGGATGGTTTTTGTTTTGTGTGTTAATGTTTAGTTTTGTGTGTTGTGGGTTGTAGGGTGTTGGGGGGTGTATTTTGGATAGTATAAGGGGTGGGGGGAGGGGTTTATTTGGGGGTGGGGTTGGGGGTTGTATTTGTTTGAGAGGTTTGTAGGGGGGTTTAGTAAATTTAGGGTTTTGTGGGGGGTGGTTGTTTTTGTAGGGGGGGGTTGGGGGTGGGTTGTGTGTGTGGGGGGGTGGTGGGTGGGGGGGGGGTTGGGTAGGGTGGGGGGGGGTTTTTGTGTGTTGTGTTGGGGGGGGGTGGGGGGGGGTGGTGTGGTGGGGGGGTGGGGTTTTGGGGGGTTGTGGGGGGGGTAATGTTTTGGTTTGTTTTTGTTTTGGGGTGGGGGGGTGGGTGTTGGGGTGGTTTTAGGTGGGGGGGGTATTATGGGGGTTTGGGTGTTTGGTGGGGGGGGGAGGTGGGTGTTGGTGGGTAGTGGGTGGGGGTAGTGTGTTTTTTTGGTTTGGATTTGGGGGGGGGTAGGTTGGATGGGAGGGTTGGGTGGTAAGTGGGTTTTGGTGGGTGGGGGTGGGGGTGGGAAATATTGGGGGGGGGGGGGGGATTGTGTGTGTTGGTTTAGGGTGGGGTTTTTTTGGGGGGGGGTGGGGTTCGGGGGTTTGGGGGGTGTTTTGTTTGGTTTGGGGGGGGGGGGGGAGTGGTTTTGGAGGTGGGGGGTTTGGTTGTGGTTTTGGGGGGGGGTTGTTGGGTTTGTGTTTTTTTGGGTTTTGGTTGGGGGGGGGGGTGTATGGTGGGGTGTGGTTTTTGTGGTTGGGGTTTGGGGGGTGTTAGGGGATTGGGTTGTGTGGGGTGTTTGGGGTGGTGTATGGTGTTTAATTTTAGGGGAGGGGGTGTTGTGGTGGGTTGGTTGTGGGGGGGGGTGGGGTTTGGTTGGGGGCGTTGGGGGGTGGTTTCTAGATTTTGGGTTGGGTTGGTTTGTTTGGAGAATATGGGTTTGTGGGGGTTTGTTGGGTTGTTTTTGGGGGGTAAGGGTGGTTTTGGGGTTTGGTTGGGGTTGTGGGTTTTTTAACATTTGTGGGGGTGGATGGTGGGTAGAGTTGTGGGGGGGGTTGTGGGTGTGGGGTCCTTGGTGTTTGGGGTTTGGTGGTGGGAGGGTGGGGTGTGTTTGTCATTAGATTGGTGGGTTGGTTGGTCTGTTATTTGTGGGGTTGTTTTGGTGGGGTGTTGTGTTTTGGGTTGGGGTTTGTTTTAATATGGGTGGATGTGAATTGTTGTTGGTGAAATTGTTTGGGTTTTGGGTTTTGTCATTTGTTTGGTTTGACTGTTTAAGATTATATTTTGGTTAGGTTGTGATGGGTTGTAAATGGTGGTGTTGGAATACACTGTGATGGTGTGGGGATGGGTGAGTCAATAATAAGGGTGGGGTGAGGTGGGGTTGGGGTGTTTTATTGGGGGGTTTTGGGGGTGTGGTAGGGGGGGTATTTGTTAGGGATGGTTTTGTTTTTTGGGGGTGAATGAACCTTGGTGGGGGGGGGTTTGGGGAAAAGGGGAGTTATGGGGGTATTGGGTAAAAATACACCAGGGGTGTGGTGGGTGGTTGGGTAATTGTTTGTGGGGTTTGGATTTGGTGTTGGGCTGGTATGATATGGGGGGTTTGGGTGGTTTGGGTGTGTGGTGTGGGGGGGTGGTGTTTGAATATAAGGGGGGGGGGGGGTGTATTTTTACAACTATACAATGGGGGGGGGGGGGTGTGAAGGGGTAATTTAGGGGGGGGGGGTAGCGGGGGTGTTTGGTAAGTTGGGGGGATTTGGGGTGTGGGAACTGGGGGGTTTGTTGGGGGGGTGGGGTGTGGTTTGTTTTTAATTTAGTGTTTTGGAAGGGTGGGGGGGGAATGAATGATAAAGGGGTGCTGGGTGGGGTTGTTGCTGGGGGGTGGTGGGGATGACTGTTTGGGGTTGGGTGTAGTAAGGGGAATTTAGGAGTAAGATGTTTGTTTGTTTTGAATGGGGGTTTTGGGGAAGGTTTTGTGGGGGGGGTGAAATTATGGGGGGAGTTTCGGTGGTGGGTAAAAAACTTGGTTGGGGGGGGGGGTTTTTGGGGGGTTGATAGGGTTGGGGTGGGGAGGAGGGGGGGGGGGGGTTTAGTTTGGGGGGTGTTGGGGTTTAAGTGGGTGGTAGGGGGGATGGGTTGGGGGGTGGGGGGGGGTGGTACGGGGGTTGGGTGTAGGATGTGGGGTATATTAAAGGGGTTTTTGGGGGGGGTGGGTGTTTGTTTGGTATGAGGGTTTGGGGGGGGTTGGGGGGGGGGGTGTATTTGTGTTGGGGTTTTTTGGGGGTGATTTTGTTGTATTTGTTTGGGTTTTGTTGGGGTGGCAAAAGGTTGTTGTGGGGGTTTTTGGTGGGTGGGGTGGGTTTTTGTTTGGGGAATTGGTTTTGAATGTTTGGTGTTGGGTATGGGGTAAAAATGTTTGGGGTTTTTGGTGTGGGATAATTTTGTGGGGGGGGGTATTTATGTTTGGGGGTAAAGGGTTTGGGTTTTATGGGTGGGGGGGGGGTGGGGGGTTGGTGGGGTGGTTTGGGGGTTGTGGTTTGGGTTTGTATTTGTTGTTGTAAAGTTAGGGGGGGTGGTGTTGGGTGTGGGTTGGTGGGGTTTTTGGTAGGGGTTTGTTGGGGGGGTGGGGGGTTGGGGTGGTAGGTTGGGGGGGGGGGGGGGGGGGGTTGTGGTTTAAGGTATATTGTTTGGTTGATTGGTTCAAGGGGGGGGTTATAATTTGTTTTTATCTGTATAGTAGGGGTTTTGAATGGGGTGGAGGATTGTTTGGGGTGGGGGGGGTTGGGGGGGGTGGGGTTTTGTTAGGGGGGGGGGGGGGTAAAGTGGGGGGGGGGGGGGTTTTGGGGGGGGGGGGGGGGGGTTGGGGGTGGTGGGGTTTGTGGTGGGTTTGGGGGGTAGGGGGGAGGGATGTTGGGGGTTGTTTGGGGTGTTTGGTTGGGGGGTGGTGGGGTTAATTATGGGGGTGGTGTTGGGGGGGGGGGGGGGGGGGGGTGGGGGGGGGGGGGGGGGGGGGGGGGGGGGGGGGGTGGGGGAAACTGTTGGGGTGTTTGGGGGGGGGAGGGGGGGGGGGGGGGGGGGGGTGGGGGGGGGGGGGGGGGGGGGATTTGGGGGGTGGGGGGTTTTGGTTAAATGGGGGGTTGCTGGGGTTAGGGGGGATAGGGGGGGGGGGGGGTGGGTTAGGGGAAGGGGGGGGGGGGATATACCGGGGGGATTGGGGGGGGGGGGGGGGGGGGGTGGGGGGGGGGGGGGGGGGGGGGGGGGGGGGGGGTCGGAGTTGGGGGGGGTAGGGACGGGGGGGGGGGGTGGGGGGGGGGTGGGGGTGGGGGGTTGGGGGGGGGGGGGTGAGGGGGTGTAGGGGGGAGGAATGGAGGGGGGGATGTAGTCCATGGGGGTATCATGGGGGGGGGTGGGGGGATTATGGGGTGGGGGTGGTGGTGGGGGGGGGGGGGGGGGTTGGGGGGAAGGTTTGGGGGGTTTTCCTGTGGGGGGGGGGGGGGGTTTGTTGGGGTTAAATAGGGGGGGGGGGGGGGGTAGTTGTAGGGAGGGGGTTCAACTGGGTTGGGGGGAGGGGGGGGGGAGGGGGATGATGGGGGGTTGAGGGGGGGGGGTGAGTTCAGGTGGGGGGGGGGGGTTGTACCTAGGGGGGGGGGGTCAAGGAGGGGGGATATCGGGGGGGGTTGGATGGGGTGGGGGGGGGGAGGGGGGGGGGGGGGGGGGGGGGGTTTCGGTTGGATTGTCGATGCTCATGGATATGGGGGGGGGGGGGTGGGGGGGGGGGGGGTAAGGGGGGGGGGGGGGAGCAGGAGTGGAGGGGGGGTAGGGGGGGGGGGGGGGGAACTGGTGGTTCACACGAAAGGGGTTCTTCATTAAATTCTTAACACCTAGGACTATGAATGTATTTATGTATGTATGAGAGACAAAACATAACTATGCCCAAGCCTGCACCCTAGAGAGGACACTTCAGCTTCACCCTAAACAGAAATAGCAGACCACAAGGTCTATTAGATTTGGACATGGGAGGAAAAAGTATTTAAAAACGTTCACCCTATTGTGTCGTTACTGAAACAAGGTGTATGCATCTTAAACACATTGTTTGTGAGTTGGTACACAGGGCAATCGGATGTTTACAGTCCATTTTCAGAAAGGTAAAGTTTGAAATTTTGCACTAGATGAGTCATGCAAAATATTCAAATCAGATTGGCTGATCATTTGAGCTCCCTAACAAACATAGCAGGGTAGGACAGTGAATATAACCTGACGCTTCAGTCAGTCTAGTTGACTGTGAGATTCACGCTTGCCAAAGACACCAGACTTGCCAGTCGTTAGAATTCAGAATTTCCATTTATCAGACCGGACACCTTTTATTGGAGTATTCATCAGGACTTACAATTCAGCCCAGGAAATCTCTAACATCTTAAATAAGGAAAACTGGAATATCTAAGGAAACTGAAACACACGGAGTCAGAGAGGGAAGTATCTTATTAAAGAAACGACACCCCAGAAGCGTGTAAGAAGCCGATTCAAGTCTCTTCTATCCATCTGAGCAAAACGTCTGTGAGCGATGATTGGCGTAAGTTGTCATTTTACATGTTATATTATTAACATGTGAACTAACATATATATATATATATATATATATATATATATATATATATATATATATATATATATATATATATATATATATATATATAACCATGTGAATATTAATATATGAAATCGCTAGTGGATGTCCTAGTTATTTGAGTCTGGCAACCTCAGCGTATAGAATGATGATTTCATGAACCACTACTGCCAAGGGCTGGTGATTGCTTTATTGCTAGTTGTGTAAAGAGAACTAAAAGCATAAAGTAGTCCCAGGTTCCATATGGAGCAGGGATGAAACGATGAAGAAATGATGTACATTCTAATTAAAATACTTACAGTTTCAAAGCAGTGTAAATGACGATGTTAACATACACACTTTAAAATTAATGGAGTTTCAAACGTTTCAAATCAGTGTAAACATAAATGAAAACATATTCAATTTATATTGTGAACACTTTTTAATCGTGGAAATGTAAACGTAAACATATTCTATCTGAGCTATTAACCTTTTCACTTAAATGTAATGTAAAGCTAAAGCTATTCAATTTCAATGTAAAAGAAAGTTTATCTCGAGGGATTAAATTAAATTCTCATCGAGGGTAAATTCTGAGATAAAGGGGATGGTAGAATAGAAGAAAGGGGACACATAAGTATGTGTCGGGAAAACGCAATACTCATGAGAACGTTTCGTTTCTATTCTTTATCATAGTTATTGGTGGTACCAGCAGAAAGTACTATCTCTGGAACAAGATGGGAACAGTGGCCTAAGCTTTAAGACGAGGGACAAACTTTGTAGACTCTCCTTGACATTTCTGGGAAACGAGCTACACCCTACAACCTTGACCAGCGACGAGCGAGAGCAGTGTGAAAAAACCCATCAGCTGGAGCAGAAACTACTATTGGCCGCTAAGCGCAAAATATACGCTGCCAAAGTGAACTTTTTTCATCGTCTCTATTATCAAACAATGATGAAACATTTCTTCTAAACTATTCAAGGATTTTTAAACTGTTAAAACTTAAGTGATTATTAAATTTTGCTATTTGTAATTGTACAAATTTAGCTTCGATTTAACCATGTTAAAGTTACTCCATGTTTGTCTCAGTCAATATGCTATACACACTCTAAACAGAGCTATATCGGAATAATAAGAATGCCACTGAGTAAATCAGAGGTGGGGGTTTAACGATCTAAAATTAATCATTGCTTAAATCGTCACAAAAGTGGTCGGCAGATTCTAGAATTAATGTGCTGAGCCAAAGCAGCGTTGTTTTCGCTTATCTGAATATCTTGTGAAGACTCCCTTTGTAATAGAAGTGTCATTACCCTTCTATCTACATCTCTGCCAAGAGTAATCTTGTGAGAAGGTAGACATCTTTATATATATATATATATATATATATATATATATATATATATATATATATATATATATATATATATATATATATATATACACACATATACATATACATATATATATATATATATATATATATATATATATATATATATATATATATATATATATATATATATATATATATATATATATATGTGTGTGTGTGTTTTTGTGTGTGTTACGATTAAAATTCATAACGATTATATATGTATAATAGGTAGCTCAACAGGGCTCATTTTCTGATAATTTTATACGGGCTTACTTATTAATAAAGGAAGTGACGTCATGCCGATATGGTGTAGAGGCAGACGCGAACACTTTGAAGCAGAAGTGAGGTGATCGTCTGCGAAAGAGATGCGGCTTGTGTGTGAATGTGAGTGGACGTATATGTATTGAGCTCCTGCAGTATACTGTGTTTTTCCTGCATCATTCCATCACCAGGATATCAATATACTTAGTTGAGGTGTCCCTGGTTTATTATATTCAGGAAATGTATGCCTTTTCATGAAGATGTCCAGTGGACGATTAAAAAATAAAGTTTGTATGATTACCATTGACCAGCGTTTGATAGTGAACGGACTGGACGACTACCCAGTACTGCATTTGCCATTGGGCCTGTATTCTATTATCATGGAGCTTTGTGTCCAGTATAATAAACTGCGTATTTGTGAATTGTGAAGGAGGTGTTTGTCGGCTCGCTGCAGTTATGCTAGTTCGTGTTGCGTGACTACCCGTAGTGTCTACTTTGGCCACGGAGACCTTCTCCGGAACTTTATATAATACGACACGCATCAGTTTTTGGGGGCTCAAGCCGGGATTTTGAACGTATAATTTGGAACTGTTTCCAGTATACTCCAGTACTTTTCAAGTCTGGACTAATTTTTCAAGTGAAGAAATTTTCAAGATGGCGGTTCTGATCGGCTGCAAGTTTGAATACTGAGTCTAACCCTGGTCACTGCATTTGTATTGAATCGTTGTTTCCCTGAGGCAGACGTTCGACCCAGGAGGATTTTTTTCAGAAAGACAGATAAGTAAATTTATTGATTCATGCAGCTTGAGTTTTGAAGAATCTCATTTGACTGGGTTCTTTTTTATTATATCGTTTATGTATATCTGTATTTACATGTTTGTGTGATAGGCGGGTTGGTTGGCGAGGGAACCCTGAATTCACAATACCAATCCTATGGTCGTGAATTCTTGGTTGTTCTATAGGGTTTGGTACATGGTTTTCTCAGATAATGGGGTCGGCATTACAAAGCTGTGTGTTTAACTGCTACTACTGAGCTTACTATAACCATTTCTGTTAGCTGTTTTGCCCTGTTTATTGGTAAATTTGTATTTGTTGTCAAGTTCATTGTATTTTATTTGGTTTAGTCTTTATTATTGTTTGTGAAATTTGTGCGCCTCGTCTTGCTATCATTCATTTATTAGATGTATTATATGTTGTGAAATTGTGCTTGTAGTGTCATAAGTGTGGTAGAGCCAATTTCTTTCATTTTTGAAACAGTTCATACATTTCTGCCTTGGTTTATTCATTAGTATTGTCTTGGGTTGGCTCTTTCTACTGTTCTCCTGTAATCTTGTTTGTATCTCTAATTTTTTATTGCTCCTAATATACCATCTATAGTTCAATGCAGTTGATTGATATTGAGTAGTGAAATAATTGTTGCTGATATTGCTCACATATTGAAAATATATATTATTTAAACTTTTATTGGACAATTTGGAGACTATAATAGTGAAATATGGCTACCTTGGAGTATTTTAGTAAGATTGGTAAAGACTATGGTTTGGAGGGTGAGGCTTTAAAAAAACCTTTGCTTTCACTGAGCATGCAAAGGAAATAAAGAGGTTAGACAACACAGGAAGAAATGAGAGACTCTTGGCTAGAGAGGAAAGACAGGAAGAATTAGCTCTTGAGCAAGAGAATAAAAGAAGAGAACATGAACTTAAGGAAACAAAATTGGCACATACTCAAGCAGAAATGAAGGCACAACAAGAACTTGAGGAGAAAATATTAACCTATGCTCAAAGAATGGCAAAAATTGAGTTGGAAAAATTAAGATTTCAACATAAACAGGTTAATCCAGCAGGTGAGGAGGCTAAAAAGAAAGACCATGCCTCCACTTTTAAATTAAATTTGCCCAAATTTAATCCCAATATAGACGATATTTCATGCTTTTTAAATAGATATGAAACATATTTCCAGGAGTTTAAGATTGAAAGAGCTACATGGAACAGCAGGTTAATGAGTTTATTAGTTGGTGAGGCTCTTACTTCAGTCTGCATCATGGATGATCATACTAGAAATGATTTTGATGCTGTGAAGACTTTATTGCTAATAAATGTATCAACTGGAGGAAAATGGTTACAGATTGAAACTGAAATCATTGTTGCCTGATTCAGCCAAGGATTTTGCTGAATTTATTTCATCAATTAAGCTTTGTTTTTCTGGATGGGTTGATTTGTCAAAAATAGATACAATTTTTGATGGGCTGGCTGACTTAATTTTAAGAGACAAAGTGCTGTCTTCAATCTGTGGTGACTTTTTGTTGGTGTTGCAGGAGAGAAACCCTGAATCATTATCTGCTGTGGAAAGTCTTGGACGACAATACCAAATTGCACATCCTGGAAGAAATCTTAGCAGGACTAACATAAATGATCCATTACCAGCGGCATCAGCTAGAACTATGATGTCCAATCTACACAGACAAATATCAAATAGCATGGACATAAATTTTCGATTAAATCGAGATAATAATACTGGATTTTTCAGACGGAGGTATAATTTTAACAATAGGTCACAACAACCTCAAAGGAATTTCCATTCATATGAAGTGGATATATACCTCAACAATCATCTTTCAGACCTAGCAGGGATTGGAACAGAGGTGGATACAATGTCCAATCAAACAGAGGACACAGGTCATTCTATGGAAACGATGTAAATAATTACAACAACAGAAGTTATCACAGAACAATAACTTTCCATATTCTAGAAATCTTGAACGTTCCAATGCAGTTGTGCATCAAAGTGACAAGTGCATCAAAGTGACAATAATACAGTTCATAATGTCCAAAATAACAATGTTGCTTCTCATGCAAATGCATGTATTGTGGACTTGTCTAATAGTACTAATTGTTCTGAATGTAATTCTTTATTTCAGCTAGAGGAAGTTCCTAGGCTCATGTGTGGACATCCTTTGCCAGTCATGTCCATGTCCTCTTATGATGGGACAGGTTCATTAGTATTTAATAGGGGTTTTGTAAACAATCAGCTTGTTTCAGTGCTCAGGGACACTGGCTGCACTACTACGAATGTCATTAGTGGACCAGTCTGATTACACAGGCAAAGACGTCAAGTGCATTACATTCGGGGGCACAGTTGAATATTATCGAATTGCGGAAGTCTTCTTAGATACCACTTATTTTACAGGAAGGACTCTCGTGTGCCTGTTGGACAAACCAATCGCTAGAATAACCCTGGGGAATATCCCTGGACTTCATGAATGCACTAATGATGATATTTTGAAATGGGAACAGCAACATTTGCTCAAGGCAAATGCTGTCACTACCAGAGCTCAGTTTCGTGCAGAGTTGAATGAACAGGTCCAAATTGAGGAGGTGACTGATGAGGTGATGACTGATGAGAGGGTGACTGAAGAGGCGGTGACTGATGAGGAAGTGTCTGATAAGGAGGGGACAGATGGGGATGATTTACATGTTGAACGTATTGACAAAGAACCATTCATACAGATGCAAAATGAAGATGATTCATTAAAAACATGTTTTCAGGTTGCCAAGTATGATGATGTGGTGTTTAATGATAATTCATTACACTGGTGTACAATCAAGAATGGGATCTTGATTCGGAATTTCCAAGATTCAACATCAGTAAAAAAACAAATTATGATGCCTACTAGTTTCCGCGCATTTGTCTTACGGCATGCTCATGATGTTAATTGTGCAGGACATTTAGGGATTACCAGGACAAAACAGAGGGTTTTGTCTAATTTTATTTTGGCCTGGGGTGACAAGGGATGTGAAAATCTGTTGTCGCACATGCAAAACTTGCCAAGATATTGCAGCGAAACGCCCCAAGCATAATGCGCCTATACAGGCGTCAGACATATCTTTGCGTCCATTCGCAAAAATGGCAATCAACCTTATAGGTCCACTACCAGTCCCGTCAGCCAGAGGTCATCGTTATGTGCTAACATGCATTGATAAGTGCACGCACTGGTCAGAGGATATTCCTCTGAAAACAATATCTACTACAGATGTTGCTGACGAACTATTTTTAATTTTCAGTCGATTGGGTTTCCCCGAAAACATATTATCAGATCGGGGAACTCTGACGTTATGAATCAAGTTATGAGAGAGTTTGAGATAGATAGATCTCTCAGTAGTGTCTATCACGCTATTTCGAACGGGAAAATTGAGCGGCTCAATCGCTGTCTTAAACAAATGCTAGGCAAACTAACTGCGAAATACCCGCAATATTGGGATAGAGTGCTCCCAGCGGTATTGTTCGCTTATCGTGAGATACCGAACGAACATACTGGATTAGCGCCGTTTGAATTAGTCTTCGGTGCCAAGCCAAGAGGACCTATGTCCGTGATGAGGCCTGTGTATTGTTACAAAATAAGGACAATACATTACTTGTATCTTGGAGAGGACCATCTATTGTACTTGAAAGATTGTCAGATGTTGACTACATTATATCTATTAAAGGAAAAGAAAAAACCTTTCACATCAACATACTGCAACAATTTCACTCTCGTCCTCCACATCTTAAACCAGATTTTGAGGCTATCGACGAGCCTATTGATCGTCGCTCTTCCTTAGCTGTCATACAGGAAGCGTTGTCTGAATTGCCTAATATTTCTGAGCCTCTTTTGTCTCTACCTACTTTATCTCTTTTATCTACTGAGACCTGGAGGGATATTTCTATTTCGCCAACTCTTGCTCCTTATCAGAAAAATCAGATTTCTTTGTTACTACAATCTTTTCCTGACGTGCTCACGGATATTCCTGGGCATACAAAAATCATTGAACATAATATTCTCCTTACTGATTTCAGACCAATCAAACTTAAACCTTATCCTATCCCTGTACATTTTCAATCACAAGTACAAAAAAAAATAAAGGATATGATAAAATTAAACACAATTTCTCCTTCTCAATCTCCATACAGTTTTCCTATGGTTTTGATTAGAAAGAAAGACAAATCCATTCGGATTTGCATTGATTTCAGGCGTTTGAATGCTTTAACGATCTCGGATGCAGAGCCTCTGCCTTTGTTAGATTCTTTATTGGATAGACTATCTACAGCTACCTTTTTCAGTACATTTGATTTATCTAAAGGTTATTGGCAAGTCCCCTTGTCGGACAGAGCAAAACCTTATACTGCTTTCGCTACACCTTTGGGATATTTCCAATTTAATTTCTTCTTCTTCTTCCTCGTTCGTCCTAAAAAGGACGTTGGTTGCGTTGGGATCGTTTACAGTGAAGCTGCGAGATTTGCGCCTTTCGGCCAACACATCCGACTTCTGCACGGCATTTTTTTAGGCCGGGTTAGCCTTCCCTCTTTGATCCCTACTCTCTCTGCCAGACTGCAGTGATGCAACCTGTTTCGAGGACCATCACTTGGAGGTGGAGTAAGGTCTTGGTCAGCTCTGGTTCGCTGACCCTGACGCAAGCAGTCAAGCTATGGGTCGCTGACTGCATTCTCTATTGTTGCGTCTTTGGGTTCCCAATTTAATTTTATGTCTTTTGGCCTCGTCAACGCTCATGCGACTTTTATTCGTATGATGCGAAAGATTTTCTCTAGTCGTGATGACATCATTACCTATATTGATGATATTTGCCTTTTCCATCAATCTTGGGAAGAACATGTTCTTGGAATTCAGTCTTTGTTGACTACTCTTTGTCTCCATCATCTTACTGCTAGACCTTCGAAAAATAAAATAGGATTCACTGCAATTTCCTTTCTTGGTCATAAAGTTGGAGGCGGTTTTCCTAAGCCTGAGGATTCCACTATCTCCAGGATCCAGAATCTAGAAATTCCTAAGACAAAACAACAGGTTCGCAGTCTTTTAGGTCTTGTGGGATTCTACAGAAAATTCTTACCTAATGTTTTAGAAATTACTTCAGTTCTGTCTTAGTTATTAAGAAAGTACTCTCCAAATAAGATTGTTTGGACGCATTCTTGTAATGAGTCATTAAATTTATTAAAGTCTTATTTCTCTAAATCACCAATTTTAAGATTGCCTGATACTCGATTTCCTTTTATCCTTAGAGTCGACGCCTCTAGTTCGGGGATCGACGGTACACTTTTGCAGGAATTGAATGATTGTCTACATTCAATTCTGTATGTCAGTCGTAAATTGACACCTACAGAAAACAAATACCCCATCGTCGAGCGGGAATTGCTCGCTTTGGTGTATTGTTTTGCAAAATTGCAACGCTATCTTATTGATGCGAAATTCGTCTTGGAGACAGATTAGCGTGCCTTGTCCTATCTTAAAACTGCAAAATTTCGTAATGAGAAAGCTGCCAGAGCATCCCTTGCGCAAGCACAAGATGAACATTAACTTCCGCAGATGACATACTCATGTACCGAACTGGCTCATACAGACATGAAATGGTCCAAGGCATTCAAGAGACATTACATAAATGGTATCCCTTCTCAGTTTCCCTGGTAAAATCTACTCTAGAATTCTTGAGCAGAGACTCCGACGCCCAGCTGAGCCATAATTGGATGAGGTCCAGTTCGGATTCCGAGATAACTGAAGTACTCAAGACCTAATCTTCGCACTCAGACAGCTGAGTGAAAAGGCTCTTGAGTATAAGAGTGAGATCCATCTTTGTTTCATAGATCTGGAAAAGGCGTTTGACAGGGTCCCCTGAAGCAAACTTTGGGAATGTTTGGCAAAGAAGAACATTCCAGCACCTCTGATTCATGCTATACAAAGCTTCTACAAGTCTTGCAGAAATTATGTAAGGACAGCAAACCATAAGTCAGAAGAGTTCAGGACCACCACTGGTGTAAGACAATGTGATATCCTGTCACCTTATCTTTTCATACTCCTCATGGACGATGTCATCAAGGCATGTTAGGAGAGAACAAGAAAGTATTCAGTGGGGTACTGGAAGATGAGACAGGTCTGTATTTCAGAGCTGGCATTTGCTGATGATGTTGCCCTGATTGCTAAATCATAGGCACATCTCCAATCCAACCTGCAAGTCTGGAAGGAAAAGCTGGAGAAGAGAGGGTTGGTCATAAGCAGCTCCAAAACAAAATCCATGGCGATATCATGAGAAGAAAGAAGATATCAGATTAAGCTGGGAGAACAGGTCCTGGAGCAGGTCGACCACTTTAAATAACTCGGAGCTATTATAGACCGAAAGGGAGGCATCAAAGAAGAGTTGGCCACTCTAAATGCAGCAGCTGGGAGACTTTCAAGACATAAATCTAGGATTCCTCAGCAAGAGAGAGGTTGGTAAGAAAACGAAGATGGGTGTATACCGCTCCACCTATGTATCAGTCTTGACATATGGATGCGAGTCATGGGCAATGACTACAACCCACAAAAGCCAGATCCAAACCTCAGAAATGAGGTATCTGAAGAAGGTGGTTGAAGTAACAAGAAGAGACATGTTGCGTAACCAGACGATACTTCTTTGATCCTATGACGCCGACCGTCAAAGCAGTCAGTGGCCATCACGCCTGGTGGCGTCTTGTAGGGCAACAACAAATTGATTCCACTTTGCTCGGTCGGCGGCCATCCTTCGTACAGTGCCCCAACTCTGGTTCATTCTTTGCATCTCAGTCTCCACAGTCCTCCGCCAAGTTGTTTTCGGTCGGCCTCTCTTTCGTTTTCCTTCAGGGGTCCAAAGCATAGCTGTTCTGGTGATGGCATCGGGGTCTCTTCTGAGGACATGGCCAACCCAGCTCCAGCGTCTGCCAGCTATGATGGTGTGCATGTCCTCTTGCTTGCTCCGAGTAAGCAGATCTTGGTCGGTGATGGTATTCGGCCAAAAGATTCGGTGAATTTTTCTTAGGCATGTTGTGTGAAAAGAGGACAATTTCGACATTTCCTTCTCTGTAACCCTCCAGCATTCAGCACCATAGAGAAGCACAGAAAGGACACAGTTCTGATATAATCTTAATTTTGTGCTTGTGCTGTATTGAGAGGACTTCCAGATGTTGTTTAGGCTAAAAAAGGCTGTTCTTGCTTTATTCTTTCTGATGTTGATGTCTTTGCCTGCCCCGCCGTCTGGTGTTACTATGCATCCTAGGTATGTGAAGATGTTTGTCTGTACCAGTTGCTGATTCCTTACTGATATAGACTCAGGGTTGCTCACATTGAGCGTCATGACTCCGGACTTCTTTAAATTGATGTCCAAGCCCACCGGCTGGCTAAACTTATTAATTCTATCCGTTTTTTCCTGAATGTGTTGATGTGAATGTGCTAGTATGTCCCAGTCTTGACATATAGATGCGAGTCATGGGCAATGATTACAACCCACAAAAGCCAGATCCAAACCTCAGAAATGAGGTATTTGAGGAAGGTGGTTGAAGTAACAAGAAGAGACATGTTGCGCAACCATAATTAAGACTAGGTTTGGTCCCTTCTGAATAGGTTTGAATAGGTGATAGACTCAGTGAGAGTAGTGAAAGGTAATAGAATTTCCACACACGTGAGATGATAGATTTTGATATAGTGGCTGTCTCTGAAAGCGAAAAGAATTCTTCTCTCTCTCACCTATCTTCTACAACAGTTGTTACAGCGTCAGACAGACTACACCAATATACATATTACTATATTTCTATCACTCACAGGCACGCACATACACGTGACGACAGGTAAACACACAGACGTGGGAAAACTATAACAATGATATATATATTATCTAGAACGAGCTGACCAAACACGATTATTTAGTTCAAGAGCGATTTTATTATCAGGAAAAATCGGCTCACAACATCAAAGAAAGTACATCAAGGAAAATACATATACACATAGTCATAAAAAATCAAGGAAATGTTGCAAGGATGATAGCCCCGTTATAGTGTTAACTCTAGGTTTAGCCCGGCCCCGTTAAGAGAACAGATGATGGCGCCCGAGTCACAGATACATAGGGTTTGAGTCTAAGAGTTGTCTTTGTTTTATCTCGTAATTATATGCACAGAGTTTGAAAAAAATCTGATTTAACCTAAGACAAAAACACAAGAACTCTAGCCTTAGCAACAAATTATGCAGATTGAAAAAAAAAAATTAGGACAGCAACAGGGTGTCAAAGATATAATAGTGAAAAATATCACTCAAACCAGCGTACACTCATTCATTCCGCCATGGCTTCTCACACTAGTACTCACGACTTTGCTTGCTGCCTCTTGGAACACATTGATTTTAGATTTTCACACAGACTCAAAAAAATGCAGTCTACTGCCAAGAAGTCCCCAGTTCCAAAAGACCTGTTTAACTTGGAGTCTCCGGGAACGACTACTTGGGTATGCAAATTTGTTCAAATGTCTGATTAAGTCACCTAACAATTATTCCAGGCGCGGGAGTTAACAGAGCACAGTGTCAATAGCGTAGGTTTCTAAAAAAAAATGATGAATGTCAGGTCGGTGCCTTCCCTCAGTATAGGATTCACTTTAGTCACACCACAGATTTGTCCACAAGATATAATCTAGTCGGGAAATGATTGTTAATATTCACGCCACCAGGCAGCAAATTATATAGAGTTTCTAGAAGAAATTAAGTGCTGGCTCCAAGGTCCAGTATTTATCATTACAGTCTTTGAAAACCCGTTATAGGGATATTAGTATTTCTGTCTAACTTGCACCGTCAGATCAGTGTTACTTGAGAAAACCCACGTGGTTCAAAATAAGGACTGTCTATTTCTTCACAAGTATGGAAACTACTACTAGGTGCTGGTAAAGTTAGGGTCACCCCAAAACTTTCACTGTGTGGAGGAAAAATAACACATATAATATAATAAACAGAATCTGTACTGGTTAAAACTTACATTTAAACTTGCAAGCAGAGAGCTTTGCTTATCATTTAAACTTCCCGTGACGTAAGTTATATTTAAAAAAATCAGCATTCCTCATAAATTAGGAACACGTGCGTATCCCGTCATCATTCATGAGGCTGGATTCTAGAGTTTATACGTTAGTTTAGAAAAATACACTCGACTGAGTATTAGCAGTTAAATTAAATTTATAAATAGCTACAATTGCCGTTATAAGCTAGAAATTTTAATTTTTAGTCTGCTTTCCACTGAATGCTTCCCTAGAAAATATAATAGCCTACCACTTTATTTCTCTTCTGCGCTAAAGAAATAGATTAAAATGAATTAAGCGATTTAACACTTTAACACTCACAAAATCTATATATCTATCATATTAATTACCTCAACCACAGAATTACAGGTAGTCGCACAACTTAAGAATAAAAATGCTGAAAATATTTCTGGAAGTCTAGAAGTTCGACAAATTGCCGAAACAAACTGAGATCTTCGCTAACAGCTATTCTGTTTTTTTCGAGCGACCTATCTACTGTGGAGTCTATGAGCGAGAATGAAATTAAAGTTTCAAACTTGGCCAATATCTTAAAATCAGACAAAGGGCCCAAACTTATTTCGCCAAGCGAAATTATCTCCCCTACTCCCAACATTTACGTCCGCTTAACGCGTGTCGTAACTGTCACCTACTGACCACGATGTACGCGTGTCAGTTTCAAATCCCAGACAGCCTGACTCCATTGCCCAAGTGAGCGCCGTGTCAGTTTGGGATTTTCCAGCCAAATGTCTGGATACTGACCGGTGCAGATGTAAAGTATCACACCTCACCGGGACTAATGCCGAGAAGAAGCTCGCGCGCTCGGTGAGAATGTAGACGATTTGCTACGTCCTGTGTTCAGCGAACCGACTTATCACGCCTTATGACGCCCTGCAGCCCTGACATCTACGTAATATCGTCCTAGCGCGATTCTCAGTTTTTGAGAAAGAAACAGGTAAAGTTTGCGAATTATATGAAAATAATATTCGCAAAACGAATGGATGAAAAATATACAGGAAAAAAATGAAATACAGAGATAATAAAAGAGAGAATTTGGGTGAACGAATAGGAAGAAAATGTAGGAAATTAAATGAATATAAACCCTACGTGACAGAGCCTCCCCCCTTTAAGATATGGAAGCACTCCATGTCTACGTTATGGAGTTTAATTTCCTATAACCGTAGCTTCGGGGTGTCTGTCCTCTTCCCTCTCATCTTCCCCCTCCATCTCTGTCCAATTCCTACTCAAGTCCACTCCTCAAAGTTTCCTTCCCCTGGAATGTCCCATATGCGCGCTTGAAAGAGCGTCGCCGCTTCTGACATTTTTGAAAGATTTCCTGTGATAGCGGTGGAATATCCCTGCCACTATCATCATCTTCGTCAGTTTTGGCGATCGTCAGGAGATGGTCGGAGGTTGGCACTGGTTTTTCCAAGTATCTCTTTAAGAGATTTAAATGGAAAACCTTCTCCTTTCCTTCAATAGAGATCTGGTAGTTAGCCTTAGAAATCTTTTTCAGGACGGTAAACGGCCCTTGCCATCCGATCTTCAGTTGGTTGTTCTCGGTAGGGAGCAACACCAAAACTTTCTCTCCTGCTTCCAGTTCTCTCTCTTCCGCGACTTTCCTGTATCGGTTAGCGTGCTTTGTGCGAGCTCGCTTAAAGTTAGTCGTTGCTAGGTCCCACCCTAGTTTTCAACCTTTCCTTTAAAACCGACACATATTTACTTGCTGAGACGACTGTCTCATCCGCCTTCTCGTCTGTCAGAGACTGAAGTAAGGCTTCAAGCGGGCCCTTAATGGGTCTGCCAAATAAGAGTGTAGCTGGCGGAAATCCTGTGGAAGTATGAGGAGATTCTCTGTAGCCAAATAATGCTGCAGGAATACAGAGATCCCAATCTTCAGGTTTCACTTGTGCCAGCTTACTTAGCATCATGGTGAGGTTTCCATTAGCACGTTCCACGAGCCCATTTCCGGCCGGAGTATATGGCTTAGTGTGGATGTGCTGGGTCCTCAAGATCTTAACGATCTCATCCATCAACAGGTTTCGGTATGGAGATCCATTATCCGTCAACACTTGCTGAGGGAATCCCAACCGAGTGAAAATCTGCACGAGGGCTTCTGCGACATGCTTGGCATCTGCGCATGTTAGCGGGATAGCTTCTGCCCATAAAGTGCATGTATCGACTAAGGTCAGGATAAACCTGTTCCTTCTTTTAGTCCTTTCGAAAGGCCCTAAAATGTCGATCACAACCCGTTCGAATGGTGTTCCCATTATTGGCATTTCACCCATGTGGACTGGGGGTGCCCGTTGCTTGGGTGGCACACGTTGGCACTGGGCACAGGATTTGACATATCTGATAATATCAGTATTCACTCCTGGCCACCAATAATGAGTGGTTATACGTTGGTTTGTGGCGTTCTGTCCCATATGTCCGCTAAAGGGAAGAGAGTGCCCCATTTCTAGGATTTGGCTTCTGTACTGTTTCGGTACTAGGAGCTGGTTGTAACCTTGGTCAGGCTTGCCCGTTCTCCGATAAAGTACGCCATCCTCAGAAAAAATGTCCCCGTGCTGTTTGGGTTCCTTAGCCATGGGCAGTTTCCTAAAGCAGGGTGCCAAAGTAGGGTCCTTGTATTGCGCTTCTTTAAGTTCCATAGGTAACAAATTTGGCGCAGGCTCCCGTTCCTTCTTTGTTTGCCCTCTTGTAGTTACTGCTGCCACAATCGGCTCTTCCGGTTTCCCAATACACACGTATCTCCCGCCAAGTATGACTGGGTAGATGGGATCATCCATAACAGCCGCTTTGATCACACCTCTGACAAAGTCAGAGTGTATCTCCACCAATGCGATGGGAAGCGCTGTAGGTGCATCACTCTTACGAACTCCACAAAGTTTGACGGTCTCTCCTGTCTCTTGACCGGGTTTAACCAGGTTTCTGGCAACAATGCAATCATAAGAAAGCCCCGTGTCAAATAAGCAAGAAGTTTGAGAACCGTTCAAAGTAACAGTACCTCGCGTTGAGGGTCTATCCCCAACAGGTTGGGAATCACTGTCAATAATTCCGCCTTGCGAGACTGTCAATAAGCATCCGATGCGTTTCGGCTCGGTGTGCTCGGTCTGATCATATGTCCCGTGCTCAGGGGTTCTCCCTTTGCCACCTTGTCCTTTCTGGCTACGCTGCCATGTAGGGCGGTCGGGTTGATCAGACTGTTTGGGGTGGTTGGGGTACTTGTTCTTGTAGAACTTGGATTTTTCAGGAGGGGGGTTTTGAGGTCCAGTTTCTCTGTGGTTGTTTTGGTTAGAAGCCTGAGAAGATTGCTCTAGGTTATGTTTTCGAAAATGCTCCTCTGTCGGTTTCCGCTTTGTGGCCGGTAGTTCAGCCAGCGCATTGTGATAACGCTCAGACTTTTCCAAAATGTCTTCAAGTTTTTCTGCCCCCTGCTCAGCGAGAAATCTCCGGGTATCAGCAGACAAAGTGTTCTTTATTTGTTCAGTTAGAACAAGTTCCTCAAGACCTTCATAGGTAGAGGGGAGCTGCGAAAGCTCAAGGCACTTTGTTAGATATCCCTTAAGACGAGATGAGAACTGGTGAAAAGTTTCAGAATTCTCTTTCCGGCTGTTGCGAAACAGTTGCAAAAACTTGCGAGCGTTCATTTCAAAGCGCTCCAGTAACGCTTTCTTCAACACATCGTAGTCGTCTTGTTGGCTACTTTCCAGCTTAGAATAAACATCATAAGCAGAACCTTTTAGGGCCTGGGAAAGTTTCATATTCCAACGCGACCTCTCTAACCCGTACAGAGTTGCAATTTTCTCAAATTTTTCTAACCATGTGTCAATCTTCTCATTTGGACAAGGAAAAGATTCAAGAGTGAAAGACATAGCATTTAGTTGAAGAGATTGAGTGTTAGCAGGGTCAGTTAAGGAAGAATGAGGAGAAGACTCTCCATTGCTGGAGGTAGAGGCAGCGCCAAGACTTTGGACTTCTAGAGCCTTAAGAGCCAACTCATGCTGTCGTCGTTGCTCATTTTCTCTTTCCAAATGCTGTCTCTCCTTCTCTCTCTTCCTCCTGCTGTCTTTCCTTCTCTCTTTTCCCTCATGCTGCTTCTCCTTCTCTCTTTCCTCATGCTGCATCCTGCGAATTTCCATTTCCTCGTCCATCTTCTTCTGCTGTAATAGCCGGTCTTCCGCTTCTTTCCTCTCCGCTGCTTCTTTTTCCTCTTTAGCTTCAGCTGCTTTCCTCTCCGCATCATATCTCTCAAGTTCGTCCCTGACAAAAGCTTTCGCTTCCTCTCCTTCCAGTCCCTCCTCTCTCGCTTCGTCCCTGAGGAGTTGTCTAAGCTTTGCCCTCTCGGCCATATTATGTCAGTGACTGAGACACGTGGAGATAGAAAATAGGAAAAAGAATAACCTGGTTCCTACCACTTACGAGAAAAAAAAAACCCAAAAATTCAAAAGATGATATCCTTAACCCTGGGATACCTCCTCCAAAGTAAAATCTAACTATCGCTGCTATTATCGGCAATAAAGCACTCAATGCAAAACACGACTACGCCAAATAAATGGTAGTTAAGATTACAACTGAAAAATAAGTTGCTACAGTGGAAAAGCAAAAGAATATTGCAAAAATTAAAGAGAAAAATAATCCCTTAATTTTTAAAAATCCACTATAAGTTCGCCCCTGAAGTCAGATCGGGTAAGGGAGGGAATTAATCTGGACAAAAAAAGTCCGAAACACACTCCTTAACTTAGTTCAAACGCCGTTCTGCCTCAGTACCCAGTGAATGTTATACACTCACCACTTTACCAGCATTTAGTATTACAATCAGCAGTTAACATATATCCCGACAAAATCAACCTGTAACCAAAATGTATATTATTCAAAGATGCTGTGGAAAAAAAAACTTATTAGTTTGTGTGGTCAGCACGCCCGTAAACAGATCGTTAGTCTAGGGGGTAATTTTTTTTTAAAAAGATATAACAACTCACAAGACATCACACTCTTACTCTATATCAGAATACAGAATCTTAAGTACAAAATCCAGATAGACGAGTCCACGTTTGTCGTACTCGTCTTCCTATTCTAAGTTCAAAGACCGGAAACGAGCCCTCATTTGTCGTACTCGTCTTCCTATTCTAAGTTCAAAAATCCGTCGGACGAGACCCCATTTGTCGTAGATTTCCGATAGGATAATTAAGACTAGGTTTGGTCCCTTCTGAATAGGTTTGAATAGGTGATAGACTCAGTGAGAGTTAGTGAAAGGTAATAGAATTTCCACACACGTGAGATGATAGATTTTGATATAGTGGCTGTCTCTGAAAGCGAAAAGAATTCTTCTCTCTCTCACCTATCTTCTACAACAGTTGTTACAGCGTCAGACAGACTACACCAATATACATATTACGTATATTTCTATCACTCACAGGCACGCACATACACGTGACGACAGGTAAACACACCGACGTGGGAAAACTATAACAATGATATATATATTTATCTAGAACGAGCTGACCAAACACGATTATTAGTTCAAGAGCGATTTTATTATCAGGAAAAATCGGCTCACAACATCAAAGAAAGTACATCAAGGAAAATACATATACACATAGTCATAAAAAATCAAGGAAATGTTGCAAGGATGATAGCCCCGTTATAGTGTTAACTCTAGGTTTAGCCCGGCCCCGTTAAGAGAACAGATGATGGCGCCAGAGTCACAGATACATAGGGTTTGAGTCTAAGAGTGGTCTTTGTTTTATCTCGTAATTATATGCACAGAGTTTGAAAAAAATCTGATTTAACCTAAGACAAAAACACAAGAACTCTAGCCTTAGCAACAAATTATGCAGATTGAAAAAAACAAATAGGACAGCAACAGGGTGTCAAAGATATAATAGTGAAAAATATCACTCAAACCAGCGTACACTCATTCATTCCGCCATGGCTTCTCACACTAGTACTCACGACTTTGCTTGCTGCCTCTTGGAACACATTGATTTTAGATTTTCACACAGACTCAAAAAAATGCAGTCTACTGCCAAGAAGTCCCCAGTTCCAAAAGACCTGTTTAACTTGGAGTCTCCGGGAACGACTACTTGGGTATGCAAATTTGTTCAAATGTCTGATTAAGTCACCTAACAATTATTCCAGGCGCGGGAGTTAACAGAGCACAGTGTCAATAGCGTAGGTTTCTAAAAAAAAAATGATGAATGTCAGGTCGGTGCCTTCCCTCAGTATAGGATTCACTTTAGTCACACCACAGATTTGTCCACAAGATATAATCTAGTCGGGAAATGATTGTTAATATTCACGCCACCAGGCAGCAAATTATATAGAGTTTCTAGAAGAAATTAAGTGCTGGCTCCAAGGTCCAGTATTTATCATTACAGTCTTTGAAAACCCGTTATAGGGATATTAGTATTTCTGTCTAACTTGCACCGTCAGATCAGTGTTACTTGAGAAAACCCACGTGGTTCAAAATAAGGACTGTCTATTTCTTCACAAGTATGGAAACTACTACTAGGTGCTGGTAAAGTTAGGGTCACCCCAAAACTTTCACTGTGTGGAGGAAAAATAACACATATAATATAATAAACAGAATCTGAACTGGTTAAAACTTACATTTAAACTTGCAAGCAGAGAGCTTTGCTTATCATTTAAACTTCCCGTGACGTAAGTTATATTTAAAAATCAGCACTCCTCATAAATTAGGAACACGTGCGTATCCCGTCATCATTCATGAGGCTGGATTCTAGAGTTTATACGTTAGTTTAGAAAAATACACTCGACTGAGTATTAGCAGTTAAATTAAATTTATAAATAGCTACAATTGCCGTTATAAGCTAGAAATTTTAATTTGATAGTCTGCTTTCCACTGAATGGTTCCTCAGAAAATATAATAGCCTACCACTTTATTTCTCTTCTGCGCTAAAGAAATAGATTAAAATGAATTAAGCGATTTAACACTTTAACACTCACAAAATCTATATATCTATCATATTAATTACCTCAACCACAGAATTACAGGTAGTCGCACAACTTAAGAATAAAAATGCTGAAAAATATTTCTGGAAGTCTAGAAGTTCGACAAATTGCCGAAACAAACTGAGATCTTCGCTAACAGCTATTCTGTTTTTTTCGAGCGACCTATCTACTGTGGAGTCTATGAGCGAGAATGAAATTAAAGTTTCAAACTTGGCCAATATCTTAAAATCAGACAAAGGGCCCAAACTTATTTCGCCAAGCGAAATTATCTCCCCTACTCCCAACATTTACGTCCGCTTAACGCGTGTCGTAACTGTCACCTACTGACCACGATGTACGCGTGTCAGTTCCAAATCCCAGACAGCCTGACTCCATTGCCCAAGTGAGCGCCGTGTCAGTTTGGGATTTACCAGCCAAATGTCTGGATACTGACCGGTGCAGATGTAAAGTATCACACCTCACCGGGACTAATGCCGAGAAGAAGCTCGCGCGCTCGGTGAGAATGTAGACGATTTGCTACGTCCTGTGTTCAGCGAACCGACTTATCACGCCTTATGACGCCCTGCAGCCCTGACATCTACGTAATATCGTCCTAGCGCGATTCTCAGTTTTGAGAAAGAAACAGGTAAAGTTTGCGAATTATATGAAAATAATATTCGCAAAACGAATGGATGAAAAATATACAGGAAAAATGAAATACAGAGATAATAAAAGAGAGAATTTGGGTGAACGAATAGGAAGAAAATGTAGGAAATTAAATGAATATAAACCCTACGTGACAACAATGTTTGACAGACCGAGGACTAGAATGGAACCAGGCCAGGAGGAAGAGCCGATATGATAGTCTGGCGCTCTCTCTTCCAAACCTCTACACCTCACGGTAGAAGGGGAGCGACTAAGTTAGTAAGTAAGTTATGAATGGTGTGAGGAAAGCGGATCAAAGTTCAATCCCAACAAGGCCTGTGAGATTTGGTGCTCTTTGAACAACTCCGTAGTGAAAGCAGACCTCCCAGACATTACTTTCAATGAGCAGAATATTGAAAGGCAAGACAGGCTGAAGTATCTGGGAGTAACGTTTGATCGTGAGCTATCGTTCAAGTATCATGTCGAACTGATCGTACAGAAGTGCAAGTGAGGACTGGCAGCTTTAAAAACAATGGCTGCTGCTTGCTTGGAACAGAGACTACTGTTTCTCCTGTATCATCAGCTCGTGATTTTAGTAATCGAATACAGGCTAGGAATAAAAACACTGTCAGTGTCACATTGTGAACAACTGGAACGTTTTCAAAATGAAGGGATGCGACTAGTTTTGGGCTGTACGCGTGATACCCCCATTGTGACAATGAGATACATGCTCGGATTTGCTTTAGATCCAGATATGCGATGGCCCAGACAAAAGCCTATATGCGGGTAACAAACGACAAAAGACTGTGCCCGTGTCAGTTAAATGCGCAAGAAGTTATATTGATTTTGTTTTCAATCAGAGCTAATCCTTTATATGTTGTTGTTCAAGTGTTACAGGCCTTCCGCCTGAGATGGAGATTCTTGACTTTTGCTAATTTTCCTTTCCAGGTTCGTTCTTCCCTTTTAGGTTTAGTAATAAGCAAAACGGCCCCAAAATGACAAGGTATATCCAAAAGAAAAACTGTAACGTTCCAAAAACAGCAATGCAGTAAATTCAACAAGAAGTTTATTGAACGTCATTCGACAAGCACTGGTATTTTCACAATGACATGATCGTTTACTTACGTATACACAAAATAGTGAGTTATATCCGAAAGAAAAAATAACTACTGATCTTCATAATCTCCAAGACGAAACTCGAATCTGGCTTGCCTAACACAACACAATGGATACCTAGCAAATCTCTCTCTATTCTCGCATTTTCCCCCTTTTATACAGATCCTTCTTTTTCCCGCCATTTTCCACACGTCTCGCTCATTTTACACACGTCTCTCTGTTGTCGACATTTTGCACACGTCTTTCTGTTTTTTCGACATTTTTCACACGCCTCTTGTTTTTTCACCTTAACAATTGGAAAAAACCAAAGATCACAACTCTCACTTCACACTTTCCCGCGCATAACACCCATTCATTATTGTTCTCTGGGACTGCACTATGTTGTCCTCTCAGAGCTGTGACTGATAACTGAACTTTTAATGATACTGCGTTTTGTGGGAAAACGCCGTATCTGCTTTTAATGTCTGTCATTCTTATATGTAGCATTATAGCACGTATAAATGCTAGTGTAGGCCAGCCGGTCACAAGACACCCCCTGCATGAGAACGTAGCTGACATCAAAGTAGCAAGAATTAAGAGGGGGATGTCATGGATGGCACAGGCAGATGCTACGATTGGTCAGGTGACCAGGGTTGAAATGTATCCAAAGGGGGAGAGTGGAGTAAGTCAGGGGAGAACTGGGTAAACTACCAGCAGGTCATCATACGCCTTGGCAGAGAGTGCAGATCTTGGGGCAATGGAAAAGCAGAGCTGGAGATTAATCAGCTGATAAGTGATCATGCTGGAGATAATGACGCCATTGTGTACACTGGTGGGTGTGTAGTGCGTGGTGAGAAATCAGGATGGGGTTTCTCTGCGAGAATAAAGGGCAGGGTCGTTGCTGAAAAGAGTGGAACAACATGGCAACAACCTCCAGCATGAGAATGGAGGTAGAGGCAGTTACTGCAGCACTGAGGTGGCTGTCTGAAACTCCATCAACCAGGGCGGTTATATTGTCAGAATCTCAAGCCGTGCTTCGGAAAATTCAGACCGGATGGCTGCGGCAGGAATGGAAAACATCAATAGAATCCTCGGGTCTTCAAGAACTGGTGTGGTTCTACGGCCTGGCCATACAGGGTACGTGGCAATGAGAGAGCTGACAGACTGGCCTAGAGAGCACCCATAGTGGAGACGCTGGACATGGATAAGGGAGAGATACTAAGGGCAATTAATGATCGCCTGCTGGATAATGACACTGCAATGGATGAATCAACAAGGCTGAGACTGTTGGAGTTTGGCATCAAACGTGGGACTAGCAGAAATAGACGTGAGAGAGGACGCATCCGTCGTATGTACAACCAGCGTGCTATAAGTACATTTAGCATTCATACTCTTTGACATTTGCTGAGGGAGACTAAGCACCTATGGTGTGCCCGGAGTGCAGTGAGGTCGATTCTGATTAACAATTAACAGTTCTCCCAGAAATCCAGTGTAAATTGGATAATTTGGTTCTAAGCTATTTTCTACTATTATTCGCAGTATGGCTATCTGGTCTCTAAAATGTCTGCTTTGTCTAAAACCTACTTGTTCATCTCTGAGTTGTCTGTCTAGGCCTTCGTAAACGTCTGCTAAAGGATCCATGATTATATATTCTAGCGCTTATGTGAGGAGTATTTTGAGGAGGCCATATTTATTATAGTATCTGCATGATTCTGAGAAGTGGAGTTCTTTATTATTGTATTGCTGTAAACTGTATTTGACCATATGTGTATATTAACGTACTGTGTTGTGGTGTAATAAACATGCCCAAGCCTAGGCTCGACTTATTCAAGAAAAGTTTAGCTTTTTCTGCTGCTCATCTGTGGAATACTCTTCCACACGACTTAAAAAATACTCTTAGTCCATATTCATTCAATCACAGACTTTTCAAATACATCATGAGTGCAGATTATATGCCACCCTAATTTCGTTATGTTCTTAAATAATAACGCTGTCATCTCAGGGGCGCATTCCCATAGTCAGTTATGACTGAAGGGGCTATTATTATTATTATTATTATTACATAACATCATATGTAGGTTTTAAAGTTAATTTTGTCCTGTTTAGTATAAATTATGATACGCATCTGTAAATTTGTGTAACTGTTATTGTACTGTTACAATGTTGGGATTTTATTTTATTGTACTTTCTTGTTATTTTATTATTTAAGTAACATTTAGGATACATGTGAGAATAAATAGATTAACTATGGAAGAAGAGAGAAAGGAAGGGCAGAATGTTAGACGGGCCTGCGTGACCAATTCTAAACCCTTTGAAAATAAAGTTCGTTCGTTCGTTCTATCTATCTATCTATCTATCTATCTATCTATCTATCTATCTATCTATCTATCTATCTATCTATCTATCTATCTATCTATCTATCTATCTATCTATCTATCTATCTATCTATCTATCTATCTATCTATCTAATTATCTATCTATCTATCTATCTATCTATCTATCTATCTATCTATCTATCTATCTATCTATCTATCTATCTATCTATCTATCTATCTATCTATCTATCTATCTATCTATCTATCTATCTATCTATCTATCTATCTATCTCTGATAATGTTTGTACTTCAACATATGTTATGTCATGCTTATAAGTAATTAATGTTAATATGAGTGTGCTATATTATTATTTTACTTTACAACGTTGAATTCCTTGAATTTGATATGTAAAATGCATATGAGAATAAATGAATTCAGTATGAAAGGTGAGAGAAAGGAAGGGCAGAATGTCAGACGGGCCTGCGTGCCCAATTCTCAACCCTTTGAAAATAAAGTTCGTTCGTTCGTTCGTTCGTTCGTTCCTGTTTAATATTTTCACATCACTTGTACGAGCAGTAAGACTAATCCTCCGTAATTTGTGCACACGTGCAAATCTCCCATTTTTGGTAGCTTGACCAATTACGTTTCCTTTCATGTTGCTGGTATTTGTTCTGTCTCTTAGACGTTTCTAAATAATTGAAAGCTTCTCCGTCCTAAAGCTAAAACATACCGTCCGTTTCTATTACCCGTGACCAAACAACGTGACCTTTTACGATTTGTCATAAAACTGTATCATTACAACTTCCTTGATTCCAAAAGCAGTTATAAACCACAAGGAAAGAAGAACATAGCTCCACAAGAGTATAGAACCTTGCAATTATCCATCCTCGTTAAGATCTGAAGCCTCTAGTGGGTGCTAAAAAGTACTATTTCAGCAACAGTTTAACGAGAAACTGCTTTTATGCAATGACGAAGTTACCCGTTACCCCAGTCTTGCTAAACGAAATGATCCAGTCAAGAGGATTGCCAATACTGACGCAGCTGTCCTTCTTCTTGTTATTGGTAATGAGGGAGGGACTCTCCAACCTTATCTGTACCCTACTTGTCCCTACGAGACTGCATTGACCGGCACAACCCAATAGACGCTCCCCAATCGTCCGGAAATTTCATCAAAATTCTTAAAATAGGTCCTAAAGCCAGCGCCTAGGACGTCAGTACACAACACATCGGTGGTAAAGACCAATTACTTTATGGTACATTTGACTAATATGACTTCACGTTTAAACACCCCCCCCCCCCCCCCTCCCCTTACGCACGTTTATTTAATCTCCTTTTGTAGCATATCATGCAGTTTCGATTTTTAATTAGATTGTCTTATCTATTCATACGTGGAAGGTAACGTTTGTTTTGAAAAAAAAAGAAACGCAATTTGTCAATGTCATTGTATTTTAATATCACGTGTAGTTCCCGTGGGTGTCTGATGAGACAACGACATAATATGACCATAGCTCCCCCAGGCATGCTGCACAAGGCGACTTATATGAGGTTGTGCATGAGGCGGCTCTCAACCTCATCATATAAAACAAGTTGCTGTAGAAACCACAGCTGCAATAACATATAAATATGCAAGCTTCCTACAATGTGGAACAGCCGCATTGGTGGGTCCATGCTCCGTATGGAGCGAAACAAGAAGGCAGGGATGGTATTTGATGTTGTGATATTCTTGAAATGTGGAATGTCGTGTGATATTGACGGAGTGTGCTATATTTCTTCTTTTTATGTCCTTGGTCGCAGACTGACAAAGCAATCAATGACCATCACGCCTGCTGACGTTTTGTAGGGCAGCAAAAAACTGTCTCCACTATGTTCTGTTGGCAGCCATACTTCATGTAGTGCCCCAACTAGGGTTCATGCTTTGCATCTCGGCCTCCACAATTTTCCGCCACGTAGCTTTTGATCGGCCTCGCTTCCGCCTTTCATTCGGGAGTCCATAGCAAAGTAGCTCTGGTGATGGCGTCAGGGCTCTCTTCTGAGGATGCGGCCAATCTAATTCTGGCGTCTACCCGTTATGATGTGTGCTTTGTTTGTTGTGATATAAATATAGAAAGTGAGGTGTAGGTATTGATATGTCAGTGTGTTATGGTATTTCGTTGGACAGCCTTTCCCTAGCACAGCATTTCTAATTATATTAAAAATGTTAGTTGCTTATCCTTTACAGGACGTGGCAATCAACCCCAGCTTTTATTGGCTGTTTGTGATTTTTCTAGGCAATTTTTACGTTCAGTAGTTTGCCATTGCTTTCTGAACGGTACGGCGCTTATACCATTGTTAAAAATCCACACAAAGCGATCTGCTACCAAACCGCCTGCAGCAGGTTTCGAACCTGGTATATCTGGATTATGAAACTGCGTTCATATCCATTAGGCCACAGACGCCGACTAATTATATTAAAGTTGTGTGAAATATCTTGTGATATTAGTGTAGTGTACTATTGTCTGTTGTGATATAAATGAAGTGTGGTGCACTTTTTCGTGTTTTAATGTGGAATGGAACTTGTTGTGTCAGTATTGTAGTGCAACAATCACAACAGACAAAATAAAGAACACAACATTAACAAATCATCGCTTGTGGATTCTTACTCGCAAATTAATTATTTTTTAAATTACTGTGTAAAATAGCTGCTTTACGTTTATATGATTCGCCTCCATATAGGTTACATCAACACTACAGACTAACATGACAGCACACTTGTATACTTACTATATTTAACACACTATCATGTGTGCCTTATGACATACCATCATGAATGAGAGAATGAACAGCAAAGTGATAATCAATGAGTAGGAATAAACAAGAATATGATGTAAAGAGAGTTAACTACTAATTTTAGATGTGAAATGTATGCATGCACTTTGTGTTTTCAGTCCTGTAGAAATCTGAGTCTACACATTTAATGTTTGGCATGTAATCGGAATCATGCTAGAATGCCTACGTCCGGAAAGCAGAATTCGCAAGACAGAACATCACAACTTCCTAACTTATAAGGAAGCATATCACAAACCCACATGTGAACAAATCATGGAAGCCAGCATTTTTGTTCGAATCTATAAAAATGAATTCAGTTACTTGACTAACCGATTCAGTGCATGAGGGTAAATTAATTCATTCAACTGTTCCTTACATAAAAAAAGCTTATTACACGAAGAAAGTTCATTCACTCAGAAGATTCATCGCATGAAGCCTAATTCAACAAGATCATTTCGAAAATAAGTCAAGTTAGGAAAGTAACATTATATGCTGCCAGCAGTCAAGTCAGTGTTATCTTCAAGATCATCCAGCAGTAAGTTACACCAGGCAACTGCCAACCGTTCATCTACGCTAGTAGGAGTTCAAATCGTTTATGGACGTTACATCTAACACGTTCTATCAATTGCTATACGTGCGATACAAACAGCAGTAATTGTTCATCTTTGTGATAACCCACAATGGAATAGACATCTACATTGGACAGTCTGGGCATAATATGTTACAGTCATAGGGTGGTGTAACATCAACGGATTATGAACTTTGTAGATTAGTATCATTAGTGTTTTAACACTTAGTTTATTTCATCACCATTTCGTTGCATATATAGTTTTAATCTTATATTTACTGTTTTATATTTCATATGTGAATTTTCTTTCGCAACCACCCTTTTTAATTGTAAATATTTTGTGTGTCTTTATTTAACAAATATGAGTCGCGGTGGCGCAGTGGTTAGTGCACTGGCTTCCTAGCTCAGTGGTCCATGGTTCAATCCCCAGTTGAGGCGGGATTTTTTAGACCGCAAACGGCTCCGGGGTCGACCCAGCCTCAATAATTGGGTACCAGAGTAACTCTGGGAAGGTTAAGGCGGCCGGCGTGATACTGACAACATCACCCCTAGTGTGCCAATGGTGACAGAAATATGGGCCTAACACCATATTCCCAATATGCCTCAATGGGCGTGTAACGGGATCCTTTACCTTTACCTTTATTTAACAAATGAACTTATGTACCTTCGTTAAGTAACTACAATACCTGTGTTGTCTTTGTTAAATATACTACTCGTTAAAAGTCAAGGGCCACCCTATTACTTTCAATACACTTTTATATAAGCGCATAGAATGATTAAATGAAGGAAGTTTTTAGTAAAAATGGGAGCAATATCTTCCTCTGACAGTCCTCTATACACGCTAAGCATAAAAACAACTCACCGACAACCATGGTGATCACGTGCAATTTGGTTTGCTGACCATAAATTCACATTTTTAATCTGTTTTTTCAAACATCCGTAGAACCAAACAGGTGAAGTAATCGTGCTGATTGACATTCCACGTGCAATGGCGAATTTTCGTGAACAGAGTTCACTCTTAACTTGTTTTACAATCAGCAGACTTAGGGTAGTTTCATCACTTGCAAAAACCATTCCACCGAGAAGAAGTCTTGACACCTTACAAAGAATGAGGGCTATAGCGTGGGTTAAAAGTGGTTATCTGTCCGTGAGGTTGCTAGACGGCTTGCAGTGTCACACTCTACTATCAAAAATAGACATGATGACCGATACCTTTTGTTGTCAGCCCTGCGCCATCGAACAGTGACTTGTTCCACTCTAAGATGTCAGCTGAGACAAACTGTAAACGTTAATGTCAGTCAAAGCACCATTCGCAGATGTTTACATGAATTTGGACTGGCTGCTCGACGTCCTGCAGTCAGAATCCCTCTTACTCCTGCTCATTGCAGAGCCCGTGTTGCTTCGTGTCGCGAGCACATCCGATGGACAAGGCAACAATGGAGTCAAGTTCTCTTCACTGATGAATCTCGCTTCACTGTGTCATTCAATGATGGCAGGATTCGAGTTTGGAGACGACCAGGAGAGCGATTTACTGATGACACAATTCGAGAGGTGGATCGTTATGGTAGGGGTTCTGTCATGGTCTGGGGAGGCTTCTACAGACACGGCAGGACCCCACTCTACATCATCCAAGGCAACTTGACCGGCCCAAGATACCAGAACGAAATCTTGAGACCAATTGTTCAGCCTGCTCTGGAGGCCATAGGTGGTAATGCCATCCTCCAAGATGATAACGCTCGACCCCATCGAGCTCGTGTGGTGAATGAGTTTATTCAGCAACATGGGATCATCAGGATGGCGTGGCCAGCTCATTCACCGGACCTTTCTCCGATTGAGCACCTCTGGGATATCTTTGGTCGAAGATTGTCAACAAATCACCCCCTGCCAATGGATGTTTCACAGCTGACTGCATTTCTGCTTCAGGAATGGCCAGCTGTTCCTCAGGATACTCTTCGGACCCTTGTGGACTCGATGCGTCTACGCTGTCTTGAATGCCTTGCTGCAAACGGTGGTCATACCCGATTTTGAAATGTCTATTTGTCCAATATCTATTGTGTGACTTATGAAAAGGTGGGTGACACACTTCACAGCTTCATTGCGTTTGAATGTGTGTTTCCATTTCTTTACGTGACATGTCAATTTGGTATTCAATAAATGCCGTTTTGACTGATACCAATTACGTTTATATCAGATTTGTTTTATGGTTTCAACCAAGGTTTTTCTAAGTGGCCCTTGACTTTTGACGAGTAATATAGTTTTATATAGGCAAAATCCTTCATTTGGGAGTGTCATATAATTTTGTTCGCTCTCTTTTCCTCTCCGGCAGTATTGATCTACTTTAATTATGCGTATTAATTTTGTGCGCCATTCGATTGTTCGCACGTTCTATTTTTCTGCCTCCGACAGTAATTGATATTTTCGTGTCAATGTTTGCACTTCTTCATTCACACGTGTCAAGTTCGCCTGTTTATCCTCGCGGAGATGAGTTACAGGTAAATCCAGATTGGCGACAAGACATACACGATTAATGACGCCCAGTGGTTGTTTGCTCAGGGAGCGCCGGCCAATTATCGATCTGGTGGCATATTACAGACACACCTGAATAAACATCCGGACAAACTTGTTATGAGCAAGATGAATGTAAGAAAGTGTAGTGGTAATCATTACCGAGAACCGACAGAAATACCAATTCCATATACTGAGAGTGACCGTTTGAATTTTACAAACGCGTGAGTCATGCAGAAAAGTCCATGAGGAAAGTTATTATAACATGCACTTTCGAATGCTTGGGTTAGCAGTTTAGAGGCTAATATACATTCACGGTGATTTTAAGTTTTATTGAAAACGTCAGGTGTGAGCGTGGGCGGGAAAACTGCAATATAACGTAGATCATTTTAGACATACAACATTGCATTCCAGAATCGTCAAAGCAGACAGCTCGGACTGAAGCCAGGAAAGAGTAGAAGTTAGGATTCCGAACTTATAGGAACGGAAAATAAGTATTGGAGCACCTTTTGAAAAAAGGAAACTCCATCTTTTATTATGTAAACCGGACTCCTACCAGATCTACTCACAAAGTCACAGAGGGATTCTATACTAGAAATAATACCCTAGGCGCGTGTTCGAGGCATCTTTATCAAGTTGCCAAGACTATTCTACTGAGCAAGAAGTCTAGCTCCCAACTAGTTTGGGGTACGTTGTAACATATTTTTAGACTTTGAATTTTACATATTTGAACTTGCTGATTGTTATACAGGTCAATAAGAGGCTGATAACCTCAGCACTTGAAAATGATATATTCATGAACCACTACAGCAAAGCGCTGGTGATTGCTTCATGCGAGTTTTCACAGGGAACCAAAAGCAGAGGTAACCCCAGACTCCAAATAGAGAAGGGAGTAGATGATGATAAAACCATATGTATAAATATACTATCATTCGTAATAAGTGTATGTATGTTTAAACATGTCCAAACAGGCACAAGCCACTTGCCGTTGTCCAGTCGAAAATATTCCAGTAAATTAACTAAACGAATGGTGATTTTCATCATATCACCTGAGTTATGTGGTGTACTATCAGAAAAACAAAGACTTAGCAGCAGAATTTGTTATTTTATTCCCTCTAAAGTTTGTGGTACGAGTTTACGTGACCATTTGAGGTACGATTATACGATACCAGCTGAACTGTTATTCAGAGCTTGCGATCAACACTTAAAACCTACATTCAACGGGTTGTGAAGATACCTGCCTTAGCCAGGAGGACGTGCCTTCGCCACAGAGTCGAATTGACGGAAACAGCAGCATCAAACTTTCAGCAGTTTTAAAGGTAAGTGTCATTTTTAGCAGACCAACACAACACAACGTATCAGTTTCAATGACGAAACCTAATTTTTAGTACTCACCAGTTCATATTTATTTACATTTGTTCCCAAGTAATTGATATTTTTTTGTTATATGTTGTTTTTTTTTACAAATTCAAAGTTGATTTAGTTATTACAGACGGAAGTGCACAAGGATGAATCCGCATCTTTAATATATCCATATTTGCATCTATAGAGGCAAATAATAATACGAATTTCACTGTTAATTCAGTTGTGGGCTTGAGCAAGCTCAATTACATTATATAATACTTTTTCACAAAAGTTGTCGGGCTGATAAAAAGCTATTATTGCTAAGACACATTCAGCATTGTTCTTGACTTCTGAAATATCTTGTGAATACTCCCTCAAGGTAGAAGCATCATCATCCTTTTATCTACCACAAAGATATTTATAGAATGTGTGATTCCTATATATACACTGAGATTCTCGCCGTGCTACGGAGTTCGTGCACTGTGCTGAGATCCTCCTTGTGTGATATAAAGGAGGACATTGGAGCACTGATGGTGTTGTCCGTGTGCAATGAAGATAGTCCTTCAAACCAAACCAAACCATCCTTCTTTCTGTATCTCTGCAAAGAGTAATCTTGTGCGAATGTAGATACCTTTGAAGGCACACATTAGATGTTCTAGGTTTGGGCCATTGTTGGACCATCACTGCAGAGCAAAGGGGAAGCAACCCGTGACGGGGAGGTTGGGAGCACTTTTCTTTGTCGATATATTAAAGATACAAGTTTATGTCGCGGGGACACAGAATACCCTTTTCAGGATGCTTTAAATATCGCTATCTAGTGGTGAGCATTCGGTTTCTCTTCTTCCTAACCTGATCTCGAGTAGGTATCTCTCTTATTAACGAGCCGAACTTTGTAGACAATATTGCTATGACTCCATAGACCACATCTATCTATATTCGTATGAAACTTAACGCCTCCAGTAAGTTATGGCTGAAGAAGACTACTATCTCCTTGACGTTAAAGTACCTGTTTGTTTTAGGTATTCCAGAGAAACGACGCGAAAGTAAGTGCGAGAGTTCTCTTCTGGTTGGACATACTTTAACAAAAACACGAAGGCCACACGAAGGCAAACACAGACCATATGCCAGTTGCAACGGTCTCATTTTTTTGGAATGACAAGAATGCGACAGAATCTGAATACTAATTGAGAGTAGTTTTGCCTGGCCATACTGTACAGCAACTAGCTGTTGGAAATACTATAATGCCAAAAATACTAATTTTGTTTCGTTGCTTAAGAGAACAGAGGAATAGAACGCTTCATTTTGTTGTAATTGATATCTATTATTATGTTAATAGCTAGTTTGTTGCTGTTTTTGTTTAATCCTAGCTGCACAAGAAATTCTCACAAGTGCTTTGGTAAGTATACCATTACATTGTCTGTTTTTGAAGTATCTTTATATTACTGCATGTTTCTAAATGATCTACTTTGAAGTATCTTTGTACCACTGTTTAGTTCTAAACGATATGTTTAAAGAATGCTTACAGCACTGCATTTTTATCTATAGTATTTTAAAGGATTTTCGTAATTATATCGTTCCAGATACACTTTCTGCCAAGATTTTTTTCTGCAAAGTTTTTTTTCTTCTGCCGCCATTATTACGATACAATAGCAAAAGATATATTTTTTGAATAGTGGGATATTAATATAAACAATTCAGTGAAGGTTGGGACCAACATAAACATATAACGAGCAGGAAACATTGCGAAACATATCTACAACTCAGTGTCTAATTCGCTACCTTTACGAGCCAGGTTGTAAAAGGTTTCCTATGTGGAAGCAGCGTCTTCTTTGATCTCGCAATCTATAATTTCATCTTTCCTCGACGTCATGTAACACCGTGTCACATTATCAGTGAAGATCAATAAATCACAAAAGCTGTGTCCGCTCCTAAATGCTTGCTACCGTGTATGTTACATTTATCTGGCGAGTCGTCAGTCTAGTGAAGAGTGATGACATGATAAGTATATACTTCTGAATCTCTGGCCACATTGAGATGCGTGGAAGGTTGTGGCAGGCTGATTTAGATAGATATCAGCAAAGTCTTTGTTTACAAGTACAAATATTCATCATTATAGTGCTTGAGAAGAACTAAGTGATAAACTATTCTGTTTAATATGAAGCAACAGAAAGAAAAGTAAATATCAAAATAGAAATAAGAATGCAACATAAATACAGAATGCATCTAATACTGGCATTACGTACCCACTCAACATGAACATTATTGTCCCAACAGACGTCTTGTTATTCAACGGAGAGCAATTAGATCAATACGTATTCCTGACCGCAATGTCTTTAATATTTAAACATGCATCCTAATTAAACTGATGGTCTGTGAAAGAATAACCTCGAACATCATATTTACTTGTGCTATCCTATAATTCATTCTGTGCTCTTCACTTTAGTTTTCCCCGTCTCTGACAGTACTTGGCATTTTGGATTCATTGTTTACACTGCCTTCCCTCAATTCTTGTCATGTCGGGACTTCAGCGACCATCTGTTGCTGATTAGGGTAATCAATCCCTTTCGTTTGAACCCATATTGACACCTGGGATCAGTAGCGGGAAGTGTGGTTTACTAATGTGTAACACATTTTCCTACCAGACCAGAAGTGCAGGGGAGCGACCGGATTAGTAAGTAAACAACATTGGGAAGATCACAGTCTAATATCTCTGATAAGAGCTCTGTCTGCCCAGTTTGTTGATTGGTGGCTAAGACCGGGTAAATGACATAATCGGTTCCGGACACGATTTTCGGAAGAATAATTATCCATCTTGAAAGAGATTACCTGTGATAAATTTTGAAGTCGTGAGTGTAAACATGATCGATAATAGACGGAAGCTGGCATACCATATATGGTGATTGTAAACAACACATTTATTTGTGCGTTTGTTACGCAGGAATTTTTTCGTGAGAGAAAGGAAAATATACGCATCTTGCATACTATTGGCTTGGCAGTCGAAATGTAAAAATACAATATTTCTGATTGGAACATTGTCATGTAGTAGCAATCTGGATGTGGGCCGAATGTTGCCTTATTATTTAGCGTCTTGTGAGTTTACCTCACAGTGAATTTCAACTCGTCAAGAAGACAGCCAGACAAGCCGAGTAAAGAACAGGATCAAGATTCTACTTTAAAGGACCGAAAAACGTGTTTGAGCATCTGGTGGACTTATATCCGAGGAAAACTCTACCTTCATTAATACGGATAGCCCTGAATCCTAAGGACCTGAACACTAAGTCATAGTGGGAGTCTATTTTAAAGTAACACACGAGACCACGTGTAAGAAGCATCTTAATCAAGTTGCCTTAACTATTTCTCTGAGCCAGAAGTCAATCTGTATTCCTAAAAACTTTGATGTAAATTGTACATTTGATAATTCTATATTTTGTAATATTAACATTTGAAAATTGCGAGTGGATGTTTAAGTCATACGAGGCTGGCAACCTCGGTATAAAGAATGAAAATTTCATGAGCCACCACTGCAAGAGCTGGTGACTGCTTTATGCGGGTGTCTCATACAGAACCAAAAGCAGAGGTAGTCTCAAGTTCCGTATGTAGCAGGGAGTGGATGATGATAGAACTGATGTACATACTTATGATATTAACCTTTTCAACCAGTGCATATGTAAATGTAAACATGTTCAGTATAAATGCAATGAATGTTTTCCGATCACTGGGATGAACATTAATGCTCAGAGAGGGTAACGTTCTGAGGCAGATGGGATTTTTGAATGGAAAGGGGCGGGGCAGGGAGGGGGAACTGATTTTGTGTCAGCAAACCCAATACTCAGGAGGGTATTTGTTTCTCTCTTATTTCATGATACTAGTCGGTGGGACCAATTGATGGTGTTATCTGTGAAACAAGTGAGTAGCATAAGTGGCTTGCAGTCAAAGTTAGACACCTACATCAGATGGGTCTTAACAGACTCTGGACATCTCCGCAATTACTCCACGGTACTACGAGGAACGTGTCGCAGCCACCAGACTTGACCAGTGGCGAGAGTAAACCATTCCATAACCAGCAAAGAACAAGCATCGGCTGGAGCAGAAACCAACCGATATTTTACTGGCGGCTAAGTACCCATTCAAAGCTGCCAAGTGAACACTCTATTTTCAAATCAGAAAGACCTTTTCAAATCAGACGGTACCTTTGAGGACATTTTAAAGACTCTATCTAAACTCACCCCACCCTTATTTATTTTGCAATTGTTAACTTGTTGACTGTTAAATTGTGTTATCTGCAAATATAAAAATTTACAGTTGATTTAGTCATTTTGCGGTAACTGCACCCGTATTGAAAACACTTATAACAGAACTATTTAAGTAATATTTTACTGAGTTAAATCAGTTGGGGGTTCATCAAAACGAGCAAAATGCTAACTCGTAGAAGGTCAGGAAAGATCAAAAGTTGTCACGTCCTGGATCCTATCAGCCGTAGTACTTGATTTCCTTAAATTCCCATGAGGCTCCCTATAATTGAAGCACTATACTTCAATTCACATCTCTGCCAAGAGTAATCTTGAGCGAAAGATATACACATTTGAAGACCCTCATTAGATCATTAAATACAGTACTCTGAATTTTGGCCACTGTTGGACCATCACTGCAGAGCAAGAGGAGTAAATCCCGTGACACGGACCAAATGTCTAGACTGAACCAAAATAAAGCAAAATTTAATTTAATTTTTTTTTTACCCTTTAGTACAGACCGCCTAGTATGGGTGACGAGCCCAATTCCTCGGCTTATTTGTGTTTTTGTCACTGCTGCATACCTTTCATGATGTGGATGTGGGATTGCGTCATGGCCTTAGAATTTCTTACACTTGATCAATAGGCTGTTATTGCGCACGTGAACATCACTCGTGGACAAATCGTACTTACTTGTAGACTGTTGGGAATTATCGTGAGGTCACCGCATCCAGATGATTCTGACAAAGATACATAACCGCCACCCAAGTGCAGGTGGTCTGACTCGGGTCTTGAAGCTCAGGCATTTGTCAATTCATATGCCATAATAGTGGGATGACGTCATCGACTATTGTAGGAAATTAGAATTAGTATCTCCTACTTACATAACAACGCGTACATACTTGTACATAGACATGAGAGAAGGCTAGGCAACATTTTTAAAATGTATTTTGCAGAGGGGTGATGGAAACAAACCACCTTGATCACTATATAAAACTTTAGTCCGGCATATACGTAACATTCAGTTCCAGAGGAGGTTTGGACACCTCGGAGTTTTGTAACTACTGTATCTTACTAAGAAGGAGGGAGATGAGGTCGAACGCATACTTTACAGTGCTCAGTTATCGAGACTAATCAGCGTGAAGAGACCTCACATTTCTAGGTACTAGAGTTTGCAAGCATTATCGAACTGAATATCAGACACCAAAGATGAAAATATGACTAAGTATTTTAGATTAGAAAATAGAGAACAACATACATAAACAAGAAGAGACATGAAAACTGACCTTCTGTTGTTGAAGATGAGCTATGATCACTGAACTGAGCACATTAAAAAGATGTGACAGAACCAGTTAAATTCTACCTGTAGAGGTGTGATGTAAAGTGGTATTTTCGCTTTTTGGATAATAGGTAGGTGTAACGTGGTCCTATCATGTTTTTGTGAGCAATCGATGTACAATGGTCTTCTCACTTTGCCTATGATTAAAGTACAGGGGTCTTTGCAATATTATCTTGATGTCTTCTTTTTCTTCTTGGATCTTAGCCCCTGACTAACTTAGCAGTCAGTGGTCATCACGCCTAGTGGCATCTTGTAATGCAGCAACAAACTGCCCCCATTTTCCTCGGTCGGTGGCCATCTTTCGTGCCGTGCCCCAAATTTAATATCTCAATTTATCCATCTCTTATTCTACAACATACAGTGGCATTTAAGTTTACGAGAAGGACTGCATTCAAGTTTTAAAAAAATTATATTAGCTCTACTGTATGTGGAAATGCATATTAAGAGCTAATACAGAACTTTTGCTGGAAGGGAAAAATAAGCAGGATTTTGGAAGAGTTGATAAATTGCATGTTTAGACCAACGATGCCTTATAATATCGATTTCATTAATCATTTGTGCAATAGAAAAACACAGAATAATGACAATAATGACATAGAAATCGAAGGGAATGGTCAATAAGTCAACTACCTTACCATTTGTAGATGGTCTAGCTAGCAAAATAACAACCGCCAAAGTGTGAAAGAAAACTCTGATAGGAATGAAAGAGTGAACACGCATAATAGAAGTAATGATAAATTCAGCAAAAATATTCATTCAATCATTCTTTCATTCATCACACTTCAACTCTTCAAGAAACATAGGCCTTCAGAAAACTTTCGTCAAGACTACTACACTATACTATCTTAATGTCTACAATATCCTAGCTTAAACCCACGCCACTTCACGCGGCTTGCCGGATAGAAAGAGTTAATGTCTACACTATACTAGCTTAATGCACACTAAATCCTACACAGGAAAAAAATGAAACATATTAAAACCAAAGACAAGCAGAACTTTGTTTAAGTAAACTTGAGGAATTAAAAATTGCAGACCCCATAAAATATTTATGAACATCAGGTGGTAATGTCTCTAAAATACCCCAAGTTTGGTCATGTGATGGGCTATGTATATTCCCAAACGTTGACCCAGTTTTCCTATAGGAACTGATCAGATAGACAGACGTATAGATAGATTGTTAGATAGACAGACAGGCAGACAGACAGGTAGGTAGATAGATAGATAGATAGATAGATAGATAGATAGATAGATAGATAGATAGATAGATAGATAGATAGATAGATAGATAGATAGATAGATAGATAGATAGATAGATAGATAGATAGATAGATAGATAGATAGATAGATAGATAGATATAATATAGATAGGTAGATATATAGATAATGAGAAAGAGAGAATGAAAACGAGAGCGTAAGAAAGAGAGAGCGAGGAAGAGAAAGAGAATGAGTGGTGTGTCCATGACTGAAGAATGGAGCTAAGTTAAAAGAAGCTCTGCGATCGGACACAACTATGCACGTCATGAAGTATCCGGGTGACCCTGGAATCATCCTGAACATTAACGGTAAAATTAAATATTGTTATATCTTCGACCTTCAATGCTTTTACATGCAATTTTATGTTCTTTAAAATGAAAGAACAAAACAAAAGGAAAGAGATAGTCACAATAAATGTCACAAAATACGCAAGATAGTATTTCAGCCCATCTGATGCCATATTTAATTATGTCTCCCAGTGTCGATCTTTCTCTCTAAAGGATATAATTCACGCACATATATAATTCCTCGTGAACATTTTTTACACTCAAAATAAAAATCTTATACCTTGTGGCGAGATGGATAATTAAGTTAAGAATAAGTTCCCAGAACGTTGAGAAGAGAACTGGTGAACTATAGGTAGGGATGGCACAGAACAGGTAGGTAGTTAACCGCGCACATCTAGGTAGTAGCTGTTGAAGAGAGCTGTGAAATAAGTCACCTTCTCGATAAATCTATCTTAGGTTCCAAGAGGATCTCTATAAATAATGTCAATACAGCTTTGCTAATTATTACCTAACGATATTCTTTTGAAGTCCACACAATTAACAAAAAAATTGGAATTAATAACTGGAATTCAAATATAATTAGCAATTTCAATTTATAAAATAAATCAATACACTTTAATAATTATGTATTGAAGAATGTGGATGGATATAAGTTCAAAATTACACAAACTTGAAAATAAATATACTGTTCATTGTCACTGTTTCATCACGAAAAAAGTGTTGCCATATGGGACTTTTTGATTTTGTTTAAGAAGTACCACATTCAACGTATTTGGTTTGTGGCTAGCTCTACAGTTAAGTTCTGTAGGTGGATGGTAGTTGACTTTCCCAATGAGTATATGGTGCTGTCCTAGAATTTCACTGTGCTTATGGACTTTTTTCACTTGAACATGAAGTTAGCATTCTTCTCTTCCAACCGCCATATACGCCAAGTGTGCCTTTCTTTCGCAGAATTATGTGTTGCTCGTTCAAATATAGGAATTATTAGACACAATAGTCCTTCGAGGACTGGCTTATAGCTTATCACAAGAGCAGGCCAGCTGGGCGTCTTCTCAGCTGTATGAGCTTGATGTAAATTTGGGAAGTATTTGAACTGGGTCTGAAGTGGCTTATACACATTTTTCTAATCAGTCTGACTTGACTGAGTCTGCGTTTGACTGGTTTTCTCTCGCTCAATTTGATTAGTTGTCATCCTTAACAGATCATGCGTTTTATGAGTTTGCTCCTGCTCAATTCGATGGGTTTTTCCTTTTTTTTTTTTGACTGTACATAATGAGGTAACCAGATGTTTTGACTGGGAATGATTTTCTACCAATGGGAATAACGTGAGTTCCACCATGATTCACTTTTTATTGTGAAAATCCAGTGAAAAGCTAATTTTCACGGTGTAAAATCACAGAGAGAATTATTATTTACGGTTAAATCACAAAGATAATCTTTTTCCTCGGCTAAACTCCAGTGAGAAATCTCAGATAGGTTTGTCCCGTTTCTCCACACAGTAATAATATTTGCATTATCAGCCGTCATAAGCAATGACAGTACACCAACAGTTTTCTTCGACCCATAACACTTAAGGAGGTAGAAACATCTGGTCGTTATTAACATCTCTGAGGCGAATGGAGACGATGCATTCACAATAATCGATGCACCTAAAAGCTAGAGATGCCAATAAGAACGGACACACCAAAACAACATGATAACTTGTGTCCAACTCTTTTTGCCAAGGTTGGTAATTGTTGATGATCTTGCTTTCCATAATGCTGTGTGTGTCGTGTTCCCCCCCTCCCTCTTATTTTGTGCGTTTACAATCGGGTGTCTGCGTTCTGTCTGCGCGCTTAATTGTCTTGTTTGACTGTGATTGTTTCGTGGCCCTGAGCTATGTGTATCAATATATGTGCATATATGTCCGTCAGAAAACGAACGAACGAGCTTTATTTTAAAAGGGTTACGCATTGGGCGTGCAGACCTGTCTGATATTCCACTCTTCCTGTCTTTCGTCTTATATACCAAATGCATTTATTCTCAGATGCAAATAGATGCAAAACATGAACCAGAATTGAGGCATAACACGAAGGAGACAATTTTTTGCTGGCCAACAAAACGCCACAAGGTGTGATGGTCACTGATTGCTTTGTCAGCGGCTGAGGATCTGAGAAGAAGAATATTTGTCTCTGTAAGTATGTGCCTCAGAGCAGGTCTGCGTGTTGTGATATGTGCGTGTTTATATGTGTGTTTGACACAGTGAGTATCTGTGTGATTGTGGCAATTGATATAGTTATGATACAACGTCATTTTATGTCTTCATTTTTCTCTCCTTAAACGAAAACAGTTGTATTCAACTTTATCAAAATCCACTCCCCAGTCCCGTATGTTTAGTCCCAAGAGAAAGAAGATAACAAAAATTTAAAAAAATAAAAATATTTAAACACAGGCTTTTAATGCACTAAAAAGCCACAAATAAATTTTCAAGGAGTTTATAGCTTGCAGTAAAAAAATGTAACATCAAATTGACAAAAAGCCTGGGGCGCTGATTCTACATGAAATTAACTTCTGCTTTATACTTCATTACACACTTGTAGTGGGTTTGATGGTATTGTATGATGGTGATATTACTAAATGTAATGTATGAGGCCAGCTGTGAAGGCTCCTGAGATAAAATGTAGTTGTGAATTGTCAGAAGGCCTTTCTTGCTACCACTACGACCTCACACTCAAATTTTTTTTCTTAATGAATGTAGCTATGTAAAATGTCTAGGGTAATGATATGTAATGTGGTGTGATAGTTATGGATACACCCACAGATATTTAAGCAGAATAATAATATTTAACAAATATTATAATACACTGAACTAACTCAAGAGTGTAAAATTTTTGATATAATTATATTACATTTATTTGTTCTGGATCAAGTTTTATGTTGTCCAGAACTTTTTTTTTTAAAAAAAGGATTTAAAAATTATGAAAGAAATGCATGGAATGTTACATAATAAATGCAAGAGTGTACATATATAAGTACTAGACTAGCTAGTTTTATTAAAATGTTCTAGTAGTCATCTACTTGGGAGGATAGTTAATGCTTGTGCTGTTGGGGTGGCCTCATCACACCTGTCTATATTGACTACACAGTGTCCAGTAAATTGCAGGAATTTTATGGGGTATTAGCAACTAAAAGGCGTTGGTGAACTTCCAGCAGACCAGAGGCTCACTCAACTTGCATATGTAGCTCTGGTGCTGAAATCTGGTGGTCCCACCTCTCCGTGCTGGCGGGCAATAATAGTGGTCTCTGTCACAACGTACTGCACAGATACACTCGAGTAAAATCACCAACTGAATGGACACCGCCTTGTTGACAACTGAAACTCACAGCTCAGATTATGAATAAAGAACACAGAAATGCTAGCAAAACTCAGCTGAGCTGCTGGCTATAGTATGGCGTCCCTGAACTTATTTCACTTTCTTTCATTTGGAAATCACCACACTTTAAAATACTGTGTCTATCATCGAACAACTATTGAGGAATGGCCCCACTTGCGCGTCTGAGCGCCGATAAAATGATTGTCTGTGGCCAATCACTGCCTAGGTTTATTTCAAATTCAAATTTCCTACCCTAAAGTCATTTCAGTCATGCTTCAGTCAAGTATGGATGTTTATCTGTTAGTCTGTCCGTCTCTACTTGTTTTTTTCAAAACGTACTTGATTTTTGAACCAACCTTTCTCTCCCCTCCAAAATTTTGTCGTTAAAAGTTATATTTAGACACAGCTCCCACCAATGTCCCTTCGCTTCCCTACTAAGTAGATTTGAACACCTGCGTCTCAAGGTCGTGTTTTTTTGTGCAAATAGCGACACTTTTTATTCCATACAGTCTGTCGCTGATGTGAACAACACTGTCTTTTGTCATTATCTTCAATATTATCTATCCGTCTGTAAAATTAAGAACATATTAGTTCACTGCTCAGAATGGGCCATCCGGCCAGCTAATTTTTATATTCCTAACATTAATATTACGAAAAAGTAACTTTTTAATTTTTGTAATATTCCAAACATCTGCGTTCTGCCGCTGAATTCAAATCAAAGGCTTGGTATCGCAAAAGCGACCAATAAATGACTGTGGCGTAACATATCCAAGGTCCCTTCTGTCGAGTTCCTTACTTTATGTCAACTTGGGAAACGTGACTTTTCTCCGTTTCCCCCCCCAATTGCGTCTCCTTAGCCTTTCTAGTCTCACGCAATCTTTCCAGTCATATTTTTTCCTTTTTATCCGCCGTTCCCCTCCTGTCTAGCAAGTCAATTTTTATGGAGGGTGATGACCCGCGGTCTGGGCGATCATGTACTATCAGCAGCCTACGCATTATGTTTTTATCCTTACATGTTATCTTTGGAGGTATTTTACCGTTGTATCTCTGTCAATTTCACTACACATCTCCCCACTTGAAAACATGCCTATGGCAAGTTCCAAAACCAGCGATACACATAGGTAAAATTACTCCTCACGTCTGCCACTACTCTAATTTTGATCACAGGGGTGCCGACTGAGGAAATCTGCACCGACATTCAATTTGCCTGGGATATATTGGATACTGAACTGATAAGGTTGAAGCAATAAAGACCACCTCAGCAATCTTGCGTTTTCATGCTTAGCCTGAGATAAGAATACGAGAGGCTGATGGTCCGTCTCCACCACAAAAGTCCTACCATACAGATAGATTTGAAACTTCATTATTGCCCAGATTAACGCTAAACATTCTTTTTCGCTTGTGGAGTATCCTTGTTCCGCCTTATTCAATTTACGGCTTGCATAAGCGACTGGTTTCAGTTCCCCATCAGGTGAAGATGATCTTTGCAACAAAGCCCCTCCTAGTCCTACATTACTTGCATCGGTTCTTAAGACAAAGTCCTGTGTCAAATCAGGCAGTTTGAGAATAGGCTTGCTAGTGAGTTTTTCCTTTAACTCTTGGAACGCTAGTTCACATTGTGCAGTCCAAATAATTTTATCTGGAAGTCCCTTGCGAGTCAGATCAGTCAGAGGAGCACAAATAGCGTTAAAATTCTTGATGTATTTCTGATAAAATCCGCATAACGACACAAATGATCGCACATCCTTTTTTGTTTGCGGCCTAGGTGCTCTCTGCAGTTTTTCCAAGTTCTTAGGATCAGGGGTCATATTACCCTGATATACAGTGTGTCCCAAGAATTCCAACTCTTTGCATCCAATACAACATTTTGTTGGCCTAGCAGTTAAGTTCGCCGCCCGAAGTCTATCAAACAACATCTCCAGAGCTTCAATGTGTTCTTCAAATGTCTCTGTGGCGACGAGAATATCATCCATGAAATTCGTGATACATGGGTTATTCAGGGGATCCAACAATTTGCGCATCATCCTTGAAAACACACTCGGAGCATTTTTCAGTCCGAATGGTAGCATATTGAATTCATAATGTCCATCCGAAGTGCTAAAAGCCAAATAAGGTCTCACTTCAGGCTTCACTGGGATCTGGTAATAGCCTTTACTAAGATCCACCTTTGAAAAGTATTTTGCCTTGTTCAGTCTGGCAAATAACTGTTTTGTGTCTGGTAATGGATCCACTTGTCCTTCTGTGACAGCATTCAGTTTCCTGTAATCTATGCACAGTCTGTGTTCCCCAGACGGTTTTCTCAACAAAACGACACTAGAACTAAAAGATGATTCACTGTGCGAAATAATCCCCTCCTTCAACAAATACTCTATTTCTTCCTTCAATGCCTTCTCCTTCGCGAACGGAATAGAATAGGCTCTCATACAGATTGGGTTTGAGTCTACCAGTTTCATGTCATACTATAGCAAATTTGTATGGCTTGGTTTATCTGTTAATACATCTGTATGTTCCTCCAGAACCTGTTGAACTCTCTCCCTCTGGTTTTTAGTCAGGTGCTTACTGACTTTTACCTGTGCTGCGGTTTCACAAGGATGTAATGGGTATTCATGTGAGGTGAGTGGTTCTTTTTGCATCTGGGTTGCAATAGCCAAGGTCAATAAGGGGGTGCTTTCCTGGAGTGGTCTGTCCAGATACTTCTTTAACAGGTTTACATGATAAACTTTCTCCTTCCCCTTTTTGTCAATTTTATAGTTTGTTCTAGACACCTTCTCTAGAACCGTATATGGACCTTGCCAACCAATTTGTAATTTATTCTGGCTTCCGGGTAGTAGAAGCAGCACCTTCTCTCCGACTGCCAGTTCCCTGTCCTTTGCCTTCCTATTAAAATATGCTGCATGTTTCTTCCTGGCTTGCTTCAAATTATCATTTGCCAGTTTCCATCCAGCTTTCAAACGAGTGGTCAGTTCGTTCACGTATTGATACGATGAGGTAACAGTCTCTTCCGCCTTCTCATCTGTCCAGGTCCTTAATAGAGCTTCTAATGGACCTTTTATTGGCCTCCCAAATAGCAGAGTTGCGGGAGCCATCCCGGTTGAACTATGTGGTACCTCCCGGTACGCAAACAATGCGGCGGGCAGGAATTGATCCCACAGATCCGGTTTTTCGTGTGCCAGCTTTCTCAGGATAGAAATGAGAGTCCCGTTGAACCTCTCTACCTGGCCGTTCCCTTGTGGATGGTACGGACTACAATGAAAGTGTCTGGCTTGAAATAGCTTAAAAACTTCTTCCGTTAGTTTCCCCTTGAACTGAGAACCATTATCCGTCAAGATTTGATGCGGGAATCCTAATCGGGTAAATATTGTAAGTAGTGCCTCTGCTACATGTTTTGAATCAATTGATGGCAGGGCTACCGCCTCTCCCCACATAGAACAAGTGTCCACCAGAGTAAGGATGTAACTGTTCCTCCTCTTGTTCCGAGTGAGAGGTCCTACAATATCCACTGCAACCCTCTCAAAAGGTGTTCCCACTATGGGCATTTCCCCTAGAGTTGCAGGAGCAGTCCAGTGCTTTGGAGCTACCCTTTGACATTCTGGGCAGGATTTGACATATCTTTTTATATCCTCCGTTATCCCTGGCCAGACGTAATGACAAGCTATACGCTGTCCTGTGGCGCTGATCCCCATGTGACCACTGAAGGGAATCGCATGCCCGAGTTCCATCACTTTATCTCTATATGAAGTGGGAAGAACCAGCTGGTTGTGACCATTTGTTCCAGTTCCGGCCTTCCTGTATAAGAGTTTGTTCTTCATGAAATATTCCCCCTTGCTCGGAGGTGTGTGGCATTTGGGCAATTTTTTAAAACAGGGCTTGAGTGTCCTATCCTCAGCCTGCGCCTTCCTCATCTCCTCTGGATGAGCATTTATAGGTTCACCTTCTTCCTCCTTCTTCTGTGACCTGGTCTGCACTGTCGCCATGATCACAGGTTTCTCGGGATTCCCCAAGAAGACGTATCTACACCCCAATATCAGAGGGTAGATTGGTTCATCTATCACTGCTGCTCTGATTTCTCCCTCCACATAGCGAGTTTTCACCGTTATCCTTGCGATGGGAAGTGTCATGAGTGGTATGTCCTTAGTCGCCCCTTGTATTTCCACTGTTTCTGTGGTATACTGACTTGGGTCCACTAGGCTAGACTTCACAACTGAATCATAATCCAAACCTGTATCATAAAGGCACCTTATGGTGACCCCATTACAAATAACATCCTCACAAACTGGGGGGTGATAAGGTTCCTGTTGTCCATTAGGATTAACCTTTAATCTTCGCGTCCCCGACTTCATTGCAGCAATGTTTGAAGGTTTCCTTCTACAAAATTCGGTGTTATGGTTATCCTTCTTGCACCATTTACACCATCTTTTTCCTTGGTTCAACGGTTTTCTTTCATTGAACTTTTGGTCATTGAACTGTGAGTTTCTGTCGCGATAGTCATTTCTTGGCCGCTCAAAGTTTGTCCTACCTTTATTTCCCTGCTCTCTATTATCAAATTTATTAAATTGCTGTGGAGCTTTAAAATTGTCTATGTGCTTCTTTTTAGCACCACTTACCTCTGCCTGAGCTGCCTGATACCTCTCAGCAACATTTAAAATTTCCCCCAACTTCTCTGCACCTTGTTCCATGAGAAATTTTCTCATGTCTGGAGCCATGGACTCTCTCAATTGCTCAATCATGATCATTTCTTTAAGATCTTGGGTCTTCCCCAGAGCCGTCCATTTCTCCAAATAGGTTTCTAGTCTAGCAGAGAATTGGTGGTATGTCTCCCCAGACAACAGTTTGGCATTTCTAAATTTCTTACGATAAAATTCACCATTCTTCTCGTACCTTAATAACAAAGCCTGCTTTAACATGTCATAATTGTCTTGGTCTTCCCTGTTCATTTTGGCAAATACTTCATAAGAAGTACCTCTCAATCCCTGTGATAGATTTAAACTCCACCTCTCTCTCTCTAACCCATATGTAGTAGCTAATAACTCAAAACGTCCTAGGTACCCCTCTATGTCATCGTCTTTTTCAACAAAATGGTCTAAATGAAACCCCATAGCTGAGTTTGAGGCTCCCAGACTGGGCGTAGCATCTGAGGCAAAAGGGCTGGCACCTTTTTCAGGAGCCGGGCCTTGTAATTCCAGCTCCCTTAGTCGTAATTCGTGCTCCCTTTGCAACCTTCTATCTTCTGCCTCCCTTTCGGCAGTCAACCTTTTTTCTTCTGCCTCCCTTTCGGCAGTCAACCTTTTTTCTTCTGCCTCCCTTTGCTGTCGTTTTTCTTCTGCCTCCCTTTGCTGTCGTTTTTCTTCTGCCTCAATCTGCAGCCTCTTAATTTCTCTATCAGCCTCAATTTGTAACCTCTTCTCTTCAGCTACCTTTCTATCTTCCCTTTCAATATATTTATCACATTCAGCCGTTACATATTGAATTAAAATCTGACCATCCATTCCCATCTCCTTTGCGGTCAGCACAGCAGCTGATCGGAATTTTGCTAGCTCCGCCATACTTTTCAGACAATATAATAATATACAAGCTAAATCTCTAACCAGTAAATACACTAAGTACTTCTTATGACTATAGTCTAACTAATTCTAACTAACCAGTTAACTAATTAATTATCACTGGCTGTGAAGATTCACCAACTTTTATCTGCAGGGACACTTTTAATTTTAAAGGGAATTTCACAATTTTTTTTCCCCTAATTTTATTTCTCCAACCAGGAGATCCTAATATTACTGTTGGGCTAATTATCCCTGGACAAGACCCCAATGTATGTAGTGGGTTTGATGGTATTGTATGATGGTGATATTACTAAATGTAATGTATGAGGCCAGCTGTGAAGGCTCCTGAGATAAAATGTAGTTGTGAATTGTCAGAAGGCCTTTCTTGCTACCACTACGACCTCACACTCAATTTTTTTTTCTTAATGAATGTAGCTATGTAAAATGTCTAGGGTAATGATATGTAATGTGGTGTGATAGTTATGGATACACCCACAGATATTTAAGCAGACTAATAATATTTAACAAATATTATAATACACTGAACTAACTCAAGAGTGTAAAATTTTTGATAGAATTATATTACATTTATTTGTTCTGGATCAAGTTTTATGTTGTCCAGAACTTTTTTTAAAAAAAAAGGATTTAAAAATTATGAAAGAAATGCATGGAATGTTACATAATAAATGCAAGAGTGTACATATATAAGTACTAGACTAGCTAGTTTTATTAAAATGTTCTAGTAGTCATCTACTTGGGAGGATAGTTAATGCTTGTGCTGTTGGGGTGGCCTCATCACACCTGTCTATATTGACTACACAGTGTCCAGTAAATTGCAGGAATTTTATGGGGTATTAGCAACTAAAAGGCGTTGGTGAACTTCCAGCAGACCAGAGGCTCACTCAACTTGCATATGTAGCTCTGGTGCTGAAATCTGGTGGTCCCACCTCTCCGTGCTGGCGGGCAATAATAGTGGTCTCTGTCACAACGTACTGCACAGATACACTCGAGTAAAATCACCAACTGAATGGACACCGCCTTGTTGACAACTGAAACTCACAGCTCAGATTATGAATAAAGAACACAGAAATGCTAGCAAAACTCAGCTGAGCTGCTGGCTATAGTATGGCGTCCCTGAACTTATTTCACTTTCTTTCATTTGGAAATCACCACACTTTAAAATACTGTGTCTATCATCGAACAACTATTGAGGAATGGCCCCACTTGCGCGTCTGAGCGCCGATAAAATGATTGTCTGTGGCCAATCACTGCCTAGGTTTATTTCAAATTCAAATTTCCTACCCTAAAGTCATTTCAGTCATGCTTCAGTCAAGTATGGATGTTTATCTGTTAGTCTGTCCGTCTCTACTTGTTTTTTTTCAAAACGTACTTGATTTTTGAACCAACCTTTCTCTCCCCTCCAAAATTTTGTCGTTAAAAGTTATATTTAGACACAGCTCCCACCAATGTCCCTTCGCTTCCCTACTAAGTAGATTTGAACACCTGCGTCTCAAGGTCGTGTTTTTTTTTGTGCAAATAGCGACACTTTTTATTCCATACAGTCTGTCGCTGATGTGAACAACACTGTCTTTTGTCATTATCTTCAATATTATCTATCCGTCTGTAAAATTAAGAACATATTAGTTCACTGCTCAGAATGGGCCATCCGGCCAGCTAATTTTTATATTCCTAACATTAATATTACGAAAAAGTTACTTTTTAATTTTTGTAATATTCCAAACATCTGCGTTCTGCCGCTGAATTCAAATCAAAGGCTTGGTATCGCAAAAGCGACCAATAAATGACTGTGGCGTAACATATCCAAGGTCCCTTCTGTCGAGTTCCTTACTTTATGTCAACTTGGGAAACGTGACTTTTCTCCGTTTCCCCCCCAATTGCGTCTCCTTAGCCTTTCTAGTCTCACGCAATCTTTCCAGTCATATTTTTTCCTTTTTATCCGCCGTTCCCCTCCTGTCTAGCAAGTCAATTTTTATGGAGGGTGATGACCCGCGGTCTGGGCGATCATGTACTATCAGCAGCCTACGCATTATGTTTTTATCCTTACATGTTATCTTTGGAGGTATTTTACCGTTGTATCTCTGTCAATTTCACTACAACACTTATGGATAAAATATATGATAAGCGCTTAAGCTTTAAACCTTCCTAAAACGATTCGCACCAAACCCGACTTGCAGCCATTTTCGACATGGACCCGAGCTGGGCCGGGTTTGACCGCTAGTTTCTTTATACAAGGCACGTCCAGTAGACCCTTTTGCCCATCGGTATTTGTGAGGAGTTACTGTGATTTTATTTTCCACAGGCCCCATTCTTTTTCTCCCGGTAATTATGTCCGGTAATTAATTGAGTTTAGTCTTCTTCTCTTGGTAATTAATTGCGATTTCAGGAGGGTCGGTTTTAAGTTTAAGATTTGCACCAGTCTTCCTTTCTCTAAAGTAATTGCGATCACGTAGGCTTTTCTTTGTAAAATAATTGCGGTAAATTTTTATTGCATTAGGTGCTTGAGTATTATTAGGTTGGGTGTAAATTTTCCGACGTTAGTAACCCCTACCCGGTAAATCGATGGGTGTGTGTTGAACCTCTACCCAGGTACGTAAAAACGGGCGCAACAACGAATCAAAGTTAATTTTGCTCACGCCAACGGTAGTAAGATTATCTAACATGACCCAAGAAAAGAGGCGCGCGATCAGTATAAGCATGAGTCATGCATTATTTTCGATATGATTGGACGGGGTCAGTTATTAACTAATTGCAGCGATTTCATTGGGTTAAGATTGGCCACTAAACAAAGCCACGCGATGACTCACTCATAAGGGAGGGGGGGGGGGGGGTTTGCATCAGCGTTTTGGTACGATAAATAACAGAGTAAATCTAGTCGCGGTCTCTCTGATGAAAAAGTGCGAGCCGTGAATCTTCGCCTGTATCTTCTCTTCTTCTTTGATCCTTAGCCGCCGACCGTCAAAGCAGTCAATGGCCATCACGCCTAGTGGCGTCTTGTAGGGCAACAACAAATTGATTCCACTTTGCTCGGTCGGCGGCCATCCTTCGTACAGTGCCCCAACTCTGGTTCATCCTTTGCATCTCAGTCTCCACAGTCCTCCGCCAAGTTGTTTTCGGTCGGCCTCTCTTTCGTTTTCCTTCAGGGGTCCAAAGCATAGCTGTTCTGGTGATGGCATCGGGGTCTCTTCTGAGGACATGGCCAACCGAGCTCCAGTGTCTGCCAGCTATGATGGTGTGCATGTCCTCTTGCTTGCTCCGAGTAAGCAGATCTTGGTTGGTGATGGTATTCGGCCAAAAGATTCGGTGAATTTTTCTTAGGCATGTTGTGTGAAAAGAGGACAATTTCGACATTTCCTTCTCTGTAACTCTCCAGCATTCCGCACCATAGAGAAGCACAGAAAGCACATAGCTCTGATATAATCTTAATTTTGTGCTTGTGCTGTATTGAGATGACTTCCAGATGTTGTTTAAGCTAAAAAAGGCTGTTCTTGCCTTATTAATTCTGATGTTGATGTCTTTGCCTACCCCGCGGTCTGGTGTTACTATGCATCCTAGGTATGTGAAGGTGTCTGTCTGTACCAGTTGCTGATTCCTTACTGATATGGGCTCAGAGTTGCTCACATTGAGCGTCATGACCTCTGACTTCTTTAAATTGATGTTCAAGCCCACCTGCTGGCTAAACTTATTAAGTCTATCCGTTTTTTCCTGGATGTGTTGATGTGAATGTGCTAGTAGTGCAATGTCATCTGCATTTTCCAGATCTTCCAATGTAGAAAATGTAGTCCATCTTATTCCTCTTTGACTGCTCTCTGTTGTCTGGCGCATAACCCAGTCTATGACTGTTAAAAATAGAGTGGTTGATAAGGGGCATCCCTGTCGTACTCCTGTCTTCACATCAAAGATTAGGTTGCTCTGCCCAACACTACACGTAAAGTTGGCATAGAGGCTTTTTATGATTGACACTATACAGCTTGGGATTCCATAAGCCCTCAGTATTTTCCATAAGCTGTCCCTATGTATGCTGTCAAAAGCCTTTTCAAAATCAACGAAGTTAATGTACAGCTGTCTTTGCCATTCTGAGCACTGCTCTATAATGTTCCTGAGAGTGAATATATGATCTACACATCTTCTGTTCTTTCTAAATCCTGCTTGTTCCTTCCTCAGTTGGTGGTCTACTGCTTTTGAAATTCTCTGTATAATTATCCTGCCTAGTATTTTGCTGGGAACTGAGAGAAGAGTGATTCCTCTCCAATTATTGCAGTCTGCAAGATCTCCCTTCTTGGGCAATTTGACAATTATTCCTTTGTTCCACTCTGATGGTGTTGTCCCCGTTTTCCACACTTGTGCAAATAGTGGTTCTAATAGTTCTGCTGCTAGCTCAGGGTCTGTCTTAAATAGCTCTGCATTTAAGTTATCATGGCCAGGAGCTTTTCCGTTCTTTAACCCTTTGATTGCTGTGATGATTTATTCTTTTCGTGGAATGTCTGTATTTACATCTAGATCGTTTTGAGCCTCAGGAACATTCAATTGTGTCTCTGGTGGTTCCCTGTTCAGAGTTTCTCTGAAGTGCTCTGCCCATCTTGTTTCCTGTCCCTCTGCTGTTCGCCTGTATACATTATACATATTCGTCTGCTGTACGGAGAAATTCGAATTGGTGTGGTAAAGTGGGATATTATAAATATTTATAGGGGACTTAGTGTACTGACTGAGATCGGCTGTGAAGGTATCTTTATCTAATAAGGGTAGTGTATGACAGATGACCTTACTTGCTACCACATATTTATACCTCAGTCAGAATTATTCTGGAATATTGTGATGACTACGTTGAATGTCTAGGGTATGTATATGATGAAGTGTAAGTCACAACAACAACAGACAGATAAACAATTTAATTTATTCCACCACACGTGACAACACTGTGACACTCACCCACATTTAACACTCTATAAGACTATTCTTAAATGAGGCACTGGTAAATTTTCAAATATAAATATGTATTAATTACTGTCACTAATATATATGTGTCCTGATTCAAATACAAAGTGAACCAGGAATCACAATCAATTTTAATTACAAGTTATATGTACAGAATTTATCAATATGAATCTTGTAGTGACATATTTTATTAATATTATCCTATGTGTGTCAGTTGTGTAGTAGTAATATGAGGTAATACTGGTTTTGTTTTTTTTCAAGCTATGTTGTTATTTGTCATCATGACTTCAAGTGTTTGTTTATGTTTGAACTAGTATTGGAGATGTTCTCAGTTCCTTTCATTAAAACAATTAATTTCCCCTCTTATTTTTATACAATGTCAGTTTAAGATGGGGTTACATAATGTTGAGCTCCGCTGGCCACATAGGCTTGTCTTTCGTGATGGCGGCAGGAAAAGACTCCTCTGCTCGATTGCTCCCCTTGTTCTGGAGACACCTCACTGTTTGCTATATGGACCAAGGAGTATTCTGTCCCCTCTGGATTCAGCAAAGCTCTGACCAGGTGCTGCTCAATAACTTTAGGACCACAGTCCCTGAAACAAGAAGGTTGTACCTCCTACTTCAGAACTAATTTATACTCTATTTCTACACTGAGCACAATACATAACAAACACTGAGTTCAGAGCGGTAGGCCAACTGCTATCTTCATCTGAAACAATTTTCACCAGTATATTCCTCCCTAATGGTTATTACGCCTCTGCAATTCCAGCATTATTTCTTTCTAGTCAATAATAGAGGTGTCAGTGTACTGTTTGGCAATTCCATGTAGTTTTACTTTCCTCCGACACCTTCTGTTCAGGCTGGAGCACTATATAGGCTTTACCTCATGTTCACTACTGAACCACACATATATACAGACATAAATTATCAATTTACATTCAATTTTCATTAAAAAGATATCAAATATTTCAAGCTTACCACAATTCATGGAAATAATACAGAATTACGTTGACTGGCAATGAATATAGCACAATTTCGATCTGCCGATGTCCCAGGCTTTTATTTAGAAAAATATGCACTGGCGCTCAACGCACTGGTTCTGTAGTAAGTTTATTTGCAAATGTGGTGCTGACCTGACGCCTCTGATTGACTATATTGGCAGGTCTAACCAATCATGCCATGTTTACACAGCTTTTCAAAAAAAAGTACTCCTACTCACGTTTCCCCTAACAACAAAGAAGTAGTATTTATAGTCCGACTAATCGTGTTTAGCCTTACATTTATTTTCCGCCAATCAAATAGGAGGTAACATGTCAGCCTATTTCCCGTACAATGGTGTGTTGAAAATCTGCCACTGAGCGATTCTGATTTGGGTGTTGTCTGACATCCCTCACTATTTCTTTTGGCTATAATTTATTTCCTAGACTATTTGCGTAACGTTTAACATATTATTTGTCAGCAAGTCCTAAGGAACTCAAATATACAAATTTAAAGGAGCTAAGTGGCGGCGTTCAAAATATGTATTTTCTTCTAGGATAGTCGTGCTGTTGCCACCTCCTCACTTCCAAACTTTAGGGTGTCTGCTGTACTGTCATACTAATGTCAGGATTTCAGACATAAAACAGTAGAATGTCATGTTTCCTAATAAGCGTTTTGTAAGGTTTTTAAAACCTAACTCTTGTTTTATCACTGTCGATTTGAAAAAAAGCTAGTGCTTGTGGCCTTACACGCGTGATGGTAGCAATTGTGTATCGCGCGACTGTGGTAGTATTGCCTGCGTTCCGGCTTTCAGCCTCTCCCTTTCTTTCTATCTTTAGTCCATCTGTCTTTCGTTTTTTTTTATAACGTAGTGTATAAAATGACATGAATGGAATTTTAAATCTAGGTCAGCTGCGTATCTCAAGGTTTTTCTTAGAAAGGCAGTACACGTTTTATCGTAGAAAGCGGGTATTGAAGCAGTAGGCTTTTACTATCAACGTGAAAGGTTACAATTTGTAGACGAATTAGAAAACAAGGGGGATTTCGAGTACAGTCATTGTGACAGCACTGTTCTTTACCATTCTTCTTTCCTTTTATTGAAGTTATTTGTTAGGCTTTACATTTACGTTTTAATTTATATATGTGGATTAGAATATTTCACGACAATTGGGTATGTCCATAACTTTATTAGCGTAGGAGATAGTTCTGTAAGATCTTAGCACGTTTAAGTAAAGTTTTCTTCGGGAAGTTAATTTAAAGTTAATTTAGCTTGCAGTGCCATCTATAGCTATCATATAGAAATATTAATAACACTGACAAACAACATTTTTCTTTCTTATATAAGAATAAGTGTTCTTAGGTCAATTTCTTGCGCTGATTTCAAATCTGAAATCCGTTTATCTCTATCACGTCGGGTTCTTAAGATATTTGTGAATAAATATATTTTTGGGAAACCGTTATTTGCTCCGTTTCATTTTTACTATATAACTTATTAAAAATTAATAAAAAGCAACATAATTCTACTTTTTATACTGCTAAAAGATGCATGACATATGTTACGCGATTTTTCAAATAGTTACTGTATTTTGAAATAATTCTGAGCAAAATATGGCTTCTAGAAGTTGTAGAAATTCGGCTGATCTGTTCTGTTACGTGTGCGGATATTTTACCGATCGTGTTAACCAGAAAAACTTTACACCATTACTAAAGATAGCATATGAACTTTATTTTGATTCGAAAGTTGATGATGCAAATAAATCTTGGAAGCCAAATGCGGTTTGTTCGATACATTGGCAGGTTGGTTAAGAAAATCGCCGAAGCATAAGTCGATGCCTTTTGGCGTGCCAGTAATATGGCGTGAACATACAAATCACACTACTGATTGTTACTTCTGCTTGACAAATATCCATGGTTTCACTTTTAAAACTAGAAAGTCTGTGGTTTATCCAAATATTGAATCGGTTTCAAAACCAGTGCCTCATGATCCAATCACGTGTCCGATCCAAGTACCACCAGAACAATATCCGTTGGACGTAAATGAACCATCAGAAAGTCATAGTTTACCTGCTTTAGAAACTAATTCTGACTCAGATTACATACCGGTGAATAATGGTGTTTACTTAATTAACCATTCAGAACTTTCAGATCTAATACGTGATCTCGCTCTTACCAAAGGACAAGCGGAATTACTCGGTTCGCGACTCAAAGAATGGAATCTTTTAGCGCCCAATACTCCGATATCTAAATTTCGTCATAGACACAGAGAACTTGTTCAATACTTTGAGATGGATGATGACATTTGCTATTACAAAGATGTAAACGGTCATGAGCACATAGTCAACGAATGGCGATTTTTCATCGATTCTTCCAAGACTAGTCTAAAAGCCGTGTTATTGCATAACAGAAATTTTTTTTTCATCAATTCCAGTCGCCTACTCTGTTCATATGAAAGAAACTTATGACAATATGGCTATACGTTTGGAAAAAAATAAAGTACAATGACTACCAATGGCGGATTTGTGGAGACCTAAAGGTCATTGCAATTCTCACGGGCATGCAGACTGGGTATACTAAATTTTGTTGCTTCCGATGTGAATGGGACAGCCGCAACAGACAGGAACATTATGCAAGAAAGGTGTGGCCTATCCGGGATCGTATGCAACTCGAGCTTAAAAATGTAATACGCGAGCCATTAGTTAACAAAGACACCTTCATTTTACCACTGTTACATATAAAGTTGGGGCTCATGAAGAATTTTGTAAAAGCGTTAGATAAAACGAGCAAAGCTTTCACTTATCTTCGAGAAAAGTTTCCGCAAGTTAGCGATGCAAAGATAAAGGAAGGTATCTTTGTAGGACCTCAGATTAGGAAAGTTATTGCAGACAAACAATTCGAGAACTTGTTACATGGTAGTGAACGTCGCGCATGGATGGCATTCAAATCGATCGTCGATAACTTTCTGGAAAATTACAAATCTGTCGACTATGTTGCATATTGTTAAGCAGTGCATATATGCATACATAATTATGGGCTGTAACATGTCCCTCAAAATCCATTTGCTCGATTCGCATCTTAACTTTTTCCCTGAATACCTTGGCGAAGTCAGCGATGAACATGGAGAATGATTCCATCAAGATATCGCCGTAATGGAGTCACGTTATCAAGGACGGTGGAGTGTGACCATGCTTGCCGATTACACTGGCTAACAAAAAAAATTTTTTTTTTCTTTCTCTAAGATTTCTATGTTTTTCTGGTCAATTTTAATGCGCTGTTTTTAAATCTGCAAACCGTTTTTCTCTATCAGGTCGGGATCTCTAGAAATACGCAATTGAAGTTTTTTAACAACGCATACAGTATTACAATATCATTTGTACAAGAAGTATAACAGTTATGTAGGCTTGAATTTCTTTGCAGTCGACTTTCGTCGGTGAATGGCATGTGGTACATCGCGATGAAGCATCAAACAATAATCGGCAAGCATGGTCACACTCCACCGTCCTTGATAACGTGACTCCATTACGGCGATATCTTGATGGAATCGTTCTCCATGTTCATCGCTGACTTCGCCAAGGTTGTCAGGGAAAAAAGTCAAGATGCGAATTGAGCAAATGGATTTTGAGGGACATGTTACAGCCCATAATTCTGTATGCATCTATGCACTGCTTAACAATATGCACATAGTCGACAGATTTGTGATTTCCCAGAAAGTTATCGACGATCGATTTGAATGCCATCCATGCGCGAAGTTCACTACCATGTAACAAGTTCTCGAATTGTTTGTCTGCAATAACTTTCCTAATCTGAGGTCCTACAAAGATACCTTCCTTTATCTTTGCATCGCTAATTTGCGGAAACTTTTCTCGAAGATAAGTGAAAGCTTTGCTCGTTTTATCTAACGCTTTTACGAAATTCTTCATGAGCCCCAACTTTATATGTAACGGTGGTAAAATGATGCTGTCTTTGTTAACTAATGGCTCGTGTATTACATTTTTATGCCCGAGCTGCATACGATCCCTGATAGGCCACACCTTTCTTGCATAATGTTCCTGTCTGTTGCAGCTGTCCCATTCACATAGGAAGCAACAAAATTTAGTATACCCAGTCTGCATGCCCGTGAGAATTGCAATGACCTTTAGGTCTCCACAAATCCGCCATTGGTAGTCATTGTACTTTATTTTTGCCAAAAGTATAGCCATATTGTCATAAGTTTCTTTCATATGAACAGAGTAGGCGACTGGAATTGATGAAAATAAATTTCCATTATGCAATAACACGGCTTTTAGACTAGTCTTGAAAGAGTCGATGAAAAGTCGCCATTCGTTGACTATGTGCTCATGACCGAGGTGCACCATTAGACCTTTTACATCTTTGCAATAGCAAATGTCATCATCCATCTCAAAGTATTGAACAAGATCTCTGTGTCTATGACAAAATTTAGATATCAGAGTATTGGGCGCTAAAAGATTCCATTCTTTGAGTCGCGAACCGAGTAATTCCGCATGTCCTTTGGTGAGAGCGAGATCACGTATTAGATCTGAAAGTTCTGAATGGTTAATTAAGTGAACACCATCATTCACCGGTATATAATCCGAGTCAGAATTAGTTTCTAAAGCAGGTAAACTATCACTTTCTGATGGTTCATTCACGTCCAACGGATATTGTTCTGGTGGAACTGGGATCGGACACGTGATTGGATCATGAGGCACTGGTTTCGAAACCGATTCAATATTTGGATAAACCACAGACTTTCTAGTTTTAAAAGTGAAACCATAGATATTTGTCAAGCAGAAGTAACAATCAGTAGCGTGGTTTGTCGGTTCACGCCATATTACTGGCACTCCAAAAGGCATCGACTTATGCTTCGGCGATTTTCGTAACCAACCTGCCAATGTATTTGCACAAGTCGAACAAACTGCATTTGGCATCCAAGATTTATTTGCATCATCAACTTTCGAATCGAAATAAAGTTCATATGCTTTCTTTAGCAATGTTGTAAAGTTTTTCTGGTGAACACGATTGGTAAAATATCCGCACACGTAACAGAACAGATCAGCCGAATTTCTACAACTTCTAGAAGCCATATTTCACTCAGAATTATTTCAAAATACAGTAACTATTTGAAATATAATGTAACATATGTCATGCATCTTTTAGCAGTATAAAAAGTAGAATTATTTTGCATTTTATTAATTTTTAAAAAGTTATATAGTAAAAATGAAACGGAGCAAATAACGGTTTCCCAAAAATATATTTATTCACAAATATCTTAAGAACCCGACGTGATAGAGATAAACAGATTTCAAATTTGAAATCAGCGCAAGAAACTGACCTAAGAACACTTATTCTTATATAAGAAAGAAAAATGTTGTTTGTCAGTGTTATTGTTGGAAGCTTCATCGCGATGTACCACATGCCATTCACCGACGAAAGTTGACTGCAAAGAAATTCAAGCCTACATAACTGTTATACTTCTTGTACGAATGATGTTGTAATACTGTATCTTCTTCTTCTTCCGTCCTTAGCCAACGACCGGCAAAGCAGTCAGTGGCCATTACGCCTAGTGGCGTCTTAAGGGCAACAGCGAATAGATTTTCTTTGCCGTTGTTCCCATCACGCCTAATGGCGTCTTTAGGGCAACGACAAATCAATCCGTTCGTCGTTGTTTCCGTAATCAAAGTGACTGGCAAACGGGTGATCAGCCCGTTGGTGTAATACTGTATGCGTTGTTAAAAAACTTCAATTGCGTATTTCTAGAGATCCCGACCTGATAGAGAAAAACGGTTTGCAGATTTAAAAACAGCGCATTAAAATTGACCAGAAAAACATAGAAATGTTAGAGAAAGAAAAAAAAAGTTTTTTTTTGTTAGTCAGTGTAATGGTAAGTGGTGCATATAAAGTTTCTGTGAATACGTAGCAGTGTCTTTGATTTGTGTAAAGGATTTTTGAGATATTAACTGTGTACGGTTTAGCGCTAAGATAAACTGGTGGTCGGTAATGTGTAGTTGTAAGTTGTGTAAATCGCAATTTAATTCTGATAATTTACAAGTGTATATATACGCGAGCGTATTTGTGTATTTTATTTAATTGGGATTTAATATCTTCTAGGTGGATGGGGATATTATTGGGTTAATTATAAAATCTTCTCGGGTCATTCTTTTGTCAAAAGTAGGCCTAGGAATTTTAGTACAGAGGAGTTCCCTCAGTGAATGAATTGTTTCGATGCCTGAGGCTAGTCTAACGTAACAAAAGATTAGGCCAGCCGGTGCCTGGGGGTTTTTCTACAAGACCGAGATTAAGTGGGAGCGGGAACGGAGATTGTAAATTTGTGACCCGGAGTTAGAAATTGTTGTTACGAGGGGAATGTAGATTTGTGTAGGAGAGCGGTATTTATTTAAGGGAGTTATGTATTAGAGATGAGTATATTTTTGATGTGTTGTATATCTGTTGTTATTATTTGTTTCCCAGCATTTTCACGACACAGTGGGAGAGTATAATCTGTCCCTACAATTTACCAACGGCAAATTTTGGCATCTCAGGAGCCGAGAGCTCGAGATATCGCCAGAGGCGAAAGAAAAGAAATACGTTCTCATGCAGTGAAGACATTCTTCAGCGGGAACGGGATTTTCCTTAAAATCCAGAGCTCTGAGCTCTTTATTTTATAACACACTCAATTAGGCGCGTTGCCTGGTGTTGTTGTAATTTTTTTTTCTTCACGACCATAATAATGTCGTTGTCCTAAACCCGAAGAGGGGTAACGGGGCAAATAAAAGATGTTGTTCAGCAGCAGGAAAGCTTCTACATTCTGAGTCAAGTACCTCGTGCTTGATACCCAAGTCATCAGTGCAGCAGTCAGGAACAGTACAAAGGGTCAACATTCCTTTTCTGAAGGCTAACGAGAGAAGGGGCGTAACGGAGACGCCACATCAGCAGACGTCGAGAGTGTCATAGAGACACTGAAGCAAGCCGGAGAGGAAAGAGAGAGAGAGAGAGAGAGAGAGAGAGAGAGTGAAATATATCGGGGACCAGTAGGGTCATATAGTATCCTTAGAGGACAAGCCTCTGAGCCATAGATGTAATAAAAGTCTACTAGCGTAGCAGTCCAGTGGTGTTATTTAGTGGCGTGTATATCGCCTAAAGAGCTTGGAAGCTGTGTAGACAGTTTGTTTAGGCAGCGTCAGCAGGACAGTGACAGTAGAAATATTAGTATAGTCGGGAGTGGTGGCTCAAGTTAAGACCCCCACCAATTAGATTGTGGTTAATTCATTAATCCTTATATTTTTCCCCAGCAGGGTGAGCGAAAGGGTGAAAGTTGTTGTTTCTAGTGTCTATCAATTTAATTGTTTCTTTGTTTTCAGGTCTGTGCAACATTGCACGTTATTTATGTTACTGTGTTATTTGATTATTTTCTTTTGTTTAATAAAACTATAAAATGTTCACTGGATCAGTTTCTATCTAACTATACTGTACGTATATAATTGTCTGTATAGTGTGTCTGTGGTCTTTATTTAAACCTTATCTCCTTTATGGTAGTCAGAGGTGGTGAGTCTATAGCTATCAAAGACGTCAGGAGTGGCGAGGGAGAGTCAATCTCGGTTCTCACCCTCGAAGCCAATAGTCTCATTTTTCCTCATTCACTGTCATTCTCATCAAAAATCTATCTTCTCAGTCTTTCTCAAAATAGTGTCTTGTCTACACACTCAGACAACACTCTATACATAGCATGTTTGCTGGAGTGTTTGTTTGAACCATGCTTGCTCCTAGTTTTGCTAGTCTGTCTGCTTTATCGTTGCCTGATATGTCTGTGTGTCCTGGTATCCACTGGAGAATGGCTCTGATGTCGTATTTTGTTAGCAAGTTGTCAATTGTTTCGGCCAGATGTATTATTTCTTTATTTTCAGTTTGGAGGTATTTTTCTAAAGCCGGAAGTGTTGATTGTGAATCAGGTAAGATTATGATATCTGAGGGCATATGGATTTCGTGTTTGAATTGCGTGTCTATTGCTGTGAGGATGGTGTTTATTGCTGTAATCTCTGCTAGGTAATTAGTACATAATTCTCATATATTTTTAGTATGCTGATATTTGGGTATTTCACATACGCTCCAAGTCCAACATTTATGGTGGCCTTGAATGCTGAGCCATCTGTGTATGCATGTATTGCAGTGCTAGCGTAGCTGTCTATAGTCTCTAAGTAGCTGTTTTAAGTATTGTTGGGTTCGTGTCTCTTGTTAGTGTGCTATCTGTTTGTCACGGATTGCCTCCCCTGCTTTGCAGTAGTGGTCCACCAGTGACTCATACGCAAGAGTATCTAAAATGGGTCGTCAAAGGTGTCTACCTTCGCACAAGATTACTCTTGGCAGAGTTGTAGATAGAAGGGTAAAGAACAATGCGGAATTGGCTGAGCAATTATTAACTTATTATCGGTCCGCCGCCTTTTATGAAGATTTAAGCAATGGTTATAGCCCGTACAAGCCCCCATGTGGTGTAAATCCAGCAAAATTCCTTTTATAAGAATTAGCTATATATATGTAAATATATGTCTAAATGTATATATATATATATATATATATATATATATATATATATATATATATATATATATATATATATATATATATATATATATATATATATATATATATATATATATATATATATATATATATATACAAATAATGAAAAATGTCCTTCGCGCTGTTATTTGATAACTCGAGAACGGCTGAACGGATCATGATGCGGTTTTCACAAGCGTATTGGATATTTCTCAGGGAAGGTTGTAAGGTATATGTCGTCATTGTTCCACTCCATTCATTCTTATCTCAAGGGCTTCATCAATTCTTATCTCAATGGGCAAGGTTCGTAACTTACAAACTATATAAGTCATAATGTTTATTCTTTTTCGTTAAATTTAGAAGAACTGCGTTGGTTTCTGTTGTATAAGTTTTTTAAACCAGTGTTTTTGACAATGAAACTTCAAAAAATACTCAGCTATGTAAAGTTGTTACTTAAATTTACAGTGCAATGCTTTCTGTTATAACATTTTTATAAATCGGGATACCTGACAAGAACATTTTGATTAATTCTTAGCTATGTTTGTGGTACAAGATTTGTGTATGTTTTAGAAGATTCCCTAACTCCATTCATTCTGAAAATCATTTTCATGTGTGTGCGATGAGTAACATTATTTTTTAAAACAATTTTTTTTCCCAACTGGAAAAAATCCTAATGTTTTTAACATTATTCGATAGCAATTTAAATAGATAGACAGACAGACAAACGGACGGACAGACATACAGACATATAGATAGATAGACGGGACGAACGGGATGTAAGGACGGACGTGACAGACGTCCCATACGGGACACGTTTTGTGTGTGTGCATATATGTGTAATTACATTATTTTACTTAAATTTGCAGTGCGATGCTTTCTGTTATGAAAATTTTGTAAACCGGGATCCCTTACAAGAAAAGTTTGATTAATTCTCAGCTATGTGTGTGCTACAAGATTTGTTTATGTTCTAGAAGATTTCCGAACTCCATTCATTCTTAAGAGACGTAAAAACAACGGTTGACGCCCTTAGCTTAGAAACTATATGTCATACATTTAACCTTTTCCGTTAAATTTAGAAAAATGGCGTTGATTTCTGTTATGTAAGTTTTCTAAGTCACGATTCCTGACAAGGAAAGTTTGAATAATACTCAGTTGTGTAGAGCTTTTACTTAAATTTACAGTGCGTTGCTTTCTATTATGCAAAATTTCTACATCAGCATTCTTGAACACTTTTTAATTTTTAAATGTGCCACGGGAATTTCGCTCATGCTTTATATTTTATTCCGCAAAAATGGTTTTGTTGTTAGAAGAAGCGCACAACTTTTTTGAGGGAAATTATTACTTTATTTTATTTAGTACTATTCTCCTTCCTTTTTATGTTTAAGTATGCAAGTGAAACTACGCTTGTGTGGTTTTATATGTAATGTATCCCCTTATAGCATTATTTTATAGAGGAAAGGGCATTAGTACTGTACATGCATACATCTGAATACATAAGAGCGTGTGTGTGGAGCTACGTATGTGCATGAATGCAAATGTATGTATGTGCGCGTATTTATCACTCTGCTATGTAGAGTTGTTCACGATACGGCTCTAAGAATACGTTACATTCACTAAATTTGCCCTGAAAATCGTTTTGATGTGTGTACGATGGGTAACATTATTTAAGAAAAAGAATGTTTTTTCCAACTGGAAATAATCCTAATGTCTTTAACATTATTCGATAGAAACTTAGATAGACAGACAGACAGACAGGCAGACGGACGGACGGACGGATGGACAGACAGACAGACAGATAGAAAGATAGACAGATTAGATAGATAGATAGATAGATAGATAGATAGATAGATAGATAGATAGATAGATAGATAGATAGATAGATAGATAGATAGATAGATAGATAGATAGATAGATAGATAGATAGATAGATAGATAGATAGATAGATAGATAGATAGATGGGACGGATGGGACATACGGGACGACGGGACAGACGTCCCATACGGGGCAGACGTCCCATACGGCACAAAAGGGACAGACGGGACACGTTTTGTGTATGTGTGTGTGTGTATGTATATATATATATATATATATATATATATATATATCTATATATATATATATATATATGTATATATATATATATATATATATATATATACACACAACTAAGTATGCTTTCATACTTATAATAACTGAATCAACTATGAGTGTTATGTTTTAAAATAACATTTAAACAAAATTAATTATCAATTAGCTTTAACAAGTTAAAATAGTGATGAAATTATTGTGAATTTTAGAGTTAAATAAAATGTCTCGTCATTAAGACGTGGGTTGAGAATTAAAATTAAAATTTAATTTTAATGTCCGTTTGCTGGTGACTGTTAGTTAGCACTTAGATTGTATGAGCGAGTCCTGCAGCCTTGGTTTTTGTCGATTCTTTTATGATGATGACACTTCACAGTCTGAAAGCTTCGTTCATCATACGGTCTGATAGCTTAATACCACGATCTTTTAGACAAAATAAAAACAAATGTCTCTGCTAAGTACATTTGTGGGCTGCAAATTCACAGGCACATTGTCTCACTGTCCATCAGGCGGCTTTGTTAGAGAGAAATCTGGCTTTCTGTGCGTATTCGTGCGATACCACGTTGCACAAACAACTGACGTCTCTTTCAAAGGTGGCCAAACTGACTTACGTGATAATCGTCCTCTTCTTCTTTGATCCTTTGCCGCCGACCGTCAAAGCAGTCAGTGGCCATTACGCCTGGTGGCGTCTTGTAGGGCAACAACAAATTGATTCCACTTTGCTCGGTCGGCGGCCATCCTTCGTACAGTACCCCAACTCTGGATCATTCTTTGCATCTCAGCCTCCACAGTCCTCCGCCAAGTTGTTTTTTGTCGGCCTCTCTTTCGTTTTCCTTCAGGGGTCCATAGCATAGCTGTTCTTGTGATGGCATCGAGGTATCTTCTGAGGACATGACCAACCCAGCTCCAGCGTCTGCCAGCTATGATGGTGTGCATGTCCCCTTGCTTGCTCCGTGTAAGCAGATCTTGGTTGGTGATGGTATTCGGCCAAAAGATTCGGAGAATTTTTCTTAGGCATGTTGTGTGAAAAGAGGACAATTTCGACATTTCCTTCTCTGTAACTCTCCAGCTCTCCGCGCCATAGAGAAGCACAGAAAGCACACAGCTCTCATATAATCAAATTTTGTGCTTGTGCTGTACTGAGAGGACTTCCAGATGTTGTTTAGACTAAAAAAGGCTGTTCTTGCTTTGTTCATTCTGTTGTTAATGTCTTTGCTTGCTCCGCCGTCTGGTGTTACTATGCATATTAGGTATGTGAAGGCATCTGTCTGTTCCAGTTGCTGATTCCTTACTGATATGGGCTCTGGGTTGCTCACATTGAGCGTCATGACCTCTGTCTTCTTTAGGTTGATGTTCAAGCCCACCTGCTGGCTATACTTATTAAGTCTATCCGTTTTTTCCTGGATGTGTTGATGTGAATGTGCTAGCAGTGCAATGTCATCTGCATATTCCAGATCTTCCAATGTAGAAAATGTAGTCCATCTTATTCCTCTTGGATTGCTCTCTGTTGTCTGGCGCATCACCCAGTCTATGACTGTTAAAAATATAGTGGTTGATAAGGGGCATCCCTGTCGTACTCCTGTCTTCACTTCAAAGGTTAGGTTGCTCTGCCCAATGCTACACGTAAAGTTGGCATAAAGGTTTTTTATGATAATCGTATTAACCTGATAATACTACGTTCAAACAGTGCTAAAGTGTTACATCAAAGTAATTTTATTGTATGAAGACAAACCATGGACATTGAGCAAACAAATGAGAAAACATCTAGAGGCAAGAAAGATATGGTATGTCGTGAAACATCCTAAATCCACATATCTAAATTAAAAAGTAAAGGTAAAGCCTAACGAATTAATTCAATAAAAGGAAAGAAGAATGGTAAAAGACCAGTGCTGTCACAATGGCTTACAAAAATCCCCCTTTTTCTACTTCGTCTGCATAGTGTAACGCTTTCACGTTTGATAGTAAAGCCTACAGCAGCATACACGCGTTTCAAAAAAAAATAAAACCGGTACTGTGTTTCTTAGAAAACCTTGAGATACGCACACTGCTTAATGACCTAGATAAAATACTAGCATTAATTTCATTTTATACACTGCGTAATGAAAAGACAGACGACCTTAGAAAAGAGAGAGAGAGAGAGAGAGAGAGAGAGAGAGAGAGAAGGAGGGACGCATGCAATAATACCACAGTCTCGCGATTAATATTAATGCCACCCCCAACGCGAAAGGCATGAAGCACTAACTTTTTTTCAAATAGACAGTGATAAAAAACACTACCAATACACGGTTAGGTTTTAAAAAAACATGTTTAATGCTTATTAGGAAACATGACATTCTACTGTTTTACGTCTGAAATCCTGACTTTATACTGACAGAACAGTCGAAAAGGCAGGACAGGTGGCGGTTCTAAAACAATAAAAAATAAAAAAAACAAATACACGACTATCCTAGAATACATATTTTGAACGCAGCCACTTAGCTCCATTAAAACTTATATATTTGGGTTCCTTAGGACTTGCTGACAAAGAATATGTTAAGTGTTACGCAAATAGTCTAGGAATTAACAAATTATAGCCAAAATAAAATAGTGAGGTTGTCTGACAGCACCAAATCATAATTGCTCAGTGGCATGTTTTGAAACCACTATTTTACGGGAAATAGGCCAACAAGTTAAATCCGATTTCATTGGCTAGAATAATATGTAAGCCTAAACATGATTAGTCGATTGCAGATACTATTTTTGGTTGTTACGGGAAACGGTAGGAAGGGTACTTTTTTCAAATACTTTTGTAAACATGGTCCTATTGGTTAGACCATTTGATATAGTCAATTAGGAGCGTCTGTTCAGTGCCACATTTTTAAAATAAACTTACTGAGAAGCAAGTGCGTTGAGATCCAGCTCATATTTTTCTTATTAAAGCCTGGGACAGAGGAAGATCGGAATTGTGCCCTAACTCATTGCCAGTCAACGTATTTTGTGTATTATTTCCATGAATTGTGGGTCAGTGGTACTAACATATTAAAAGCAGCATCTGGTCTGAGTTTTGCTGAATCCAGAGGCTGGTAGCAGACTCCTTAGTCAATATATCGACCTGTGTGGTGTCTCAAGAACACGGTGAAGCAAGCGAGCAGTGGAGACTGTTTCCTGCCGCCCACACCGAAGTTAAGATTCTGTGGCCAGAGCAGCTCAATCTTGTGTTTACCCCCTCTAACAGCGACTCTACCTTAAATCTAGAGGGACATTTATTAGTTTCAAATAAAAAGAAACTGTGAACTTTCCCAATATTATGTCCACGAGAAACAAACACTTAAAGTCATGATGACACACAACCACCTAGCTTGAAAAGCCAGTATTACCTCAGAGTATTACAGCACAACTTACACACATATTGCAATAATAATATATGTCAATACAAAGATTCTATCTATAAATTGTGTACATATAACTTGTGATTACATTTGATTGTGATTCCTGGTTCACTTTGTAGTTGAATCAGGATATCTAATATTTGAAGGAATTGATACATATATATTTTTAAACTTTAACACTTGACTCATTTAAGATAGTCCTATAGAGTGTTCTATGTATGTGAGTGTCACAGTGTTGTAAAGTATTGTGGATTAAATTAAATTGTGTATCTGTCTGTTGGTTGTTGTGAACATACACTTCATCATTATCATAACCCTAGACATTCAACGTAGTCATCACAATATTCCAGAATAGGTCTGACTGAGGTATAAATGTGGTAGCAAGTAAGGTCATCTGTAATACACCACACTATTAGATACAGATACCTTCACAGCTGATCTCAGTCAGTACACTAAGTCCCCTATAAATATTTATATCATCCCACTTTACCACATATATTGGGGGCTCGCTCCCGGGATATTGAACCTTCCCCTAGCATATATATTGGGAGTAATTCATTTCGGGAAATTATAAGAATTTAAAAGGTATCTGTTGCGTGATAAATTCTCGCAACATCGTTTTGTTTCAATGTCTGTTTTATAACGCAAGGGCAACAACTGCTTGAAATCTATAGTCACTTTTCTCGGTAAGCATTTGTCTTCTCGCGTTAGTATCGAATGCAGTTAACTTTTGAGCTGTGGTCATTTTTGCGCTGGACTGCGCATGACTTGTCTTGTTGTTTGGTCGATCGGTTTCCGCCCACGACTAGTGGAGTGAGCGATTTGGAATGGCGAAAGAGATGCCTCGTTGAAGAGGGGTTCTCCGCTATTTTTTGTTCTGTCAGGGATGTGTAGTCCTCTTAATGGATATTTCGTTTATTCGAGATAATACCTCTAGTGTTTTCCCACATGTCGGGAGGCGTGATATTTCTGTGTATTTCATGAAAGCAAGGTAAATTGACTCTTTCATTAACTCTATTGATTTTGGGTCGTGAGCGATTTCGATTCATAGCCTGTCTGCGAAAGTCGTCGTCACGAGATGTTTTCCTAGCTCACATGTCGCTGCATTGTACTGCATCGGTTGATGCAGGTACCAAGGACCATTACTGCTACTTTGTTAAATGAATTAGGTTTGGAAAACCTTTATTATCTAGAGGATATTTTTGTGGACATTATTTATACTTCGGCAGACGTGTCTGTCTTGCTGAAGTCAAACTAAGGAGAGTGAACTGATCTCATACATCTGGTTATCTCCTGGCTGTTATAGAAAAGGATGGAGTTTTCCACCTGACTACATTTACAGCACTATGAAATATAACATGCATCTGACTCATCATTGTAATGCTGTCTACCGTCTATTGCTGTATTGAATGTTGCTGTGATAATGACTGTTTGATGTGCCTACACATTTGCGTAACCATTTTTTGTCACTGTGGCGTCCACAATAAATAATGAAGAAAAACGTCAACGGCTGTTTCAAGACTCATTGACTTTATACGTCGTGAGTTTACTGACGTCCTATGTGGATTGCCCTGTTATTGTTGTATGAACATTGTTTTGACTGAACACATCTACACACTACACAAAACCAGACATGCGGGTGCCATCCATCATCATATGGCATCACGCATCATTTGGTGGCCATAAGCTGGTTTGATTCTGGTACTAGCAAACACGGGGTCCCTTACCCACTTCATTTTCAACAAGAATTCATCAGCATCCTTCAAGAAATTAACATTCTTCAATACAGTCAACATCTTCAAAATTTTCAAAGTACTCGGCGTTGCCCGGTAAAAGTCAAAATTTCAACTTTTTGACGGAAACAAGAATTTGACAGTACCCGGCGTTGTTACATGTTGCCGGATAACTCGGACTGCTGTTATCTTTTACGCAAGTCAAGCAAGTTGCTGCTGTCAAGGTTCCAGTTCTGTCGTTTTTGTGAAGGTCAAGTGCCGGTTGAAACGGGTTGTTTTCTGAAGAAGGCCAAGTACCGATTTCCATCAACTTACTTTTGGATTAGAAGGTCAAGTGCCGAAACAACTCAACACACAGTACTTCAGAAGCTCTTGTACCATCGTGTTAGCAGTGGAAGCAGTTCAGATGTGCCATCATCGTTGGAGCTTCGCTCTTTAGGACGTTGATTGACATCCGTTTTTCTGCTGTTTGACGATTGGAAGCCTATAAGTTAAGTGGCCTGTTTGTATGTAAACTGTGCCCTTATACTTCTGCTGAGTCTTCTGTGTATCATCTCATTCTATATGTTATATGTCTATATGTTATTTGTATATTTATATGTTTATATTTCAGCGGGTTCTCGGTTGGGTGGTGTCTCCGTTAGATTATGCCACGTCATAGAGGTCGTCTATTGTGAGCGTTTTCTGTAGGGTTTGCAAATTTCCGATACTGGAATTTGCTAAGCGACTTCTGTTGCTATTTATGTTAGCTGTGATGACATGTTTTAATATTGTTTTCGTTATTATTTCGCATTCTTTAGTTTTGTTTTGATTTGTTTGTATTTGTTAGCCTACTCTTGTCTATAATTTAGTTTCATACAACATTTTTGTTTATACACTGTGGTGTCATGTATTTTGTTTAATTCTATCGCAGATATCGTCACATTTTTTGTGATATTTCATTAATTTCTGCTTTATTTTTAGTTGATTTCTGCGAAAGTTTTTGTATTGTTGCTGATCTTTGTTATTGTTTACATTGTTATTGTTTACATTGTTTGTATTGTTTACATTTTCAATGTTTACATTCTGCATGTGTTTACATAGTCATTGTTTACAGTTATAGTAATTAGTTAATGGGCTATGCTAATGCACTGTTACTACTACACTGATGATAAATGAATGATGAATAGTGTCGTGCACTATTGAATGAGAAGTGCACTTATGATCAAGAATTGAGTGCTGATATTTCATATACAAGTTCTTTGATTGGAGACTTGTTCCCACAGAGACTGGGATAATATAAGGTGATGTGAATATACAAGTGTTTAATTAAGACTTGTTACACTTAGGTTTGAAATAAATTAGTTAATTATTTCAGGTTTTGGACTCATATGTTAGACAACATGTCTACATTTGAGCACTTTATTGAGCAGGGTAAATTGCTTGGCAAGACTGGTGATAAGTTAGAAGAATTTGCAACTGCTCGATATGATAAAGCAATGGAAGCTGAACAAAAGAAACTGCATATGGAAGCTGAACAAAAGAAACTGCAGATGCAGGTGGATGAAAAAAGATTCCAAATGGAAATGGAAAAACAAAAAAGGGAATCAGAAGCTGAGGAAAGAAAACTCCAGCTACAGCTAGAAGCTGAGAATAAAAGACTTGAAAAAGAGGCTGAGAATAAAAGACTTGAAAAAGAGGCTGAAAATAAAAGACTTGAAAAAGAAGCTGAAAATGAAAGACTTCAAAAAGAGGCTCAGGCTGAGGAAAGAAGATTACAGAGAGAGTCTGATGAGAGGAAAGAGAAAGCAAAAATGGAACATGAAGAAAAGGTCTTAGCTTTAGAGTTGGAAAAATTGAAATTGACAAGCATGAGTAATGGTAATGATTCAAACAAGGGTTCATCTTCTGGTAAGGCTAATAATGATACTTTTAAGATTAAGTTACCAACATTTAGTCCTTCCAGTGATGACATAATGTTCTATCTGGACAGATTTGAACAAGCATGTACAGCTCATAACATAGACAAAGCAAAATATGTTTATCAGTTATCAGGGATACTGACAGGTAAAGCTCTAAGTATATTAAATATGGTGGATGAACCTGACAATAACAATTATGAGGTTGTCAGGGCCGCTTTGTTAAAGAAATATCAGCTTAACGAAGACGGCTATCGTCTACAATTTAAAAACATGTTACCTGAAAATGGAGTTGAATTCTCCGAGTTTATTGCAAGAATACGCATTACTTTCTCACGATGGGTTGAACTATCTAAGACGGAAAAAACTTATGAAGGACTTATGGACTTAATACTTAGAGACAAAGTCATGTCGTCTGTCAATGAGTCTTTCCTTGCTTTCCTTCATGAACGTAAACCTAAAACAATAAAAGAAATGGAAGATTTCTGTTGCCAATACGTAACTGCGCACCCACACATAACCATGGGTAACTCTAAGGTGAAAGAAGGTTTACCAGTTGCTTCGGCAGCTCCGTATGGTCAAAACTTTGCTCGTAGATCCCAACAAAATTTTGATAGAAAGGGTAGCGGTAATTTCTGTCAAAATCATGGAAATCAATTTCATGGTGATTCTTCTTCGAAGAATTGGAGACAACCTGATAGTACTCGTTACTATCACCCTAATAATTATAGGCATTTCAAAAGAGGATATGGTAATAGAGGTTATTCCTGCCGAAGACCTCAGAACCAAACAAATAGATGTTCGCATCAATGTGAACATGATAGTAATCGTGGAAACTGAATTCGAACCAGGATAACAATTACAATAGAGACAATAATAACTGCAGAGATAATAATAACTTTGATAACTTCAGAGGTAATAATAGTCGGGGTAGATCTCAACACAAAAAAAAGAGATATCAGCAGGCTAATGCTGTACAACAGGAAACTGAGGGAGCCTGTAATCATGGTGTTGATAATAAAAAACTTTGACGCTGTCACTGGTTCTCCTTTTGACTTTGAGAGAGCAAACAAATGCCCCCAATGCAGTACTTTATTCGAACCGGGTACCATAACTACTTTGAGTTGTGGTCACCCACTTCCCGCTCTTCCTGCTGCTGTTGCGCATGACGGGAGGGGTTCTTTAATCCTACATAAGGGTCTTGTTAATGATACTCCGGTCTCACTACTTTTCGATTCCGGATGCACCACTATTGGTGTTAGACAATCGCTTGTAGATCCATCTTGTGCTACAGGAAGGGTTATTAAATGTGTCACATTTGGCGGCACTCTAGAAAAATATCCTACTGCTGTAATTCGCATTGCCACTCCTTTCTTTACTGGAGATGTGCATGCTTGTCTCTTACCTAATCCTATTGCGGACCTTATTATTGGTCGTATTCACGGAGTTAGGGAGTGTACCCCACAGCAGATTGCTGCTTGGGAAGATAATAACATGCAAGCTACAAATGCAGTAGTTACAAGAGCACAAGCTCTACAAACACCCGAAACTTCACTGAATAGTGATAATGAAGTTGATAGCCAAGATAGTCACTTAGTAATTACTCGTGACTCTTTCATAAAATTGCAAGAAGAAGATCCTTCTTTAAAAAATTCTTCGTTCTTGCGAAGAAAGGTGATCCGAATCAGGATACAAATAGAAAATCTTGGATTGCAATGAGAAACGGCGTACTTGTACGTATGGTACAAGATTCGACTACGTCGGCACATTCGCAAATTCTTGTTCCCAAGAGCATGAGAGTCCAAATATTACAACATGCTCATGACTCGCAATGTGCTGGACATATGGGTTTTCCCGTACGAAGTCGAGAGTCCTTGCGGCTTTCTTTTGGCCTTTTGTCAATAAGGACATTCGTATTTACTGCAGATCATGCAAGGTATGTCAGGAGGTCAAATCTAGAGGACCACGACATGCTGCGCCTATCCAGGCTGCTGACATTCCTATTCGGCCGTTTCAGAAAATGGCCATAGATATTATTGGCCCTTTTAAGGACATCAGTTTATCCTTACATGTGTCGATATGTGCACACGTTGGCCAGAGGCTATTCCTCTTAAGAGCATATCTACTACAGATATCGCAGATGCTCTTTGGTTGATATTTTCTCGCTTGGGGTTCCCCAGAGAAATATTGTCAGACCATGGCACTCAACTCATATCTGACACTATGTCACAGGTAATGTCTACCTTACATATTGAACGATCTCTCAGTAGTATCTACCATCCTATGTCTAATGGTTTAGTTGAGCGTCTGAATAGAACGCTCAAGACTTTGCTTGGTAAGATAACTGAAGATCATCCTCAAGATTGGGACAGGGTTTTACCCGCGGCTCTCTTTGCCTATAGAGAAGTCCCTAATGAACACACAGGATTTTCTCCCTTCGAACTTGTCTTTGGCGCGCGTCACGCGGCCCTATGTCTTTAATACACGATCTCATCACTGCCGATGATATTAGCGATGAAACTCAATCCTCATATGAGTATGTCATTGCTCTTAGACAAAAGATCATTGAGGCATGTAAGCTAGCAACTGCTTCATCAGAAATTGCTAAAGAGAAGGCAAGACAGTTTGCTAACAAGAATAGATGTCTACGACAACTTTGTCCAGGTGACAAAGCATTCGTCCTACTCCCCAGTAGGGAAAATAGACTTCTTATTGCATGGAAAGGTCCGTATGCAATAGTCTCTCGGATTTCCGATGTTGACTATGTGGTCGATATTGATGGAAAGCATAAAACTTTCCACATAAACATGCTTTCGGAATTTCACGAACGTCCGGACTATTTGCTGCCTATTTTCCAGGCAACGGATGATGCTCCTGCACCTCACGGTCATTATTCATCCCTGTCTGTCATTCAGGATGAGGAAGCTACCTTCTCTGATGTCAACCTTCCCCTTCCAGTGGTTCCATTACATTCCACGGAATCTTGGAAAAACGTTTCTGTTTCTCCTAATCTTTCTGGTGACGAACATCGACAAGTCTCGTCGATGTTACAAACATTTCAGGATGTTCTCACTGACATTCCTGGACACACAGATGTCATAGAACATGACATAATTCTTACCGACAATAATCCAATTAGGGTTAGGCCGTATCCTATTCCTATACACTTTCAGTCGCAAGTGGAAAAGGAATTGGATGAAATGATTCAATTAAATATAATTGAACCATCGACTTCACCATATTCTTCTTCCATGGTTATTGTCCGGAAGAAGGATAAGAACATACGAATTTGCGTTGATTATCGCAAATTGTAATCAGGTCACAAAGTTCGACGCTGAAACCGATGCCTTTGTTAGAAGATCTACTGATTAGACTTTCTAATTCTAGATTCTTCACTAAACTTGACTTGTCTAAAGGTTATTGGCAAGTGCCTTTAGCAGAGCATGCCAAACCTCTTACTGCTTTTTCTACACCTAGGGGGTCTATTTCAATGGAATGTTATGCTTTTGGTCTCATGAACGCCCCTGCCACTTTCGTTCGCATGATGCGTCGAATTCTGTCACATCGTTCGGATGTCATCACATACTTAGATGACATCTGTCTCTTCAGTGATACCTGGGAAGATCACTATTTAGGGTTATATGACTTACTGTCCACTCTACGTGAGAATAATTTGACAGCAAAACCTTCTAAAGCTTTTGTTGGTTTTGGTGAAATCTCTTTCCTGGGTCATCGTGTTGGTCATGGTCCTCTTGAAGACAGAAGACCACAATACTTCCAAAATACTGAACATCTCTGTTCCTAAAACGAAGAAACAAGTTAGGAGTCTCTTAGGTTTAAATTCAATTTTATGGGAGATTTATTCCAAATTTATCTTCGATCATGGCACCTCTCTCAACATTGTTGAAGAAAGGTTCGCCTAATCTGGTCCGTTGGTCTGAAGAATGCCAATCTTCACTAGACCAAATCAAGAATATATTTTCTTCTCCTCCCATCTTAAGATTACCTACTCTTGATAGGACTTTTGTCTTCGGAGTGATGCTTCATCCACTGGGATTGGAGCAGCACTGATGCAAGAATATGCAAATACTCTGCATCCTGTTATGTACATTTCTAGAAAACTAAATGCGGCAGAGAGGAACTACTCGGTTTTAGACCGTGAGGTTGTTAGCGATGGTTTGGTCAATTCTAAAACTACAAAGATTCCTCCTGGGCGCACATTTCATTCTAGAGACTGATCAGAAAGCTCTTACAGCTATTCAGACTAAGAATTTGAAGAGTTCGAGATCCACTCGATATGCTATAGCTCTTCAACCTTTTCACTTCACGGTACGAGCTATCCGTGGTGCGGATAATGTGATGGCTGACATTTTGTCTAGATGCCCACATGACTCCAACTAATACTTCTGTCCTATATTTCTATATATTACAGAGTCATAACACACCTATATTTCTACAATAGATTAGCACATCTGTACTTACTTTATATGTACACACTATCGTGCTTTGTTGTCATCTTCTTCTGTTCGTTTTTTAAGATGATAGAGGAGGACTGAGTAGTTAATATAAGGGCCGTTAGTTTACTAAACAGCCACAATTATTAATAATGTATTGTACCTTATGAAGCATATTAGTTATTAATTAGCATTATATTGCTTGTACTTTCTCAGAATGTCATTGTTGAGCTGAGGACTTACCTTACGAGTTCTAGATTGTGTACTTACCCTCGGAATACCAGAGCATATGTCCTGGATCGTCATGTAGTTTAACTTTACTATGTACTTATGTCATTACATGTCAAAGAATGTACTATTTAAATTTTCCTATCAGATTTGTACATCCATTTTTAAAGACAATATTAGAGTATGCTGTTTAATGATGATTATAGTAACTTGCATACGTATATTGTGTTTACATGCTAACGTGATGTGTGTTGGTGACACCTCCCCGATGTGAATATTTTTTGAGACATATTTATTTTTCTGTTGAGGTATATCCTCACCAGACACTCTATAATTAGCCTATTGTTTGGCAATTTAATTAATTATCAGCGCATAATTCGTGCGTTTTGAGCCGCTTATCGCTTGCTCTTTGATATTGAAAAAAAAAATATGTTCCACATTTTTTTTTTATCGGGAGGAGGTGGTGATATGTTGCGTGATAAATTCTCGCAACATCGTTTTGTTTCAATGTCTGTTTTATAACGCAAGGGCAACAACTGCTTGAAATCTATAGTCACTTTTCTCGGTAAGCATTTGTCTTCTCGCGTTAGTATCGAATGCAGTTAACTTTTGAGCTGTGGTCATTTTTGCGCTGGACTGCGCATGACTTGTCTTGTTGTTTGGTCGATCGGTTTCCGCCCACGACTAGTGGAGTGAGCGATTTGGAATGGCGAAAGAGATGCCTCGTTGAAGAGGGGTTCTCCGCTATTTTTTGTTCTGTCAGGGATGTGTAGTCCTCTTAATGGATATTTCGTTTATTCGAGATAATACCTCTAGTGTTTTCCCACATGTCGGGAGGCGTGATATTTCTGTGTATTTCATGAAAGCAAGGTAAATTGACTCTTTCATTAACTCTATTGATTTTGGGTCGTGAGCGATTTCGATTCATAGCCTGTCTGCGAAAGTCGTCGTCACGAGATGTTTTCCTAGCTCACATGTCGCTGCATTGTACTGCATCGGTTGATGCAGGTACCAAGGACCATTACTTGCTACTTTGTTAAATGAATTAGGTTTGGAAAACCTTTATTATCTAGAGGATATTTTTGTGGACATTATTTATACTTCGGCAGACGTGTCTGTCTTGCTGAAGTCAAACTAAGGAGAGTGAACTGATCTCATACATCTGGTTATCTCCTGGCTGTTATAGAAAAGGATGGAGTTTTCCACCTGACTACATTTACAGCACTATGAAATATAACATGCATCTGACTCATCATTGTAATGCTGTCTACCGTCTATTGCTGTATTGAATGTTGCTGTGATAATGACTGTTTGATGTGCCTACACATTTGCGTAACCATTTTGTCACTGTGGCGTCCACAATAAATAATGAAGAAAAACGTCAACGGCTGTTTCAAGACTCATTGACTTTATACGTCGTGAGTTTACTGACGTCCTATGTGGATTGCCCTGTTATTGTTGTATGAACATTGTTTTGACTGAACACATCTACACACTACACAAAACCAGACATGCGGGTGCCATCCATCATCATATGGCATCACGCATCAGTATCCTTGGGTGGAAATTAAATAAGGTTGAGCTCTCAGTGCCTGTGGTTGTCCTTAGATAATTATTTCTAGATTGAATTGTTTACATTTGCCTGGAAGAAAATGGCCGACTTGGCAAAATTTCGATCTGCTGCTGTGCAGACTGCTAAAGAGTTAGGAATGGACGGGCAAGTTATGATTGCTTATGTCACTACTGAATGTGACAAATTTATTGAACGTGAAGAAAGAAAATTTGAAGCAGAAAGAAAATTAGAATCTGAAAGATTAGAAAAAGAGGCTGAAAGAAAGTTAGAGGCTGAAAAAGAAATTAAGAGGTTGCAGATTGAGGCTGACAAAGAGGCTAGGGCATTGGAGGCTGAGGCTAAGAAGTTACAATTGGAGGCTGAGGCTAAGAAGTTACAATTGGAGGCAGAAAGGGAAGACAAGCGATTGGCTGCAGAGAGGGAAGCAGAAGATAAGAGATTACAAAGGGAGCACGAGTTACGACTAAGGGAGTTGGAATTTCAAGGCCATGCCCCTGAAAATGGTGCCAGTCCCTTTACCTCTGATGCCACTGCTAGTCAGGAAGCCTCAACCTCAGCTATGAACTTTCATTTAGATCATTTTGTTGAGAAAGACGATGATATCGAGAGCTATCTAAATAGATATGAACTATTAGCTACCACGTATGGGTTAGAGAGAGAAAGGTGGAGCTTAAAGTTATCACAAGGGCTTCGTGGTGCAGCTTATGAAGTTTTCGCCAAAATGAGCAGAGGTGATCAAGAAAATTATGACATGCTAAAGCAGGCTCTTTTGTTAAGATATGAAAAGAATGGTGAATTTTATAGAAAAAAATTTAGGAATGCTAAACTACTGTCAGGTGAAACCTATCACCAGTTCTCTGCACGGTTAGAGACATACTTGGAGAAATGGACTTCTCTGTGGAAAACCCAAGATCTTAAGGAAATGATCCTTATAGAACAATTAAGAGAGTCCATGGCTCCAGACCTGAGAAAGTTTCTCATGGAACAAGGTGCAGAGAGACTGGATGAGTTACTGAATGTCGCTGACAGGTATCAAGCAGCTCAGGCAGAGGTATCAGGTAATAAAAAGAAACAGGTAGATAATTTTAGGGCACCACAGAACTTTAATAAATTTGATCCTAGAGATCAGAACCAAGGTAAGCACCAGTTTGATAGGCCACGGTATGACAATAAAAATAAAACCCCACAATTCGATGAAAGGAAATTAGATGAAAGAAAATCTTTCAACCAAAAAAAAAGGTGGTGTAAGAATTGTCGGATGGACAATCATGATACTGATCATTGTAGAAGGAAACCTCCTCATTGTGCTGCTATGACATCTGGAAAGAAGGGAAAAAAGGTCAAACCTGCGGAACTACAGGAACCATACCACCCCCCAGTGTGTGAAGATGTCATCTGTAATGGAGTCACCATAAGGTGCTTATATGATACAGGTCTAGATTATGATTCCGTTGTGAGTTCTCACCTGGTGCAGGCAGATCAATACACCACAGAAACAGTGGAGATTCAAACTGCAACCAAGGATGTAGCTACCATGACACTTCCCGTCGCCCGGATAAAGGTGAAGACGCGATATGTGGAAGGAATCATAAAAGCAGCAGTGATAAATGAGCCAATCTACCGTCTGATATTGGGGTGTAGATATGTCTTCTTGGGTAATCCCAAGAGACCTGTGATATTGGCAACGGTGCAGACCAGATCACAGTCCAAAAAGGAGGAGGAAAATCCAATAAATACTCATCCAGATGAGATGAGGAAGGCACAGGCGGAGGACAAAACACTCAAGCCGTGTTTCAAGAAGTTGCCCAAATCTCATACACCTCCAGGCAAGGGAGAATTTTATATGAAGAACAAGCTGATTTATAGGAAGGCTGGATCTGAATCCAATGGTCATGGACAGCTGGTCCTTCCCACTTCATATAGGACTAAAGTGTTGGAACTAGGGCATGCGATTCCCTTCAGTGGTCATATGGGGATCAGCGCAACAGGACAGCGTATAGCTTGTCACTATTTCTGGCCAGGGATAACTGAAGATATCAAACGATATGTAAAATCCTGTCCGGAGTGCCAACAAATAGCACCTAAGCATTGGACTGCATCAGCAACTCTAGGGGAAATGCCCATAGTGGGAACACCCTTTGAGAGAGTTGCCGTGGATCTTGTGGGACCTCTCACTCGAACCAAGAGGAGGAACAGCTACATTCTGACTCTGGTGGACACGTGTTCTATGGGGGGAGAGGCGGTAGCCCTGTCATCGATTGACTCTAAACATGTGGCTGAGGCATTACTCACAATTTTAACAAGGTTAGGCTTTCCCAATCAAATCTTGACTGAGAATGGCTCTCAGTTCAAGGGGAAACTAACAGAAGAAGTTTTCTGGATCTTCCAGGCCAAACACTTCCATTGTAGTGTGTACCATCCCCAAGGGAACGGCCACGTGGAAAGATTTAATGGCACGTTGATGTCGATCCTGAGAAAGTTGGCACACGAAAAACCAGATACATGGGACCAGTACCTTCACGCCGCACTCTTTGCTTATCGGGAGGTACCCCATAGTTCAACCGTTATGGCCCCGGCAACATTATTATTTGGAAGGCCAATAAATGGTCCACTCGAAGCGTTGTTAAGATCGTGGACTGATGAAAAGGCAGAGGAAAACATTACATCCTCATACCAATATGTGAATGAGCTGACCACTCGTTTATTAACTGGCCGGAAACTTGCCAATGAAAATTTGAAACAAGCCAGGAAAAAACATGCTGCCTATTACAACAGGAAAGCTAAAGACAGAGATTTGGCTGTGGGAGAGAAGGTACTGCTTCTTCTACCCGGTAGTCAGAATAAGTTACAAATTGGATGGCAAGGTCCATATACAGTTCTAGAGAAGGTGTCTAGAACAAATTATAAGATAGATAAGAAGGGGAAAGAAAAAATCTATCATGTGAATCTCCTGAAGAAATATCTGGAAAGAGAAAATCAGGAAGAGACACACCTGTTGACCTTGTCCATTGCAATGGAGATGAAAAAGGAACCACTTTCATCATTTGAATATCCATTACACCCCTGTGAGACAGCGTCACAGGTGAAAATCAGTACACACTTAACGAAAGATCAGAAGAAGAGAGTGCAACAGGTTTTAGATGATCATACAGAGGTGCTAACGGACCGACCGGGGCATACAAACTTATTGGAATATGATATGAAACTGATAGACCCCACACCTGTCTGTATGAAACCCTATTCGATTCCTTTTGCTAAGGAGAAAGCTTTGAAGGAAGAGATAGACTATTTGTTGAAGGAGGGAATAATTTCACACAGTGAATCTTCGTATAGTTCCAGTTCTTAAGGAAACCCTCTGGAAAACATAGACTCTGTATAGATTACAGGAGACTGAATGCTATCACAGAAGGACAGGTGGATCCATTGCCGGATACAAATCAAATGTTTGCCAGGCTAAATAAAGCTAAATATTTCTCAAAAGTGGATCTGAGCAAAGGATACTATCAGATTCCAGTAAAGCCTGAGGTTAGACCATACCTAGCTTTTAGTACCTCAGAGATACACTATGAGTTTAACAGATTGCCATTTGGATTAAAGAATGCGCCTAGTGTCTTCTCTAGAATGATGAGAAAATTGTTGGATCCCCTGAATAATCCATGCATCACAAATTTCATGGATGATATCCTTATAGCAACAGAAACATTTGAGGAACACATTGACTCTCTGAACATGCTGTTTAATCGACTTAGAGAAGCGAATTTGACAGCCCGACCAACCAAATGTTGCTTTGGATGTAAAGAATTAGAATTCTTGGGACACACAGTCCATCAGGGAAACATGACCCCTGACCCCAAGAATTTAGAGAAACTAAAGAAAGCCCCGAGACCACAAACCAAGAAAGACGTGAGATCCTTTGTCTCATTATGTGGTTTCTACCAAAAGAATATCAAAAACTTTAATTCCATATGTGCACCGTTAACTGATTTGACACGTAAAGGAAATCTAGATCGAATTACATGGACAGCACAATGTGAATTGGCCTACCTGGAATTGAAGGAAAAGCTCACAAGCAAACCTATTTTGAAACTACCTGACTTAAGTCAAGAATTCATTGTGAGAACGGATGCAAGTAATATCGGGTTAGGTGCGACCCTGTTACAGAAATCAGATGCACTGAATGGGGAATTAACCCCAGTGGCATATGCTAGTAGGAAGTTGAATAAAGCTGAAACCAATTACTCAACTAGCGAAAAAGAATGTCTTGCAGTAATATGGGCGAGAAAGAAATTCAATATTTATCTGTATGGGAAAGCATTCAAGTTGCAAACGGATCACAAACCCTTGTCGTTTCTAGCACAGGCTAGGCATGAAAATTCGAGGTTACTCAGATGGTCCTTACTTTTGCAGCCATTCGATTTCAGCATAGAGTATATTTCTGGAAAAAACAACCTGGGAGCGGATTTTCTAAGCCGCCATCCGTGTGATGAAAATCACCGTAAGCCCCAGGAATAATAATAAATTTCTCTATGTGTATATAGAATTATAGACTGACATATAACGTCTGTTTTAAGTGGGGAGAATTTGTCGTGAAACATTCTAAATCCACATATCTAAATTAAAAAGTAAAGGTAAAGCCTAACGAATTAATTCAATAAAAGGAAAGAAGAATGGTAAAAGACCAGTGCTGTCACAATGGCTTACAAAAATCCCCCTTTTTCTACTTCGTCTGCATAGTGTAACGCTTTCACGTTTGATAGTAAAGCCTACAGCAGCATACACGCGTTTCAAAAAAAAATAAAACCGGTACTGTGTTTCTTAGAAAACCTTGAGATACGCACACTGCTTAATGACCTAGATAAAATACTAGCATTAATTTCATTTTATACACTGCGTAATGAAAAGACAGACGAGCTTAGAAGAGAGAGAGAGAGAGAGAGAGAGAGAGAGAGAGAGAGAGAGAGAGAGAGAGAGAGAGAAGGAGGGACGCATGCAATACTACCACAGTCTCGCGATTAATATTAATGCCACCCCCAACGTGAAAGGCATGAAGCACTAACTTTTTTTCAAATAGACAGTGATAAAAAACACTACCAATACACGGTTAGGTTTTAAAAAACATGTTTAATGCTTATTAGGAAACATGACACTCTACTGTTTTATGTCTGAAATCCTGACTTTATACTGACAGAACAGTCGAAAAGGCAGGACAGGTGGCGGTTCTAAAACAATAAAAAATAAAAAAACAAATACACGACTATCCTAGAATACATATTTTGAACGCAGCCACTTAGCTCCATTAAAACTTATATATTTGGGTTCCTTAGGACTTGCTGACAAAGAATATGTTAAGTGTTACGCAAATAGTCTAGGAATTAACAAATTATAGCCAAAATAAAATAGTGAGGTTGTCTGACAGCACCAAATCATAATTGCTCAGTGGCATGTATTGAAACCACTATTAAATCCGATTTCATTGGCTAGAAGAATATGTAAGCCTAAACATGATTAGTCGATTGCAGATACTATTTTTGTTTGTTACGGGAAACGGTAGGAAGGGTACTTTTTTCAAATACTTTTGTAAACATGGTCCTATTGGTTAGACCATTTGATATAGTCAATTAGGAGCGTCTGTTCAGTGCCACACTTTAAAAATAAACTTACTGAGAAGCAAGTGCGTTGAGATCCAGCTCATATTTTTCTTATGACAGCCTGGGACAGAGGCAGATCGGAATTGTGCCATAACTCATTGCCAGTCAACGTATTTTGTGTATTATTTCCATGAATTGTGGGTCAGTGGTACTAACATATTAAAAGCAGCATCTGGTCTGAGTTTTGCTGAATCCAGAGGCTGGTAGCAGACTCCTTAGTCAATATATCGACCTGTGTGGTGTCTCAAGAACACGGTGAAGCAAGCGAGCAGTGGAGACTGTTTCCTGCCGCCCACACCGAAGTTAAGATTCTGTGGCCAGAGCAGCTAAATCTTGTGTTTACCCCCTCTAACAGTGACTCTACCTTAAATCTAGAGGGACATTTATTAGTTTCAAATAAAAAGAAACTGTGAACTTTCCCAATATTATGTCCACGAGAAACAAACACTTGAAGTCATGATGACACACAACCACCTAGCTTGAAAAGCCAGTATTACCTCAGAGTACTACAGCACAACTTACACACATATTGCAATAATAATATATGTCAATACAAAGATTCTATCTATAAATTGTGTACATATAACTTGTGATTACATTTGATTGTGATTCCTGGTTCACTTTGTAGTTGAATCAGGATATCTAATATTTGAAGGAATTAATACATATATATTTTTTAAACTTTAACACTTGACTCATTTAAGATAGTCTTATAGAGTGTTCTATGTATGTGAGTGTCACAGTGTTGTAAAGTATTGTGGATTAAATTAAATTGTGTATCTGTCTGTTGGTTGTTGTGAACATACACTTCATCATTATCATAACCCTAGACATTCAACGTAGTCATCACAATATTCCAGAATAGGTCTGACTGAGGTATAAATGTGGTAGCAAGTAAGGTCATCTGTAATACACCACACTATTAGATACAGATACCTTCACAGCTGATCTCAGTCAGTACACTAAGTCCCCTATAAATATTTATATCATCCCACTTTACCACATGGTATATAAGAAAAGGTCTAAGAACGCTTTTACGGACTGGACAACCAAATTAAGAACATGTGAGCTAACCAAAGAAAATCATAAGAATGAGAAGGAGGCAGTTAATCTTCACAATACTTGCTAGAAAAAAGAGAGCACTCGAACACTTTGGTATAACAAGAAAAGTATAAAACATAACATGTAGAGGTAGTTATGGTTAAAAGATTCTGGCATAATCTGGTACTAGAAGAAAGTCAACAAATTAATTAATGAACAATATCAAGGACCGATACATATGAAGAGACATGATCACCTTCGCACTCAGCGAGGTATTTGATGATAATGAGCCTTGAAGAGACGAGCCTTAAAATGATTGTCACAGCTACAATCTAAAGCCGTTATATCGTCGGACACAATTTTAGGCAATCACGCCACCAGGTTATACAATTTTCCTGGCACAGAACGGCCCTTAATCGATTTACGTCATCTCTGTGTCAGAATCATTTTCATAGCCCAAACTGTTATCCTTATTATTTTGTCAATTACATCAAGAATATCATTTTGTCTGTCTGTCGTTCATTTTTGTCTATCCTTTGGGTATCTATGTTTCGATTGGTCCGCTTCTATTTCTTCTATTTTGGTCAGTTGTGTGGCTTATGATTTTCTTAGTTTCTCATACATTTATTTAAAATTTGTTTTTGTCTCTATTATTGGCTCTGTAAAGTGTTCAAAATTCCATCGGTGTACACTGTTCTTGTTTTCTTATCCATATTTTGTTTGCTATGTTTTAAGGCGTATATGTTTGTAGAACTATTACTATCAATTATGAAGCCATGTCTCTCTTATCTGTTTATTATGGCATCTATCTACTATCTCTTTATGTTATAATCTAAATAAAATATGTTAATTTTGCCATTTTCATAGCTTTTGTATATGATGTCATATATCTATTATCTGTTAACTATATCTTATATCTACCATCTGTTATGGCGTCATCTACCTACTATATGTTCATTATGCCATCTAACCACCATCTGTTTATGACGTTATATAAACACTACCTATTTATAATGCCATAAATATCTCTTTGTTTTTACTATGCCGTATATCTACCATCTGATTACGATAATTTAAATGCTAAACAATCATTTATCTAGCCACTGACAGAACAAGATATGTCAGTTTTTTTATTCATCTTTTTAGTTATGTGATGTCACTATGGGAGACTTTCTTCTTTCACAGCACTTTCTACTTCACCAGTTCCGTAAAATAGGGTAGCCAACAGTTAGTGAGAACAGCCCACAGAACCATTCCACATGGATATCGTTACAGTGAATCTGGGTACCTCCAGACATTTTATTTCTAATCATAGCACTGATCTACGATAGAACTATCATGGTATGTTCACATTGGTCCCGGGTCATTTCTGGGAATCTCTGATTAAACACAAAAAGACCTGGCCTACTGTTGCTCCAACCATGCCTTAAAGGGCGACTATTGAGAGATTCGCTGTCCATGGACAACGAACAAGCAATTAGAAGAAGGAATTGAGGTCTTTGAGATGTGAATATTGAGAAGAATGGTACACGTCTCGTGGAAAAGGAAGAAATCAAATAAAGAGGTCCTAGAAAACCTACCAATGAAAAGAGAATTAATGAATCCGATCAAATTAGGCAGCTAAAACATATAAAGCTAAACATACAACTCTCGGCAAGAACTTATGGGGGTTGGTCTCAGAGATTTGCATGCCCAATAGCTTGTCTACCCTTTTGTTGCACCGTTGCAGGTTCCCCCAGAAGGCTACAGCTATGGGTAGACAGGGGCCACAAAGAAAACGAGAATAGGGCAAAAGACAAAAAATAAACAAATACAAATTACAGTGCTTGTGCACTCACTCAAGAATCCCAAGGATGGGGACAGAAATTGAGAAAAAATGGCACAGTGATGAAGAGAAGAACTGATAGCCCAAATCAATCCAAAAAATGAATGCTAAAAATATAGAAGATTAAGCAAATGACAGTCAATTAGTGTCGAAAGGGTCGACAGTGCAAGCACCGTTCGGGGCTCTGCGACTTACACAAATGGTCAAGAATTAGTACAACAAGCTGCCTCCCTGGTCACGCATTGGGTGCTGGGTGTCTCCAAATCCCACCATCTGGATGTCCCCAACTCCGATACACATGATTCCAGGTGTCTGAAATCTTTCTATCCTGGTGGCGCCATATCCCATGTACACTGGTTGAGGATGCCAAAGGCCCTCTCCACGTACGCGTAATAACAGTTACATTATTAGTAATAAAAATAACACTAGTAATACTATATAAGAAAAACAAATGAAACAAATTAATAATTAATAAACATAAACTAACTCACCATGTAAAACTATGGAACAAAACATTTAAAAAAACCAAACTACTGAACACTCATAAGGAAAAACAATGAAGTTAAAAAAAACCCAACACAACTTGAAAACAACAATTTCTAATATAATGTGAAATAAAACTGAAAATAAAATGACATTAAATTATAATCGACAATTAAGTTGAACAGTGAGGACCAAGATGGTAAGCGAGCGGAGGCAATGAAGTTCAGCTGATACTAGCCCGCTCTCCTCCCATCATCTTAAAAACAAAAGACAACTAAAATGTTTTGACATGTAAAAAGACCTAAAACCTTATTGAAGACCCATAATAGCAGGCAGAGTTGACGGTAAAAGTACAAGAGGAAGATAATGCTATATTGGAGAAGATAACATCAAGAAATGGACAGGAAAGAGCCAATCAGAATGTATCATCAAGAAATGGACAGGAAAGAGCCAATCAGAATGTATCATCAAGAAGAGACAGAAAATGTTGGAGATTAATTGCAGCCGACCTTCGATGTGAAAATGGCACCTGATGATGACGAATGAGAGGTTGTCAATGGGGCTCGCAATCTCATCTTGTAAAATAATTAAAGCCAAACCCATCGCTGCAGACGTATGTACATCCTGCAGGCTTCCTGCAAAAGGGACAGCTGCAGTGATGGTCGTATGCTCTCTAAAGAGTAAAATAAGAGATGAATGAATGAATGAATGAATATACTCAGTATCTATTTATGATACCATGTACATACCATGTTTTCTTATGTTATATATCTACCATCTGATTATGATATCATCTATCTATCATCTGATTATGATATCACTTATCTATCATCTGATTATGATATCACCTATCTATCATTTGTATATGATAACTATCGTCCATCTGCCTATGATGTTGCCGGCATGTCTTAGTGCTTACTGATACGACGTGTGCTCGTCTTTGCTCGCGCGCCTGTCTGTCAATGTTTGACAGAGCTGCTGCTATTAATAACTGTTCCCGGGAGTGGTGAGTTATAAAATATATGCACTCAAACCAGGATCAAACAGCAACGCACACAACACGTGCCTGTTTCTGCAGAGCTTTTGATTTTACCGAGTTCTAGTTTCCCATAACAAGACAGCCAACCAGTTATTGCTTTTTAATCCCCTTAAGCTGTGTTCCCAAGTTTTAAACACGTATCTTTCTATCTGCAACATCTCTCTTTTTCTCTCAATCTCTCCCTCGTTTCTCTTTCTTTCTCTCAATACATATAACTTCTCTTCTGTTTTGTGCTCCTGTTTACTTCACACAGACATAGCGGCAGTCAGGACAATATTAACAGTTCTTAAGAACTGCGGTGCTGCAAATGTTTGAAGAAAAAAAATAGCGGGTGCTGTTCTATTCTTCCATCAATCTTATTCTTCGTTTCCTCATTTCCCATTAATTTCTCTCTCTCACGGCTTATTACTCACTCCCTGTTTTAGTTTTTTGTCTCCGTCAATGCTTCAAGCTTAACCCTCTTCATGTTGTTATTTTTTCCATTTTTCATCCGTTTTCGCGTTCGTCTCCATATCATTATATGACCTTTTCTTATAACCGTGTCAACATCCATTAAGGACAGCCATTCGTACAAGAAAGTTATCCTTAACAAAATCGTGAGGGGAAAAATAAAAGAAACTTTCCGATGGCAATGTAGCCGTGGGGAACTGGGAATTTTGTACAGATTCAGCCGCACACGAAATCTTCCGTCATTTAAGGCAAACTTGAATAAAAACGCACGCGTTTTGTACAAGGGTGACACAATCTCTAACATAGGCATAGGGAAAATGTGCATATGTGAGTGTCTAAAAACTATAGTTGATGTTCTAATTCATGCGTACTTGAAAGAAGCGTGTACACGCCGTTAAAATAAGACACAAGCGAGAGAAAGAGATAGAGGCAAGGGTTAACGAGGGTGCATTAGCTCAAAACTTTAAGCAAAGAATAAACGTTGACGTTAAAGCTTACATATGCTGAGTGTTCATTCATTCATGTATTCAATCATTCATTGATTAGTCTTCAGCGTCCGCAGGAACATCCGGCTTCAACAAACTTATGCCAAGCCTTCCTGACTTGTTCCATCCTTTGAAGATATTCTTTGTCTTCTTTGTCAACTACATGTTTATGTCAATTTGCCTTCTCCATGCGCTGTTTGGCTTCCTCTATATTTCTTTCATATTTGTTGACTTTTTTTCCTGTTTGTGACTGTGGCTGATGAAGGTGAACTCCGAAACACCTTGTGTTTCTCGTGTTTTAATCCTGTGTAAAACTGTCTCTAATATTTTGCTTTATAAATGTCCTAGCTATTTGCAGCTGGATTCCTTGTTTGTTTCTTTATTGTGTACTTACGGCGTTTTCTTCTGCTGCTACTGGTTTTCACGTGTTGACTTATTTATTTATTGTTATTTATTTATGTAGTTTGTTTTTTTATGTTTCTTTTTATTTATGCTTTTTTCTAATTTGACCACAGAATAATAGATATCGAAAAAACTATTTTTAAAAGTTTTAATATTAAATTTTGTATGATTTTGTTTGATTTTTAATAGTATTACTGCTACGTTTTCTACATTGGAAGATCTGGAGTATGCAGATGACATTGCACTACTCGCACATTCTCATCAACACATCCAGGAAAAAACAGACGTAAATGGTATAGCCAGCAGGTGGGTCTGAACATAAATCTAAAGAATACAGAGGTTATGACGCTCAATGTGGGCAACCCTGAGCCCATAACAGTAAGGAATTAGAAACTGGAACAGACAGACACCACATACCTAGGATGCATAGTAACACCAGATGGCGGAGCAAGCAAGGACATCAACAACAGAATGAAAAAAGCAAGAACAGCCTTTGTTAGGCTAAGCAACATTTGGAAGTCCTCTCAGTACAGCAGAAACACACAATTAAGATTATATGAGAGCTGTGTACTTTCTGTGCTTCTCTATGGTGCGGAATGCTGGAGAGTAACATAGAAGGAAATGTTGAAATTGTCCTCTTTCCGCACAATCTACCTAAGAAACCTCCGAATCTTTTGGCCGAATACCATAACCAACCATGAACTGCTTACTCGGAGCAACCAAGAGGACATGCACACCATCATAGCTGGCAGACGCTGGAATTGGGTTGGCCATGTCCTCAAAAGAGACCCCGATGCCATCACGAGAACAGCTATTTTATGGACCCCGGAAAGAAAACGAAAGAGAAGCCGACCAAAAATAACTTGGCGGAGAACTGTGGAGGCTGAATTGCAAAGAGTGAATCAGAACTGGGGCACTGTCTGAAAGATGGCTGCCGACCGAGCAAAGTGGAAGCAGTTTGTTGCTGCGATCAGGCATGATGGCCACTGACTGCTTTGACGGTCGGCGGCTAGGGATCAAAGAAGAAAGAAAAGAATAGCTCTTTCATGTCTTCACATTTTCATATATAACACTGTATGTTATAATTGTAAATAAATTATTTAATGTAAAACCAGTAACGGTAGTCATGCCTCAGATTAGCTCGTAAAAATGTGGTTTTTGAATACGAATACTAAGATTTAACTTCAGCCACTCATGACCTTTCTTCTCAGTATGATGCATATTAATAATTCTCCTTAACGGAGACAGTCTGTTTGTATACACATTCTGATATAACAACGAAGATCTTTCGTATATATTTTTGTTTAGTTTAACAATTATAATTGATACAAATTCAGAGGTACAATTATATACAATATTATTTATTTATTGAGCGTCCGAGTGACAGAGTGGTTAGAGCACTGGTCTCTCGTGGCAAAGGGGCCGGGTTCAATACACGGTATCGACACGCTCCAGTCTACCCAGCTGTAATTGGGGACCTGACTTTTCTCGTGAGTTAAGGAAGGAAAAGTGAGCGATGAAGGGAACTGGTCACCTCACATCTCTATGCTGGACCTGGTATAGTGAAGTCTCTAACACTACAATCCACTATGGCAGTATCTGCTATGGGACCACCTTTACCTTATATTTATTATTCACTGCTCAAATTATGATCCCACTACACGCACCATACCGATACCAGTTTGGAATGAACACTGAAATAATAATTTCCCACCATATATTTTTAGACGAAATTAGAAATATTTCATAAAATTTGTTTACACATTTTACATGAATACCATATAAAGCAAACATAAAAATATCTTTACTCTTTATCTCTCCAGTATTTTGCCCTATAAAAGAAGGAACGGTGGAGATATCTGCTTAATGGATAACAGTAACTACAATGCAGTGCGATATAACTATTTATTTTTTTCAGGCAAGAGTTACTGTACAGTGCTTCGTGCCTCAGTTAAGTGCTTGTTATCGAGGCAGGAATCACTTGTCCAGTGTTCCCTACCTGACGGTAGCATGCACTGTACAGTGCGTGTTGCCGGTTCAGTGCTTCCTGCGTCCTACACCGGCTTACCCGTTGCAGGACGCCCGTACAACGCATTCACATGCTCTTGCAGCAGTGGTTTATGTTACAATTTGTTTTATATGATGAGATTGCCAGTCCCACTCACAACCCCCCATATTAGTCGCCTCTAAGACAACAGTAGTCCTATTCTTTATTTGTCTCTTCAGAGACCCCAGAAAACTACTCGGGGCTTCGTTATGCAGTAAATAGTGAAGAAATAAACACATTCTACTGTAAACAGGTATGGTCAAGTCAAATCCGTTACATACCTTATTGTGATCTAAATAAAACCGCCAATGGAAAAATGTTACACTAAATGCGCTAATTGTACAGCAAATTAATTAGGTACAGGTGGACTCTCATGATGGATGAGCGTAGGTAAATAAATCTCATCTGATGCTCTTCCGCTCTATTCCCGTTGCTTTGAATAAAAATGAAAAAAAAATTGCTTCCCGAGAACTCTTTAGATCTCTTAGCTCGCTGCTCACTCTGTTTGTTCGCCAACCTGACTGATGTTCTGAGCTAATGATAGATGATTAGTGAAGACATAAGGAAAGAGGATTGGGAACCTGGTGTATTCTCTATACCGATTAGTCTAAAATGCTGATTGATTAAGCAACGTGGTGCTATAGAGCTGAATGTTGTAAAGATGCAGTGCAGTCTGGGAATAGTAGATATGTCCCTTCTCGCAAAAGGCTCAAGAAAATACCGATTTGGTTAAAAGCTCATGGCACACAGAAGTCAAAACATAAAAAAGCTGAATCTTCCAATCAAATGTCAAGTGATGGACATTGTATGACTCTGAAATATGGAGAGCAACAAAGAAAACAACAACCAGGAAGTTACAAACATTCATCAATGTGTGCGTGTGTGAAATAGAAGATTTGAAATGGTACGACTGTGACAACAACCTGGAACTAGTCACATGAGATCCAGACAGGTGACCTTGGAACAGGAGTGTAACTGTATCTTTTTCTCTTGTTGAGGTGATCACTGGCCCAAGACAGTATACATGTTGTTAGGTGTGTAGTGCGAGCGTATGATGAACTGAGTGTGGGTGCGAATGAAGGCGCGAATGTGTTTAGGCTCGTATATATGTAGACCCTGCAACCCATACACTCACATGCAGTAGTCAAGGATGCTTGGACACTGCAGGCACGTTTCAAAACATTTATTGACGAGAACACACATGGTATCAACAGGAACAGTCATTGTAAACAAGGTCATGCTGACCGGAAATCGATAGGTATACATTAGGCATTCAGCAAGCTGGTAAACATTTGAATATTCGTGCATGGTCAATACAATGTTCTTCAATAAGGACAGTTCGTGGCGTCGCCCTGGGATTACTGACTAAACGCGTCAGATACCTTAATCACTTTGACACATAGGTGCAACTTGGCATTCCCCGCCAATTGCACATTATCAGGCTGTAGTATAATAGCCGAAAACACAGGCCTCGTTCTGACGTCGGCTGTGTACTTCTGATAAGCAGGTTACCATCAACCCTGCAGTAATGCTTATTGTAGACATAAACATGCCGCCAATCTGCGGCTCCCACAATATATCTTCGTCACTGGATTTCTGGATGGTATGAAGACTAATAGTCTTGGATGGCTACCCTGAGCACAACATATATGTTCTGTAATGGAGGACCGTTGAGCTGCAGTTCACAGACTAGGCAATCTTCTAACATGTTCTGCTACCGAAAGCATAGTAATGGAAAAAGTCGGTATTACCTGTAACCGAGTCCACAGAACTTAACAAGGAACTCTGCTGTCATTCCAACGCACAGAGATTCACTAGGGAAAACTGCCAGTGCAGTCACTTCGAAGATTCTTCCCGAAAAACACAATGGACTCTCGTCCCTTCAGAAACCAGGACACTTCCCGGCTTGCCGGAAGTCTAACTCAACTCCCGCTTAAAAAAACCTGCCCATGGGCATACGCCCGAACTGTCTACCTTTGACCCTAAAGGTCAAACACAATGAATGAATAAACAAGGGAAGACAACCCCTAATCAACCTGACATCGCAGGTAAAGACACAATTATTCTTATGATAAAAACATAAGCAAATAACTTGACAGATGACTCCGTCAAAAATGACAGCAACAAGGAGATGATAAGAAAACGCTGGAGATGAATAGGACACACATTTAGGAATCCCGTTGATATAATTACAAGGCGGGCCTTGTTAAGGAATCCGCGGAGTAAGAGAGGCATGGGCAGACAAAATATCACATATAAACACCGTTTAGAGAAGGAAATGACAGAGATAAAAAAATGAATGGAATGACCCAGAAGGATAGCACAATATAATTAAGAAGGAAGGTATATATTAAAGGCCAATGCTCCACGAAGTGCTGAAGTTTGACCTCTGCGACGATTTATTGAGTACCCGCAATGCCAATACATCAGTACGCTATATGGAGCAAGCCTGAGTTACCCTGTGTGTGAACCAGACGATCAGAGAACACTAATGAGCAGAATCGGAAACTACACGAGAGCTAAAAACGTACGATGTGCAAAGTGTTTTATAAAAATCACTGGTTCTTGTATATCTTGGCTGAAGCTGCCCACTAGAGGCAGAAAGCTGAATAACAAGAAGACAGGGCTGAAGAAGGCTGATTTACATAATCCTCTGTCGTATAATTAAAGTGATTAGTCCAGAATTCAGAAAAGTCGTGGGTAATCGTACACTGAGCCTAGAACTATTGTCAAATGCGGTAATATCTGCTTCAAGCACTTTTAGAAATGGCTGGGCACATTTTCTGCCGACGAGTACCTCAAAAACGTACCAGGACTAACAAGTAAAACAGGACATAGATTTATGCGCGCGAATTTCTGAGCGCCATTACGTCAACAGGCCCGTGTAGTTCCCGAGGGTCTCTAAAAAGACAAAGAAGAAATATGACGTCTGCTCTCTCAGGCGCGTGTTGTGTAAGTTGTGTAAGAGGAATATCGTGAGGTTGATCAATCATGGCGCTGGTAACCTCATCATTGGAGAGTAGAGGTTTGCCAGACAGAGTGCCATACTATCCAATCAACTATCTTCCTTTTGCCATGGTTCCAGTCCAGTCCTTGGTTCTTCGGGGATTGTCTGATGTTGTCCTCCCCTCGAACTGGGTCGTCCTAGAAGTCTGGATAATTGGCTCTTGTTTTTGTATACAGTATATGTCGTGGTATCCTATCTTCTCCCATTCTGCAGACATGGCCAAACCATCGTAACTGAGACTCTTCCACTCGATTCTGCAAGGGTTGAGCGTCGAAGCCATGCTGTATCGTCAGATTGCAAACCATCTCTTCTTGTCACTTTGATCACTTTCCTCAGATACCTCATTTCAAAGGTTTCAGCTAGCTTTTGTAGGTTTCAACCAAACACGCGGAAAATTGTACACTCAGTGGCGGTATTGCTTCCCCTGCTTTGCAGTTGTGGTCCAACAGTGGCCAAAACTCAAGAGTCTCTAATATGGGCTTCAAAGGTGTCTACCTTCGCACAAGATTACTCTTGGCAGATATCTAGATAGAAGGTTAATGACGCTTCTACCGCTAAGGATTATTCACAAGATACTCAGATAAGCGAAAACAATGCTGCATTTGAATGAGCACGTTAATTCTAGAAACTGCCGACAACTTTTGTGAAGGATTACGCAGTGGTGGTTTATGTTAACTTGTTTAAGCCCAACCTCTGATTAACTCAGGGGAATTCTTATTATTCTGGTATAGCTCAGTTTAGAGTGTGTGTAGTAAATTGAATGAGACAAACATGCAGTAACTTTAAAATGATTAAATCGAAGTTAAATTTGTAAATTTACAAATAACAAAATTTAATAATCAATCAAGTTTTAACAGTTAGAAAATAATTTGAATAGTTTAGAAGATAAGTTTCATCATTGATTGATAATAGAGATGATGAAAAAAAGTTCACTTTGGCAGCGTATATTTTTCACTTAGCTGCTAATAGTAGTTTCTGCTCCCGCTGATGGGTTCTGTTTACACTGCTCTCGTTCGTGGCTGGTCAAGGTTCATCATTTTTGATGATGCGTAGATGGCAGAGCGGATAGTGTGATTCGCTTGCATGGCTAGGCGGGGTTGTCGCACGGAAGGTCCAGTGTTCAAATCCTGGGTAAGCCACTCATGTCTGTTGCTTTTCTGTTGTCTGGTGTTCTACTTCTTTATTTCCTGCGAGTGCCTGATAACATACCTTTATATTTGTTTCATATTAATTTACTGTTTACAGGCCTCAGGTTTCCCTCCCTTATTTGTAATAAATGTTTGTAGGAAGTAGCTCGTTTCTCAGAAATGTAGAGGAGAGTCTACAAAGTTGGTCCCTCGTCTTAAAGCTTAGGCCACTTGTCCCTTCTTGTTCCACAGACAGTACTTTCTGCTGGTATCACCAATAACTATGATAAAGAAAGAAACGAAACGCTCTTCTGAGTATTGTGTTTTCCAACCGATGGTTATTGGTCCCTATCTTCCATTCCACCATCACATTTAAGTCAGAATTTACCCTCGATGAGAATTAAATTTACTCCCTCGGGATAAAACTTTCTTTACATTTAAATTGAATAGCTTTTATAGTTACTTTACATTTAAATGAAAAGTTTAATAGTACAGAAAGAATATGTTTACATTTACATTTCCACTGATTGAAAAGTGTTCACAATATAAATTGAATATGTTTTCCTTTATGTTTACACTGATTTGAAAAAGTCTGAAACTTCCATTAATTTTAAAATGAATATTTTCATATAGACATTTACACTGGTTTGAAACTTAAGTATTATACTTAAAATGTACATCATTTCTTTCATCTTTTCCTCCCTGCTCCATGTGAAACTTGGAACTACTTTATGCTTTTAGTTCTCTTTACGAAACTAGCGATAAAGCAATCACCAGCCCGTGCAGTGGTGGTTCATGAATCATCATTCTATACGCTGAGGTTGCCAGCCTCAATTGACTGGGACATCCACTAGCAATTTCACAAATTAAAATTCACATGGTAATATATGTATGTTTGTTAGTTCACATGTTAGTAATGAAATATAGAATGTAAAATCTCAACGTACGCCAATCCTGGCTCACAGACGTTTTGCTCAGATGAATAAAAGAGACTTGAATCGGCCTCTTACACGTGTCTGGGGTGTCGTTAATTTAATAAGTTCCCTTTCTGGCTCCGTGTGTTTCCTTATTAAAATGATAGAGATTTCCTGGGCTGAATTGTAAGTTCTAATGCATACTCCAATAAAAGGTGTCCAGTCACATAAATGGAAATTCTGAATTCTAACTGGCACGTCTGGTGTCTTTGGCAAGCGTAAATCTCTCAGTGAAAAACCACTGAAATGTGTCAGGTTATATTCACTGTCTCACCTCACTCTGTTTGTTATGGGCTCAAACGATCAGCTAATCTGATTTGAATATTTTGCATGGCACATCTAGTGCAAATTTTCAAACATTACTTTTCTGAAAATGGGCTGTAAATATCCGATTGCAGGCAGGCGAACTTACAGACAAATAGGTAACCTCACACGACAATGTGTGTAAGATGTAACAAATTATTACTTTCGCTAAAGTAATGTCTTTGTAACAAGGTGTACCAGAAACGATCATGTCATACTTGACTGTCCAGAATGTGTCTCACAGACGATTAATCTTTTATCTGCTGCGAACCCGGGCATAATCTTAGCAAAGCTTTGCCGCACCCTGGCAAACGCGATGTATTATCACCAACAAGTGGTGTCAGATGTTTGAACAAACAAGCTCTCTGGTACATAGCAAACAGAGAGAAAAGGGTGCGACTCGGAAACAACATCGCAATAAAATCAGTACAAAAATATAATTGATACTGTTATAGTGAAAGAGCGATCGGAAAGAGGACGCAACAAATGCCATCTTGTGACAATTACAATTACAAAGTGTATTCTAACCCTGCCTCCACCTTGTTACATTTCCTGCATTATCTTCATTTTCTAAGAAACCTAAATTTCTCAACCTTAGCTAATTCTTTTAATTATCTCGTGAAAGTTATAACCGGCGTAAGATCACCTTTTGTTATACTAAATCTTTCCCCACGACACTGGCCGCATCCATTTGGTAACAGTATCGACAGATTTAATCTGACCACAGCTAATTTATTACTGCTGAGAGGTGACCAGAGCTCTGAAGTCGCTGCCAATGACAGTTCTGCTAATTCTTATGGGTTGGTTCTTTTCACTCTGCTCGCGCTCGTCTGTGATCAAGGTTGTCGGGGGTAGCTCGTTTACAGATAGTCTGTTTACATATACATCTCCACTGATTGAAAAGTGTTCATGTCAGATTATCTATTTACTAAGGTAGCACCACTGCAATATTGGTTTACAATAATACATAATTCTCGTTCTTCTAAAGGTACGACCACACCACAATGGCTGACATAAGAAAATCAACATCTTCTACAGGTACTTCCCTTTAATACTTATGCACGCACAATCAGGCCTCACACGGCCAACGAACGTATGAAATACAATATAATAATGAAATGCCTTAACAACTTAAACTATCAGTACCATACACAACAGTATGACTTGCACTGATAAAACTGCAATGACTATCGCTCACAATGAGCGGCAAAAACTGTGACACAGAAATACTCAAATCATCGTCAACTTCTAAATTTAACGGCCTGCAGAAAATACCCACTAAAAACTATACAATTCTAGAATTACACGTAATAATTCATCAAGGCCGAAATAAGGCAAGTACTCAGAACACATAGTCCAATACATGAACTTCACAGCAAGATTGCTGGCAAAGGGGAAATATGTCCGTCCTTCTCGGACAATGGCTAGGAACACACTCACTATATTCACGCCTGATTTTTCCGGCTTCCGGTAGTCACCTACTCGCCAGTTGTTGCCAATACTTCAGTGTTGCCCGGCTCACTTTTCGTCACTGCGAAATAGCGCCGCGACAGTTTACAATATAAATTGAATATGTTTTCATTTATGTTTACACTGATCGAAAAGTTTGAAACTTAAATTACTTTAAAATGAATATTTTCACATAGACATTTACACTGGTTCAAGCTTGAAAACTTAAATTAATTTTAAATTGACTATGTTTATAGGGACATTTACAATGCTTTGAAAATGTAAGTATTATACTTAGAATGTACATCCTTTCTTTCATCTTTCCCTCCCTGCTCCAAAAGAAACCTGGAACTACTTTATGCTTCTAGTACTCGTTACGAAACTATAAATAGAGCAATCACCAGCCCGTGCAGTGGTGGTTCATCAATCATCATTCTATACGTTGAGGTTGCCAGCCTCAAATGACTTTGACATCCAATAGCGAGTTTCACACATTAAATTTCACATGGTAATATATATAAATATATAAATAAAATAAAAAAAATACATATATATATAATCTTCTTCTTCTTCTTTGATCCTTAGCCGCCGACCGTCAAAGCAGTCAGTGGCCATCACGCCTCGTGGCGTCTTGTAGGGCAACAACAAATTGATTCCTCTTTGCTCGGTAGGCGGCCATCCTTCGTACAGTGCCCAAACTCTGGTTCATTCTTTGCATCTCAGCCTCCACAGTCCTCCGCCAGGTTGTTTTTGGTCGGCCTCTCTTTCGTTTTCCTTCAGGGTCTAAAGCATAGCTGTTCTTGTGATGGCATCGGGGTCTCTTCTGAGGACATGGCCAACCCAGCTCCAGCGTCTGCCAGCTATGATGGTGTGCATGTCCTCTTGCTTGCTCCGAGTAAGCAGATCTTGGTTGGTGATGGTATTCGGCCAAAAGATTTGGTCAATTTTTCTTAGGCATGTTGTGTGAAAAGAGGACAATTTCGACATTTCCTTCTCTGTAACTCTCCAGCATTCCGCACCATAGAGAAGCACAGAAAGCACACAGCTCTGATATAATCTTAATTTTGTGCTTGTGCTGTATTGAGAGGACTTCCAGATGTTGTTTAGGCTAAAAAAGTCTGTTCTTGCCTTATTCATTCTGATGTTGATGTCTTTGCCTGCCCCGCCGTCTGGTGTTACTATGCAACCTAGGTATGTGAAGGTGTCTGTCTGTACCAGTTGCTGATTCCTTACTGATATGGGCTCAGGGTTGCTCACTGTGGTGAAATTCAGTGATACAACGCTAAAAATTCCTCCATTTATAAAGATAACAGTTAAATGAAATGTAGGGATAAAATTTGGATAAGATACGCTGCTACTTCTTCGCCTACGCCAGCGTTTTCTAGTGTCATTGAAAACTAACTATTTATAACATGCAGACTAACGGCCTATCCTTTTAGACGGGGTAGAAAAGGAGATAAAAGAAAAAAATGATGCGGTCTGAACACGTGTTGGAATCTAAAGTCTAGAAGACGCAATTTGTAGTTTTAAAGTAAAAAATTACGCCACTAGTTGAAACAATGTAATAAATTGAACAAAAAAACGACTTTAGCTCTTGTCAGAAACAGACGTATCTTGGACGTTCTACGGTAAATAGTCGTTTTAATTTGAATATAGCGGCAAACGCCATGAACGAGTAGTAAAAACAAATTACAAGACTAACAGGGAAAAAAATTAGGTATTTTCTTAATAATAAGTTTAGGAGGATAAAAATTAGCTAGTTTGATAGCCCATCTTTCCCTGAGAAATAATATACTTTTAATTACAAAGACGGACAGATAACACGGAAGATATTGACGAAAGACTGTATTGTTCAATACAGACAAGCAGACAGTTATTTGTGCATACTTCTCACAAAAGTTACTTTTGACGCGTCCTTGAGCCTAACGCAGAAAAACAAACTACATGTGGACAAGGGGCAGTCAAGGGAGGGTAGAAGCTAAAAATAACTTAGCATAGAAATCTTATACGTAGTGAGACAAAAAATTGTGTAGTTTTTTTTGTAGTTTGGTCTAAAACCAAGTGTAATTTTGGGAAAAACCAAGTTCGGACAGACAGACCGACATAAGTACATTTCACAACTAGACCGAAACTAGACTAAGATTGGACATTTAAGTTTAAATATATGTACTGTAGAGGGGAAGTACTCCGATTGGACGAACGAGTAATATTGGTGACAAAAATTAGCCTGCAAGTGCCATTTTGTCGAAGACTGTCCACTGCAACAGATCGTTGATGCTTAGAACTGTGACGCCCAATGAAGATAAATAGTATTTCAAAGTGGGACGCCATAGTATAGCCAGCAGCTCAGCTGAGGTTGTGCTAGACAACGTATCTGTGTGTTTTCATTTGAATTGTGGTAAGGGAAAGATTATTAACCTTTTTTATTTAATAATTCTGAGTGATTGATACTGCCATGTCATGAAAAATGATTACGACAAGTGAGTACTTATTCTAGGTCGCCAGCGACAGTCCAGGGCCTAGAGGCGAATAAATAATAGGGGAAAACATATCCAAGAATATAGAAGACATATCTATATTTCAGATCAGTGGGAACATATCACCCACCTTATTGGATGGAAAAAGAAACTAATGAACATATTTCAGATGCAATGCAGTCATGGGAAACTGGTGCTACGTGATGACAGCCTGGATGAGAGGTGCTGGGTCGGTCAGAGAGATCTGATCTTGTCTTGTCAATTTATGTTTTATGATTAGGAAACAGGATAAAGTAGGCAGTATGCTATGACATAGCCTAATTTTGTGGTTTCAGAGTTTCTTTGTCTGGCACTGTGCTAGTGCCAGATGCTCTGAAGAGATCAGACGGTGGAAGACTAGAAGTCTATTAGTTTACCTCAGCAACTGTGAGGAGAAGCCTAGCATTTTACCTCAGCAACTGTGAGGAGTGGGCCAAGTGAACATCTTGACTACATCGACACAGGCCAGTTAAGTACTGAAGATCTGGCCTGCTGTTGATTCATCAACATAAATAAATAAATTTATAAAAACACTGTGAATAAAAGACTTTACCAACATTACCCCTGTTAACAAAACACTGAACAGTATAACAAGAACTAGACATGATGATACCACCACGACCCGTCATCCAGTACTAGTTTTCCAAAAGACTCTGTAGTTAGTATCCATATTAACAAATTTCACATATATATTTATGTACGAATTTTTTTATGTGATCATTTAATTATATGCTATTTGATTGATATAAATTCATCTTGATTCACACGTCCTGACCATAAGAAAACTTGGCTCAGGACAAATAAAGTTTAAAAAATTGTAAATCTTAAATTTTAACCCAGTGTTAAGTTATTTGATCATAGAGTTTAGTATTAGACCTAGTGTTTATATGTGTGTGTCTTTGTATTTAATTACCTGCACACCACATTTCAGTACCCTAGACATTGAACGTAGCTAACATACATAATAGTAGAATAAGTCTGTTTGAGGTCATAGGTGGTAGCAGAAAGGTAATCCTGAAAAACTCACATAATTTTTTAGCTTCAGGGACCTTCACAGCTGACCTCATACAGTACACTAGGTAACATCGCAACCGCACTTAATACCATCAAAACCACCACACTCACATTGAGCGTCATGACCTCTGACTTCTTTAAATTGATGTTCATGCCCACCTGCTGGCTATACTTATTAAGTCTATCCGTTTTTTCCTGGATGTGTTGATGTGAATGTACTAGTAATGCAATGTCATCTGCATATTCCAGATTTTCCAATGTAGAAAATGTAGTCCATGTTATTCCTCTTGGACTGCCCTCTGTTGTCTGGCGCATCACCCAATCTATGACTGTTAAAAATAGAGTGGTTGATAAGGGGCATCCCTGTCGTACTCCTGTCTTCACCTCAAAGGTTAGGTTGCTCTGCCCAACACTATACGTAAAGTTGGCATAGAGGCTTTTTATGATTGACACTATGCAGCTTGGAATTCCATAAGCCCTCAGTATTTTCCATAAACTGTCCCTATGTATACTGTCAAAAGCCTTTTCAAAATCAACGAAATTAATGTACAGCTGTCTTTGCCATTCTGAGCACTGCTCTATAATGTTCCTGAAAGTGAATATATGATCTACACATCTTCTGTTCTTTCTAAATCCTGCTTGTTCTTGCCTCAGTTTGTGGTCTACTGCTTTTGAAATTCTCTATATAATTATCCTGCCTAGTATTTTGCTGGGAACTGAGAGAAGAGTGATTCCTCTCCAATTATTGCAGTCTGCAAATCTCCCTTCTTGAACAATTTGACAATTATTCCTTTTCTCCACTCTGTTGGTGTTGTCCCTGTTTTCCAGATTTGTGCAAATAGTGGTTCTAATAGTTCTGCTGCTAGCTCAGGGACTGTCTTAAATAGCTCTGCTTTTAACTTATCGTGATCGGGAGCTTTTCCATTCTTTAACCCTTTGATTGCTGTGATGATTTCTTCTTTTCGTGGGATGTCTGTATTAACATCTAGATCATTTTCAGCCTCAGGAACATTCAATTGTGTTTCTGGTGGTTTCTTATTCAGAGTTTCTCTGAAATGCTCTGCCCATCTTGTTTCCTGTCCCTCTACTGTTGTGATGAGATTTCCGTGCTTATCTCTTACTAATGTAATATTGTTTGCACCTCGTTTTCCACTGATGATATTAGTTATTTTGTATACTGTGCTTTGTTCATTTCTCAGTGCTGCCTCTTCTGCCTGTCTTGCAAGGTCATCCAGAAATGTCCTTTTGTTAGCACGGGTTTGACGTTTAACTTCCTTGTCCAGCTGACTGTACTGTTCACTATATATTGCCTTTAACCTGGGAGACTTAGCTTCTGTTTTCTTTCTTTTCATTTCCTTTCTCTTCGCTATGGTGTTTAGCGTATCTGGTGTTATCCAGTCTTGGCTCTTTCTTTCCTGGAATCCCAAGCATGACTTGCTGCTTTCCTTGTATATTGTTGAGATGGTGTTGAATCTCTGGTCAACATCATCGGTCTCTGTTCTCTCCTGGGTTTTGATAATCTCATATCTTCTCTTTACGTCGACCACGAAAGCTTTTCTGGTGAGGGGATCCTTCAGTTTCGTGATGTTGTATCTTTTCTGTTTGACTGCAACTGGTCCAGCCCTTCTTAGTTTCACTTTCAGTCTTGCTACTACTAGGTGATGATCATATTCCCACATCTGCGCCTCTTCTTACTTTCACGTCTTGTAGTGCATGTCTCCATCTGCCATTGATCATTATGTGATCTATCTGGTTTCTGTCTCGTCCGTTTGGTGATTCCCATGTTAACTTGTGCACTTCTTTGTATTGAAAAAGTGTTCCTCCAATGACCAGGTTGTTAATACTGCAGAAGCTTATTAATTTGTCTCCATTCTCATTTGCTGTTCCACTGCCGCATTCCCCCATTACTCTTTCATTATAATTATTGTGTGCTCCCACTTTCGCATTTAGGACTCCCATTACTATAATGAGGTCGTACCTGGGTGTAGTTTCTATTTCTTTTTGTACCTGTTGATAGAACTCGTCCTTGATCTCTTCATCGCTGTCGTTTGTTGGTGCATATCATTGTATAATTGTGGTGTTGGTGAACCTCCCTCTCAGTCTTGCTCTTATCAGTCTGTTGTTGATGGGTTTCCATTCCAGTAAAGACCTTTCCATTCCTTTCTTCAGGATAATGGCTATACCTTCGTTGTGCTGACCATCCTCTCTGCCAGAATAAAGTACTGTTTTCCCTGTAGCTGTTTTTATTCTCCCCTTACCTGTCCATCTGCTCTCGCTTATTCCCAGGATATGTATTTTGTAGTTCCTCATCTCTGCTGTGATTTGTCTCAGCTTTCCTGCCTCATTCATAGTTCTGACGTTCCAAAAACCAATTCTGATTTCGTGTTTTGTGGTCGGGGCATCGGTTTTCATGCCAGTGGCTTCCTTTCGGCTTTCACCACTGTCAGTCATACGAGCCTGAGACTCCGCAGCAAAGTTTTTTCCATTTATTGTTGTTTCCGTAACATGTGCGATGTTTTACATAGACAGGGGTGTCGGCCCTGTGCTAAAACCCCCATCCTGGTGGACCAGAGTACCAGCTTTTGTCTGACCCCTACCCACGCAGACCAGTCGAACTTGGTTGAACCTACCAGGAGTAAATCTCCCACTGGCATAGCTCTGGGGATTGTCAGGGTACACAAGCTGCCATACCGCTACAAGGTATAGGTACCATTGATGGCAGAAAAGCAGCAATACCTAACGGCAATTTTACTTATTTAGAAGTATTAAAAAAACCACTGTGCATCACCACAGTACACAAATTACGTAGCAGCAGCGAGGATCCCAATATGTGTATATAAAAAGCTGGGATTTTATATATATATATTGATAATACACAACATGAGAACCGTAATACTCGTATCCAGCTGATCAAAGCAGAAAATAATAATTAGAAAACCTTGGTTGGTTTCAGCAACTAATCTGTGAACACAGGAAAATATATGCACATTTGACACGTAAACAGATAATAGTAATAGGTAAATGGTAGGCATCCTATATATAATAGCCCAGCTTTTTCTGTCTGTAAATAATGCCCAAAAATAGTAACACTCGACAAATAAAAGTGCGCAAAGCACGGTGTGCAAGCGCAATTTGAACGGGCGGGCATGTTCGGACTTTTTTTTTTAAACCTCGGATGTAAAACAAATATTTTGGTTTTTTAATACTCTCCCGAAAATAGTAACGCTCGACAAAGAAAAGTGCGCAAAGGTTGGTGTGCATGCGCAATGTGAACGGCGTGCATGTTCAGACTTTGCACAAAATTATTTTAGTACTATAATTATAATGAAATGCTACAGAAGGATGTTGAGAATACCCTGGACAGAAAAAAAGACCAACAGAGAAGTACTGCACTCACTAAACGTACAGGAACATTGGCTCCTAAATACCATCGCAATAAGGAAGCTGAAATTTTTCGGTCATATAAAAAGACATAATAGCCTGGAAAAAACAGTGATGGAAGGCATGGTCCCTGGAAAAAGGGGAAGGGGTCGACCTAGACGACGGTGGACCCAGGACATCACAGAGAGTCTGAACTTGTCTTTGGCTGATGCAGGTCGACTTGCCCAGAATCGTGATGCGTTCAGAGCAGCTGTAATGGAGACAACGTTCTAGAAAGAATACGTCACATGATGACTATAATTATAATTATAACAGGAATGCGCGTACAATGATTTAAGTTTCACACTTTTGTTAGAATAAAATCAACTGGTATTTTCCTAATGATCGGCTACCACGACAAGTATGGGGAATTAAGAGACTTCGCTATACTAGGTCCAGCATCGAGAGGTGTGGCGACCAGTTTTCTTCCTCGCTGCCATGTCCTTTCCTTACTCAAGAGCAAAGTCATGTGCCCATTTACAGCTGGGTAAACTGAACCGTAATGATACTGTGAATCGAACCCGGTACCTTTGCCGCGAGAGACCAGAGCTCTAACCACTCTGTCAATCGGACGCTCCAGAACTAACAAAGCGACTTTTAATAGCGGGCAAACAGCCGTGGTCTAGATCACTTAGAGTTTAACAATATTTTCTTGATCGAGCCAGTTTTCTCTCACGGACAGCTGTACGCCGTTTGTCTCGATCAAGAAATCACAACAAAGTAAAATTAGAAATTAAAACAACAGAAAATCTGTGTACTCTTCTGATGAACAATCGGATATTCACACCTAACATTTTTTTTCACATGTATTTGAATAAGTAAAACTGCTGTTGGTGCTTTTGGATTTAATTCCCGTCTTATGCCGGGCTTTTACACTAGTTTGTAATTAAAAAAAAAAATGAGAATTTCTTTTACTTACGTCTTTTTAAGATTGTCATTAACTAATGCTGATTTATTCTCCAATTAAAAATAAACCTTAAAATAGATGTTTGAGCAACATGCGTTAGTTACGCTAATTCTACCACTGTGCTTGTCAGAGAAATAGCAAAGTTCTTTACAGTGTGTGTTCTATTTTATTTTTCCATGTTAAAATTCTAATGACTGTACCCACAATTCGGTTCGGCCAGTTGCTACTTCCATTTGTTCTGAATCGCGATCTCCACAAGACAGCTTGCTAGTGCAAAAAGAAAGACCCAGAGACGATGATGAATGATCGAGTGCAGAGGATTACTGGAACAAAATTAGCATTGAAAGAATAACGTAAAAAAGTTTATGAAGATTAGCAAGCAGAGGTCACCTCTCACGTGATGAACCTTGGAATCCTTGTGTGGGCTCGTTAATCTCCTCGCTCTGCCCCCGTCTCCCCGCGGAGGAAGCATTGGTCAAAGAATTGTCTGCAGTTTATCTCCTGTACTAGGGGTTACATGCATAACAAACATGAAACTCTTTGTCAGACGACAACCAACCGGAACTAACATGGCCGGAAACTATTATGTTGTGCTCTTCCTTCTGCATGTTCTGATTACGTCACTAATTCTCCTGTGGTAACCTTATTCAATTCCATTTTCCTTCAGAAGTAAATCAATGACACGCAACGTATGGCATGGGATCATAGAAGCTTCATCTATGACAGAGCAATGATGATTCTCTGGCTGAATATTTAAATACAAAATGGAGTTGCATTGCACGATGAACTCTGCTTAATATAAATGGGGGAAATTCCAGACATGTTGTTAATAAAATGGATATTTCTTAAACACACACCATGAAGAGATGGGAATAACTGCGCGCTACTTAAATGGTCAAGGAAGTTGAGGGGAACTGCGGTAAGACGTGGAGTACAATGGGTGGGTTTGAAAAAAAATCGAAAAAAGGTGATTCGTCTTACGAGGACAAAAGACAAAGAAAGTAGTCTACGTTACGGCCACAAGGCCTTCGTCAGGAAAAGAAAGAAAGTGAAGGCTAGATAGGAGACATAAGAACTTAAAGAAATATAAAAATAAATAAAAATAATAATAATAATAATAAAAATAAAATCTAGGTACTTCCCTGAAGGCGAAGCATGGCTGAAAAGGAAGTGACTTCTGACCCCGGAAGTACAAAATACATACTAAGAAGCTAAAAACTAAAAAACGAAACTGAACAAAAAACTACCCAAATATAATAAAAGTGGGGACTGGAAATAGAAGAGGACAGAATAAGTAGGAGATAAATGAATATGAAATAAAAAATCAAGACAAATTAGAAAACGTGTACATCCATACATATTATGGAGGATGGCATAAAAATAGAAGAATAGGATAAGAGTGGAAAGAGTCCAAATAGAGCAAGAGAGGAAAGGGTGACCTCAGACAAAGGTGTGGAAAGTGTTGAGACCGGCTGGTTTTAGACACCCCATGCAGTGGATAAGACGGTTCTCAAGCTGTTCTCGGCTGGCAGTGTCAGAGGAGCAGGATCGGATCGCAGTGACCTGGATGTCGATGGGACCCTGGTGGTCAGGACTATTGAAGTGTGTGGCAACTGGTGTGGACTTTTGCTGAGAGATGTCATTTAAGTGCTGGCTGAATCTGTCCCCAAGTCTTTTGTCCTCGTAAGACGAATCACCTTTTTTCGATTTTTTTTCAAACCCACCCATTAAATGGTCAAGCAATACAGTTTTCACTCCGGAATTTGCTGCTTTTCCGTTATTTCCCGAAAATTCACCATTACAATTTTGCAAGTAGGTGATAATTTGTTAAGAACGGGACATTAATAAAATGAGGAGGTTGACGTTTAATTGTTTTACATTTACTTTTACTATTTAAAGGACTGTAGAGCCAACAAATTATTATATTCCCTTTTCTTTTTTCCATTAAGTAATTTCGTCTCCTGGTCTTAACACAAATATGCCCTGTGTCTTTTGTTTACAAAGTTTCCTGACTACCCCATAGTTCGTTTGTTTCTAAAGATTTAAGATTTTCGTCTGTTTCTAATGTATATCGAATATCTGCTGTTTCTAAAGTATCTAAGTACATTGGTCGCAGGGAATTTAAAATTTTGCAGGCTTCCAGTCATTCGATAGATGAATCATGAGTATCCAGGTTTCACCCAGCAGACTTGTATGTGTTGGTTAAATCTCTAAATGCAAAGACATCCTCAATCTTTCTTAGATATAACTCATGTAATTGTACTTTTATTAGTTCTTAGATGTTTGTTTCTTCTTCACCACAATCAGCATTACTTCAGTCAAAAGTCATATGTCACGGAGTAATCATTTACAGTTTTGATTGACTGTAAAATTCACATTTAAAAAAAAAATTCTACAAGTAACAGTACATTACGCGATCAGACTCAAACTTGACTTGTCCAATTGCCGAGGTTACGAGTTTTCACTCTATTTTCCTAATCAGACTCAAACAAGAACATAGAATAAACAAATGTACCATATGTCGTTGTCAATGTTTGTGCCGATCTTGGTCTAGAAACATCACCATTATCATTTTTCTGTTTGCATCCTGTTAAGCTTGGAGCCACCAACGCTGCAGGTCTCCTTGCAGGAAGCCTGCACAAAACATTCACATGCTCCTGCAGAGATGGTTTCTGTAGCAATATGTTTGACATGATGATGTTGTCAGTTCAAAAACAAAACTCGCCTCGTACGAAATACCAGAAGGCAATGTAGTCTTATTCTTTCTTTGTCTCATCAGAGACCCCAGGGAAATATCACGGAACATGTTCCCGGATAAAGTAGCATAATACGATTAGCGTTTTTCCGTAGACAGTAATTTACTTTAATTGTTCTGATACAGGCTACACATCAGGTAAAGGTAGTCCCGTAGCAGATACTTCCGTAGTGGAAGGAGGTGTTACAACAAGAGGATGACACTTGGGAGTCATGCCCAAGAGGGCCCACAGCTTTAGAGTGTAAAGTAGATACAATGACTGAAACACTTGATCGACCGGGGGGCGGGGAGGGGGGGTACTTCTGATGATCAGATTGACCCCAGCTGTAACGCTATGTATAGAGTTTCCTATCATTTTTCAGCTTTATAAGGTAGATGACTGGTTCCCTTCCTGGTTATTTTTGCCCGCCTTAACCGAAGTGTGCATTCATGTGTCACTTACAGCTGGGTAGATTGGAGCATGAAAATACCAGGTTTTTAATCTAGTAACTATGCCCCGAGAAGCCAGCGCTGGATACACTATGCCATTCGAACATCACAGACTATAAAACATGACAACATATGTCACTGTTTAATATAGAACTCAAATCTCACCTCAGGATGTTTTGTCCTCAAAACTGACTGACTGGTGTGAAATAACGTACCTTTCTCATTCTCTTATTTCCATCATCATCATCCTCAATCGTCAGCTCCCCAAGGAGCATATGCCTTCAACAAACTTATTCCAAGTCTTCCGGCCTCCGCCCCATGAGCCCTAAGTCATTTCATGTCTTCTTCATCCCCTTCATGTCTGTTTCCAGTTCTCTTCTCCATGTGTTCTTTAGTCTGTCTCCAGTTCTCTTCTCCGTGTGTACTTTAGTCTGTCTCCAGTTCTCTTCTCCATGTGTACTTTAGTCTGTCTCCAGTTCTCTTCTCCATGTGTACTTTAGTCTGTCTCCAGTTATATTCTCCATGTGTACTTTAGTCTGTCTCCAGTTCTCTTCTCCATGTGTACTTTAGTCTGTCTCCAGTTCTCTTCTCCATGTGTACTTTAGTCTGTCTCCAGTTCTTTTCTCCATGTGTACTTTAGTTTTCTCCAGTTCTCTTCTTCATGTGTACTTTAGTCTGTCTCCAGTTGTCTTCTCCACGTGTACTTTAGTCTGTCTACAGTTCTCTTCTCCATGTGTACTTTAGTCAGTATCCAGTTCTCTTCTCCATGTGTACTTTAGTCTGCCTCCAGTTCTCTTCTCCATGTGTACTTTAGTCTGTCTCCAGTTCTCTTCTCCATGTGTACTTTAGTCTGTCTCCAGTTTTCTTCTCCATGTGTACTTTAATCTGTCTCCAGTTCTCTTCTACATGTGTACTTTAGTCTGTCTCCAGTTCTCTTCTCCATGTGTACTTTAGTCTGTCTCCAGTTATCTTCTCCATGTGTACTTTAGTCTGTCTCCAGTTATATTCTCCATGTGTACTTTAGTCTGCCTCCAGTTCTCTTCTCCATGTGTACTTTAGTCTGTTTCCAGTTCTCTTCTCCATTTGTACTTTAGTCTGTCTCCAGTTCTCTTCTCCATGTGTACTTTAGTCTGTCTCCAGTTCTCTTCTCCATGTGTACTTTAGTCTGTCTCCAGTTCTCTTCTCCATGTGTACTTTAGTCAGTCTCCAGTTGTCTTCTCCATGTGTACTTTAGTCTGTCTCCAGTTATCTTCTCCATGTGTACTTTAGTCTGTCTCCAGTTCTCTTCTCCATGTGTACTTTAGTCTGTCTCCAGTTCTCTTCTCCATGTGTACTTTAGTCTGTCTCCAGTTCTCTTCTCCATGTGTACTTTAGTCTGTCTCCAGTTGTCGTCTCCATGTGTACTTTAGTCTGTCTCCATTTCTCTTCTCCATGTGTACTTTAGTCTGTCTCCAGTTCTTTTCTCCATGTGTACTTTAGTTTTCTCCAGTTCTCTTCTTCATGTGTACTTTAGTCAGTCTCCAGTTGTCTTCTCCACGTGTACTTTAGTCTGTCTTCAGTTCTCTTCTCCATGTGTACTTTAGTCTGTCTCCAGTTCTCTTCTCCATGTGTACTTTAGTGATTCTCCAGTTCTCTTCTCCATGTGTACTTTAGTCAGTCTCCAGTTCTCTTCTCCGTGTGTACTTTAGTCAGTCTCCAGTTCTCTTCTCCATGTGTACTTTAGTCTGTCTCCAGTTATATTCTCCATGTGTACTTTAGTCTGTCTCCAGTTCTCTTCTCCATGTGTACTTTCGTCTCCCTGTTTCTCTCACTCCTCAAGACAGTGGTTTAAAAATCCCAGGTCAAATACGCGCTGTAAAGAAACTGGCGTCAAGATATCTGCACGAGAGCGATGTTATCAGTTCCAGAAAGCACGTTTCTTTTTTTAAAATGCATTTTTAGATTGTTTGCCTCGGCTCAAACAGTCAAACCAGGGGATGACACGTGGAATGGAAATTGGTAGCCAAAGGCGCTAATTATTTAAATATGCTCACAAAATCGAGGCACAGGAAATCCAAAAAAAAAAAAAAAATCTGGGAACATAGAGCAGGTTGTTAGGGAAGTGAATTTTTTTTTAAACACGAATTAAAGTGAATGTTTCATTATGTGCACTGTAGTGAATCTCAAATTATGTGCATTTAACTGAATGTCTAATTATTTGCATTAAAGTGAATGTCTAATTATGTGCATTGAAGTCTAATTACATGCAGGTGAAAACAAGAATGGATGCGATTTGTTACACGATAGACATTGATATCTTTATCAATAACAAACATGTCAAGCTAAGATACGAGAAGCTGATAAACAGAGCAAGTGACACAGAATAAATATCTAGGCAGTTGAGCATCAGCAGCTGGATAAAACAGACAACATCTCAGGTAATCACATCAGGATTTGAACACTGGACCTTCCGCGCGACAACCCCGCCCAGCCATGCAAGCGAATCACACTATCCGCTCCGCCATCTACGCATCATCAAAAAAATGATGTTTCAATGGCAGGTCAATAGTGCGAACCACAATACACGACACCAGAAGTCCTCCATGGGCAGTTCAGCCTATTAATGACGCAATCACTTCTGTTGTATTTCTATCAAGCAGTATAGGCCGAATCCAACAAGACCCTTAGGACCTTAATACTGTGTCCAGTAAATGATAGTAGACTAGAACAGTGAGAACAGGATAGTGGGTAGGTTTGGTATTGTACAAACATTTATTACAAATAAGGGAGGGAAACCTGAGGCCTGTAAACAGCAAATTAATATGAAACAAATATAAAGGTATGTTATCAGGCACTCGCAGGAAATAAAGAAGTAGAACACCAGACAACAGAAAAACAACAGACATGAGTGGCCTACCCAGGATTTGAACACTGGACCTTCCGCGCGACAACCCCGCCCAGCCATGCAAGCGAATCACACTATCCGCTCCGCCATCTACGCATCATCAAAAAAATGATGTTTCAATGGCAGGTCAATAGTGCGAACCACAATACACGACACCAGAAGTCCTCCATGGGCAGTTCAGCCTATTAATGACGCAATCACTTCTGTTGTATTTCTATCAAGCAGTATAGGCCGAATCCAACAAGACCCTTAGGACCTTAATACTGTGTCCAGTAAATGATAGTAGACTAGAACAGTGAGAACAGGATAGTGGGTAGGTTTGGTATTGTACAAACATTTATTACAAATAAGGGAGGGAAACCTGAGGCCTGTAAACAGCAAATTAATATGAAACAAATATAAAGGTATGTTATCAGGCACTCGCAGGAAATAAAGAAGTAGAACACCAGACAACAGAAAAACAACAGACATGAGTGGCCTACCCAGGATTTGAACACTGGACCTTCCGCGCGACAACCCCGCCCAGCCATGCAAGCGAATCACACTATCCGCTCCGCCATCTACGCATCATCAAAAAAATGATGTTTCAATGGCAGGTCAATAGTGCGAACCACAATACACGACACCAGAAGTCCTCCATGGGCAGTTCAGCCTATTAATGACGCAATCACTTCTGTTGTATTTCTATCAAGCAGTATAGGCCGAATCCAACAAGACCCTTAGGACCTTAATACTGTGTCCAGTAAATGATAGTAGACTAGAACAGTGAGAACAGGATAGTGGGTAGGTTTGGTATTGTACAAACATTTATTACAAATAAGGGAGGGAAACCTGAGGCCTGTAAACAGCAAATTAATATGAAACAAATATAAAGGTATGTTATCAGGCACTCGCAGGAAATAAAGAAGTAGAACACCAGACAACAGAAAAACAACAGACATGAGTGGCCTACCCAGGATTTGAACACTGGACCTTCCGCGCGACAACCCCGCCCAGCCATGCAAGCGAATCACACTATCCGCTCCGCCATCTACGCATCATCAAAAAAATGATGTTTCAATGGCAGGTCAATAGTGCGAACCACAATACACGACACCAGAAGTCCTCCATGGGCAGTTCAGCCTATTAATGACGCAATCACTTCTGTTGTATTTCTATCAAGCAGTATAGGCCGAATCCAACAAGACCCTTAGGACCTTAATACTGTGTCCAGTAAATGATAGTAGACTAGAACAGTGAGAACAGGATAGTGGGTAGGTTTGGTATTGTACAAACATTTATTACAAATAAGGGAGGGAAACCTGAGGCCTGTAAACAGCAAATTAATATGAAACAAATATAAAGGTATGTTATCAGGCACTCGCAGGAAATAAAGAAGTAGAACACCAGACAACAGAAAAACAACAGACATGAGTGGCCTACCCAGGATTTGAACACTGGACCTTCCGCGCGACAACCCCGCCCAGCCATGCAAGCGAATCACACTATCCGCTCCGCCATCTACGCATCATCAAAAAAATGATGTTTCAATGGCAGGTCAATAGTGCGAACCACAATACACGACACCAGAAGTCCTCCATGGGCAGTTCAGCCTATTAATGACGCAATCACTTCTGTTGTATTTCTATCAAGCAGTATAGGCCGAATCCAACAAGACCCTTAGGACCTTAATACTGTGTCCAGTAAATGATAGTAGACTAGAACAGTGAGAACAGGATAGTGGGTAGGTTTGGTATTGTACAAACATTTATTACAAATAAGGGAGGGAAACCTGAGGCCTGTAAACAGCAAATTAATATGAAACAAATATAAAGGTATGTTATCAGGCACTCGCAGGAAATAAAGAAGTAGAACACCAGACAACAGAAAAACAACAGACATGAGTGGCCTACCCAGGATTTGAACACTGGACCTTCCGCGCGACAACCCCGCCCAGCCATGCAAGCGAATCACACTATCCGCTCCGCCATCTACGCATCATCAAAAAAATGATGTTTCAATGGCAGGTCAATAGTGCGAACCACAATACACGACACCAGAAGTCCTCCATGGGCAGTTCAGCCTATTAATGACGCAATCACTTCTGTTGTATTTCTATCAAGCAGTATAGGCCGAATCCAACAAGACCCTTAGGACCTTAATACTGTGTCCAGTAAATGATAGTAGACTAGAACAGTGAGAACAGGATAGTGGGTAGGTTTGGTATTGTACAAACATTTATTACAAATAAGGGAGGGAAACCTGAGGCCTGTAAACAGCAAATTAATATGAAACAAATATAAAGGTATGTTATCAGGCACTCGCAGGAAATAAAGAAGTAGAACACCAGACAACAGAAAAACAACAGACATGAGTGGCCTACCCAGGATTTGAACACTGGACCTTCCGCGCGACAACCCCGCCCAGCCATGCAAGCGAATCACACTATCCGCTCCGCCATCTACGCATCATCAAAAAAATGATGTTTCAATGGCAGGTCAATAGTGCGAACCACAATACACGACACCAGAAGTCCTCCATGGGCAGTTCAGCCTATTAATGACGCAATCACTTCTGTTGTATTTCTATCAAGCAGTATAGGCCGAATCCAACAAGACCCTTAGGACCTTAATACTGTGTCCAGTAAATGATAGTAGACTAGAACAGTGAGAACAGGATAGTGGGTAGGTTTGGTATTGTACAAACATTTATTACAAATAAGGGAGGGAAACCTGAGGCCTGTAAACAGCAAATTAATATGAAACAAATATAAAGGTATGTTATCAGGCACTCGCAGGAAATAAAGAAGTAGAACACCAGACAACAGAAAAAACAACAGACATGAGTGGCCTACCCAGGATTTGAACACTGGACCTTCCGCGCGACAACCCCGCCCAGCCATGCAAGCGAATCACACTATCCGCTCCGCCATCTACGCATCATCAAAAAAAATGATGTTTCAATGGCAGGTCAATAGTGCGAACCACAATACACGACACCAGAAGTCCTCCATGGGCAGTTCAGCCTATTAATGACGCAATCACTTCTGTTGTATTTCTATCAAGCAGTATAGGCCGAATCCAACAAGACCCTTAGGACCTTAATACTGTGTCCAGTAAATGATAGTAGACTAGAACAGTGAGAACAGGATAGTGGGTAGGTTTGGTATTGTACAAACATTTATTACAAATAAGGGAGGGAAACCTGAGGCCTGTAAACAGCAAATTAATATGAAACAAATATAAAGGTATGTTATCAGGCACTCGCAGGAAATAAAGAAGTAGAACACCAGACAACAGAAAAACAACAGACATGAGTGGCCTACCCAGGATTTGAACACTGGACCTTCCGCGCGACAACCCCGCCCAGCCATGCAAGCGAATCACACTATCCGCTCCGCCATCTACGCATCATCAAAAAAAATGATGTTTCAATGGCAGGTCAATAGTGCGAACCACAATACACGACACCAGAAGTCCTCCATGGGCAGTTCAGCCTATTAATGACGCAATCACTTCTGTTGTATTTCTATCAAGCAGTATAGGCCGAATCCAACAAGACCCTTAGGACCTTAATACTGTGTCCAGTAAATGATAGTAGACTAGAACAGTGAGAACAGGATAGTGGGTAGGTTTGGTATTGTACAAACATTTATTACAAATAAGGGAGGGAAACCTGAGGCCTGTAAACAGCAAATTAATATGAAACAAATATAAAGGTATGTTATCAGGCACTCGCAGGAAATAAAGAAGTAGAACACCAGACAACAGAAAAACAACAGACATGAGTGGCCTACCCAGGATTTGAACACTGGACCTTCCGCGCGACAACCCCGCCCAGCCATGCAAGCGAATCACACTATCCGCTCCGCCATCTACGCATCATCAAAAAAATGATGTTTCAATGGCAGGTCAATAGTGCGAACCACAATACACGACACCAGAAGTCCTCCATGGGCAGTTCAGCCTATTAATGACGCAATCACTTCTGTTGTATTTCTATCAAGCAGTATAGGCCGAATCCAACAAGACCCTTAGGACCTTAATACTGTGTCCAGTAAATGATAGTAGACTAGAACAGTGAGAACAGGATAGTGGGTAGGTTTGGTATTGTACAAACATTTATTACAAATAAGGGAGGGAAACCTGAGGCCTGTAAACAGCAAATTAATATGAAACAAATATAAAGGTATGTTATCAGGCACTCGCAGGAAATAAAGAAGTAGAACACCAGACAACAGAAAAACAACAGACATGAGTGGCCTACCCAGGATTTGAACACTGGACCTTCCGCGCGACAACCCCGCCCAGCCATGCAAGCGAATCACACTATCCGCTCCGCCATCTACGCATCATCAAAAAAATGATGTTTCAATGGCAGGTCAATAGTGCGAACCACAATACACGACACCAGAAGTCCTCCATGGGCAGTTCAGCCTATTAATGACGCAATCACTTCTGTTGTATTTCTATCAAGCAGTATAGGCCGAATCCAACAAGACCCTTAGGACCTTAATACTGTGTCCAGTAAATGATAGTAGACTAGAACAGTGAGAACAGGATAGTGGGTAGGTTTGGTATTGTACAAACATTTATTACAAATAAGGGAGGGAAACCTGAGGCCTGTAAACAGCAAATTAATATGAAACAAATATAAAGGTATGTTATCAGGCACTCGCAGGAAATAAAGAAGTAGAACACCAGACAACAGAAAAAACAACAGACATGAGTGGCCTACCCAGGATTTGAACACTGGACCTTCCGCGCGACAACCCCGCCCAGCCATGCAAGCGAATCACACTATCCGCTCCGCCATCTACGCATCATCAAAAAAATGATGTTTCAATGGCAGGTCAATAGTGCGAACCACAATACACGACACCAGAAGTCCTCCATGGGCAGTTCAGCCTATTAATGACGCAATCACTTCTGTTGTATTTCTATCAAGCAGTATAGGCCGAATCCAACAAGACCCTTAGGACCTTAATACTGTGTCCAGTAAATGATAGTAGACTAGAACAGTGAGAACAGGATAGTGGGTAGGTTTGGTATTGTACAAACATTTATTACAAATAAGGGAGGGAAACCTGAGGCCTGTAAACAGCAAATTAATATGAAACAAATATAAAGGTATGTTATCAGGCACTCGCAGGAAATAAAGAAGTAGAACACCAGACAACAGAAAAACAACAGACATGAGTGGCCTACCCAGGATTTGAACACTGGACCTTCCGCGCGACAACCCCGCCCAGCCATGCAAGCGAATCACACTATCCGCTCCGCCATCTACGCATCATCAAAAAAATGATGTTTCAATGGCAGGTCAATAGTGCGAACCACAATACACGACACCAGAAGTCCTCCATGGGCAGTTCAGCCTATTAATGACGCAATCACTTCTGTTGTATTTCTATCAAGCAGTATAGGCCGAATCCAACAAGACCCTTAGGACCTTAATACTGTGTCCAGTAAATGATAGTAGACTAGAACAGTGAGAACAGGATAGTGGGTAGGTTTGGTATTGTACAAACATTTATTACAAATAAGGGAGGGAAACCTGAGGCCTGTAAACAGCAAATTAATATGAAACAAATATAAAGGTATGTTATCAGGCACTCGCAGGAAATAAAGAAGTAGAACACCAGACAACAGAAAAAACAACAGACATGAGTGGCCTACCCAGGATTTGAACACTGGACCTTCCGTGCGACAACCCCGCCTAGCCATGCAAGCGAATCACACTATCCGCTCCGCCATCTACGCATCATCAAAAAAATGATGTTTCAATGGCAGGTCAATAGTGCGAACCACAATACACGACACCAGAAGTCCTCCATGGGCAGTTCAGCCTATTAATGACGCAATCACTTCTGTTGTATTTCTATCAAGCAGTATAGGCCGAATCCAACAAGACCCTTAGGACCTTAATACTGTGTCCAGTAAATGATAGTAGACTAGAACAGTGAGAACAGGATAGTGGGTAGGTTTGGTATTGTACAAACATTTATTACAAATAAGGGAGGGAAACCTGAGGCCTGTAAACAGCAAATTAATATGAAACAAATATAAAGGTATGTTATCAGGCACTCGCAGGAAATAAAGAAGTAGAACACCAGACAACAGAAAAACAACAGACATGAGTGGCCTACCCAGGATTTGAACACTGGACCTTCCGCGCGACAACCCCGCCCAGCCATGCAAGCGAATCACACTATCCGCTCCGCCATCTACGCATCATCAAAAAAATGATGTTTCAATGGCAGGTCAATAGTGCGAACCACAATACACGACACCAGAAGTCCTCCATGGGCAGTTCAGCCTATTAATGACGCAATCACTTCTGTTGTATTTCTATCAAGCAGTATAGGCCGATTCCAACAAGACCCTTAGGACCTTAATACTGTGTCCAGTAAATGATAGTAGACTAGAACAGTGAGAACAGGATAGTGGGTAGGTTTGGTATTGTACAAACATTTATTACAAATAAGGGAGGGAAACCTGAGGCCTGTAAACAGCAAATTAATATGAAACAAATATAAAGGTATGTTATCAGGCACTCGCAGGAAATAAAGAAGTAGAACACCAGACAACAGAAAAACAACAGACATGAGTGGCCTACCCAGGATTTGAACACTGGACCTTCCGCGCGACAACCCCGCCCAGCCATGCAAGCGAATCACACTATCCGCTCCGCCATCTACGCATCATCAAAAAAATGATGTTTCAATGGCAGGTCAATAGTGCGAACCACAATACACGACACCAGAAGTCCTCCATGGGCAGTTCAGCCTATTAATGACGCAATCACTTCTGTTGTATTTCTATCAAGCAGTATAGGCCGAATCCAACAAGACCCTTAGGACCTTAATACTGTGTCCAGTAAATGATAGTAGACTAGAACAGTGAGAACAGGATAGTGGGTAGGTTTGGTATTGTACAAACATTTATTACAAATAAGGGAGGGAAACCTGAGGCCTGTAAACAGCAAATTAATATGAAACAAATATAAAGGTATGTTATCAGGCACTCGCAGGAAATAAAGAAGTAGAACACCAGACAACAGAAAAACAACAGACATGAGTGGCCTACCCAGGATTTGAACACTGGACCTTCCGCGCGACAACCCCGCCCAGCCATGCAAGCGAATCACACTATCCGCTCCGCCATCTACGCATCATCAAAAAAATGATGTTTCAATGGCAGGTCAATAGTGCGAACCACAATACACGACACCAGAAGTCCTCCATGGGCAGTTCAGCCTATTAATGACGCAATCACTTCTGTTGTATTTCTATCAAGCAGTATAGGCCGAATCCAACAAGACCCTTAGGACCTTAATACTGTGTCCAGTAAATGATAGTAGACTAGAACAGTGAGAACAGGATAGTGGGTAGGTTTGGTATTGTACAAACATTTATTACAAATAAGGGAGGGAAACCTGAGGCCTGTAAACAGCAAATTAATATGAAACAAATATAAAGGTATGTTATCAGGCACTCGCAGGAAATAAAGAAGTAGAACACCAGACAACAGAAAAACAACAGACATGAGTGGCCTACCCAGGATTTGAACACTGGACCTTCCGCGCGACAACCCCGCCCAGCCATGCAAGCGAATCACACTATCCGCTCCGCCATCTACGCATCATCAAAAAAATGATGTTTCAATGGCAGGTCAATAGTGCGAACCACAATACACGACACCAGAAGTCCTCCATGGGCAGTTCAGCCTATTAATGACGCAATCACTTCTGTTGTATTTCTATCAAGCAGTATAGGCCGAATCCAACAAGACCCTTAGGACCTTAATACTGTGTCCAGTAAATGATAGTAGACTAGAACAGTGAGAACAGGATAGTGGGTAGGTTTGGTATTGTACAAACATTTATTACAAATAAGGGAGGGAAACCTGAGGCCTGTAAACAGCAAATTAATATGAAACAAATATAAAGGTATGTTATCAGGCACTCGCAGGAAATAAAGAAGTAGAACACCAGACAACAGAAAAACAACAGACATGAGTGGCCTACCCAGGATTTGAACACTGGACCTTCCGCGCGACAACCCCGCCCAGCCATGCAAGCGAATCACACTATCCGCTCCGCCATCTACGCATCATCAAAAAAATGATGTTTCAATGGCAGGTCAATAGTGCGAACCACAATACACGACACCAGAAGTCCTCCATGGGCAGTTCAGCCTATTAATGACGCAATCACTTCTGTTGTATTTCTATCAAGCAGTATAGGCCGAATCCAACAAGACCCTTAGGACCTTAATACTGTGTCCAGTAAATGATAGTAGACTAGAACAGTGAGAACAGGATAGTGGGTAGGTTTGGTATTGTACAAACATTTATTACAAATAAGGGAGGGAAACCTGAGGCCTGTAAACAGCAAATTAATATGAAACAAATATAAAGGTATGTTATCAGGCACTCGCAGGAAATAAAGAAGTAGAACACCAGACAACAGAAAAACAACAGACATGAGTGGCCTACCCAGGATTTGAACACTGGACCTTCCGCGCGACAACCCCGCCCAGCCATGCAAGCGAATCACACTATCCGCTCCGCCATCTACGCATCATCAAAAAAATGATGTTTCAATGGCAGGTCAATAGTGCGAACCACAATACACGACACCAGAAGTCCTCCATGGGCAGTTCAGCCTATTAATGACGCAATCACTTCTGTTGTATTTCTATCAAGCAGTATAGGCCGAATCCAACAAGACCCTTAGGACCTTAATACTGTGTCCAGTAAATGATAGTAGACTAGAACAGTGAGAACAGGATAGTGGGTAGGTTTGGTATTGTACAAACATTTATTACAAATAAGGGAGGGAAACCTGAGGCCTGTAAACAGCAAATTAATATGAAACAAATATAAAGGTATGTTATCAGGCACTCGCAGGAAATAAAGAAGTAGAACACCAGACAACAGAAAAACAACAGACATGAGTGGCCTACCCAGGATTTGAACACTGGACCTTCCGCGCGACAACCCCGCCCAGCCATGCAAGCGAATCACACTATCCGCTCCGCCATCTACGCATCATCAAAAAAATGATGTTTCAATGGCAGGTCAATAGTGCGAACCACAATACACGACACCAGAAGTCCTCCATGGGCAGTTCAGCCTATTAATGACGCAATCACTTCTGTTGTATTTCTATCAAGCAGTATAGGCCGTATCCAACAAGACCCTTAGGACCTTAATACTGTGTCCAGTAAATGATAGTAGACTAGAACAGTGAGAACAGGATAGTGGGTAGGTTTGGTATTGTACAAACATTTATTACAAATAAGGGAGGGAAACCTGAGGCCTGTAAACAGCAAATTAATATGAAACAAATATAAAGGTATGTTATCAGGCACTCGCAGGAAATAAAGAAGTAGAACACCAGACAACAGAAAAACAACAGACATGAGTGGCCTACCCAGGATTTGAACACTGGACCTTCCGCGCGACAACCCCGCCCAGCCATGCAAGCGAATCACACTATCCGCTCCGCCATCTACGCATCATCAAAAAAATGATGTTTCAATGGCAGGTCAATAGTGCGAACCACAATACACGACACCAGAAGTCCTCCATGGGCAGTTCAGCCTATTAATGACGCAATCACTTCTGTTGTATTTCTATCAAGCAGTATAGGCCGAATCCAACAAGACCCTTAGGACCTTAATACTGTGTCCAGTAAATGATAGTAGACTAGAACAGTGAGAACAGGATAGTGGGTAGGTTTGGTATTGTACAAACATTTATTACAAATAAGGGAGGGAAACCTGAGGCCTGTAAACAGCAAATTAATATGAAACAAATATAAAGGTATGTTATCAGGCACTCGCAGGAAATAAAGAAGTAGAACACCAGACAACAGAAAAACAACAGACATGAGTGGCCTACCCAGGATTTGAACACTGGACCTTCCGCGCGACAACCCCGCCCAGCCATGCAAGCGAATCACACTATCCGCTCCGCCATCTACGCATCATCAAAAAAATGATGTTTCAATGGCAGGTCAATAGTGCGAACCACAATACACGACACCAGAAGTCCTCCATGGGCAGTTCAGCCTATTAATGACGCAATCACTTCTGTTGTATTTCTATCAAGCAGTATAGGCCGAATCCAACAAGACCCTTAGGACCTTAATACTGTGTCCAGTAAATGATAGTAGACTAGAACAGTGAGAACAGGATAGTGGGTAGGTTTGGTATTGTACAAACATTTATTACAAATAAGGGAGGGAAACCTGAGGCCTGTAAACAGCAAATTAATATGAAACAAATATAAAGGTATGTTATCAGGCACTCGCAGGAAATAAAGAAGTAGAACACCAGACAACAGAAAAACAACAGACATGAGTGGCCTACCCAGGATTTGAACACTGGACCTTCCGCGCGACAACCCCGCCCAGCCATGCAAGCGAATCACACTATCCGCTCCGCCATCTACGCATCATCAAAAAAATGATGTTTCAATGGCAGGTCAATAGTGCGAACCACAATACACGACACCAGAAGTCCTCCATGGGCAGTTCAGCCTATTAATGACGCAATCACTTCTGTTGTATTTCTATCAAGCAGTATAGGCTGAATCCAACAAGACCCTTAGGACCTTAATACTGTGTCCAGTAAATGATAGTAGACTAGAACAGTGAGAACAGGATAGTGGGTAGGTTTGGTATTGTACAAACATTTATTACAAATAAGGGAGGGAAACCTGAGGCCTGTAAACAGCAAATTAATATGAAACAAATATAAAGGTATGTTATCAGGCACTCGCAGGAAATAAAGAAGTAGAACACCAGACAACAGAAAAACAACAGACATGAGTGGCCTACCCAGGATTTGAACACTGGACCTTCCGCGCGACAACCCCGCCCAGCCATGCAAGCGAATCACACTATCCGCTCCGCCATCTACGCATCATCAAAAAAATGATGTTTCAATGGCAGGTCAATAGTGCGAACCACAATACACGACACCAGAAGTCCTCCATGGGCAGTTCAGCCTATTAATGACGCAATCACTTCTGTTGTATTTCTATCAAGCAGTATAGGCCGAATCCAACAAGACCCTTAGGACCTTAATACTGTGTCCAGTAAATGATAGTAGACTAGAACAGTGAGAACAGGATAGTGGGTAGGTTTGGTATTGTACAAACATTTATTACAAATAAGGGAGGGAAACCTGAGGCCTGTAAACAGCAAATTAATATGAAACAAATATAAAGGTATGTTATCAGGCACTCGCAGGAAATAAAGAAGTAGAACACCAGACAACAGAAAAACAACAGACATGAGTGGCCTACCCAGGATTTGAACACTGGACCTTCCGCGCGACAACCCCGCCCAGCCATGCAAGCGAATCACACTATCCGCTCCGCCATCTACGCATCATCAAAAAAATGATGTTTCAATGGCAGGTCAATAGTGCGAACCACAATACACGACACCAGAAGTCCTCCATGGGCAGTTCAGCCTATTAATGACGCAATCACTTCTGTTGTATTTCTATCAAGCAGTATAGGCCGAATCCAACAAGACCCTTAGGACCTTAATACTGTGTCCAGTAAATGATAGTAGACTAGAACAGTGAGAACAGGATAGTGGGTAGGTTTGGTATTGTACAAACATTTATTACAAATAAGGGAGGGAAACCTGAGGCCTGTAAACAGCAAATTAATATGAAACAAATATAAAGGTATGTTATCAGGCACTCGCAGGAAATAAAGAAGTAGAACACCAGACAACAGAAAAACAACAGACATGAGTGGCCTACCCAGGATTTGAACACTGGACCTTCCGCGCGACAACCCCGCCCAGCCATGCAAGCGAATCACACTATCCGCTCCGCCATCTACGCATCATCAAAAAAATGATGTTTCAATGGCAGGTACAAATAAGGGAGGGAAACCTGAGGCCTGTAAACAGCAAATTAATATGAAACAAATATAAAGGTATGTTATCAGGCACTCGCAGGAAATAAAGAAGTAGAACACCAGACAACAGAAAAACAACAGACATGAGTGGCCTACCCAGGATTTGAACACTGGACCTTCCGCGCGACAACCCCGCCCAGCCATGCAAGCGAATCACACTATCCGCTCCGCCATCTACGCATCATCAAAAAAATGATGTTTCAATGGCAGGTCAATAGTGCGAACCACAATACACGACACCAGAAGTCCTCCATGGGCAGTTCAGCCTATTAATGACGCAATCACTTCTGTTGTATTTCTATCAAGCAGTATAGGCCGAATCCAACAAGACCCTTAGGACCTTAATACTGTGTCCAGTAATGATAGTAGACTAGAACAGTGAGAACAGGATAGTGGGTAGGTTTGGTATTGTACAAACATTTATTACAAATAAGGGAGGGAAACCTGAGGCCTGTAAACAGCAAATTAATATGAAACAAATATAAAGGTATGTTATCAGGCACTCGCAGGAAATAAAGAAGTAGAACACCAGACAACAGAAAAACAACAGACATGAGTGGCCTACCCAGGATTTGAACACTGGACCTTCCGTGCGACAACCCCGCCCAGCCATGCAAGCGAATCACACTATCCGCTCCGCCATCTACGCATCATCAAAAAATGATGTTTCAATGGCAGGTCAATAGTGCGAACCACAATACACGACACCAGAAGTCCTCCATGGGCAGTTCAGCCTATTAATGACGCAATCACTTCTGTTGTATTTCTATCAAGCAGTATAGGCCGAATCCAACAAGACCCTTAGGACCTTAATACTGTGTCCAGTAAATGATAGTAGACTAGAACAGTGAGAACAGGATAGTGGGTAGGTTTGGTATTGTACAAACATTTATTACAAATAAGGGAGGGAAACCTGAGGCCTGTAAACAGCAAATTAATATGAAACAAATATAAAGGTATGTTATCAGGCACTCGCAGGAAATAAAGAAGTAGAACACCAGACAACAGAAAAACAACAGACATGAGTGGCCTACCCAGGATTTGAACACTGGACCTTCCGTGCGACAACCCCGCCTAGCCATGCAAGCGAATCACACTATCCGCTCTGCCATCTACGCATCATCTAAAAAAATGATGTTTCAATGGCAGGTCAATAGTGCGAACCACAATACACGACACCAGAAGTCCTCCATGGGCAGTTCAGCCTATTAATGACGCAATCACTTCTGTTGTATTTCTATCAAGCAGTATAGGCCGAATCCAACAAGAATTTCTATCAAGCAGTATAGGCCGAATCCAACAAGACCCTTAGGACCTTAATACTGTGTCCAGTAAATGATAGTAGACTAGAACAGTGAGAACAGGATAGTGGGTAGGTTTGGTATTGTACAAACATTTATTACAAATAAGGGAGGGAAACCTGAGGCCTGTAAACAGTAAATTAATATGAAACAAATATAAAGGTATGTTATCAGGCACTCGCAGGAAATAAAGAAGTAGAACACCAGACAACAGAAAAACAACAGACATGAGTGGCCTACCCAGGATTTGAACACTGGACCTTCCGCGCGACAACCCCGCCCAGCCATGCAAGCGAATCACACTATCCGCTCCGCCATCTACGCATCATCAAAAAAATGATGTTTCAATGGCAGGTCAATAGTGCGAACCACAATACACGACACCAGAAGTCCTCCATGGGCAGTTCAGCCTATTAATGACGCAATCACTTCTGTTGTATTTCTATCAAGCAGTATAGGCCGAATCCAACAAGACCCTTAATACTGTGTCCAGTAAATGATAGTAGACTAGAACAGTGAGAACAGGATAGTGGGTAGGTTTGGTATTGTACAAACATTTATTACAAATATGGGAGGGAAACCTGAGGCCTGTAAACAGTAAATTAATATGAAACAAATATAAAGGTATGTTATCAGGCACTCGCAGGAAATAAAGAAGTAGAACACCAGACAACAGAAAAACAACAGACATGAGTGGCTACCCAGGATTTGAACACTGGACCTTCCGTGCGACAACCCCGCCTAGCCATGCAAGCGAATCACACTATCCGCTCTGCCATCTACGCATCATCAAAAAATGATGTTTCAATGGCAGGTCAATAGTGCGAACCACAATACACGACACCAGAAGTCCTCCATGGGCAGTTCAGCCTATTAATGACGCAGATCATTCTTGTTGTATTTCCTATATAAGCAGTATAGCCGATCCAACAAGAATTTCTATCCTTTAGGCCGAATCCAACAAGACGTTAGGACCTAATACTGTGGTCCATATTAATGATAGCTAGACTAGAACCAGTGAGAAAACAGGACTAGTGGGTAGGTATTTGGTATTGTAACAAAACATTTTATTACAAATAAGGGAGGGGGAAACCTGAAGGCCTATCTGTAAACAGCATGTTTAGTTTATATGAAACAAACACGTATTAAGGGGTCTATGTGTATTCAGGCAACTCGCAGGAAATTAAAGAAGTTCTTGAAACACCGGACACAGAAAAAATACAACAGACCAGTGAGTGGCCTACCCAGGATTTTGAACAACTGGACACTTCTGCTGTAGTCGACAACCCCGCCCATGCCATGCAAGCTTGAATTCACACTATCCGCTTTATGATCTACGCATCATCAAAATTTGATGTTTCAATGGCAGGGTCTCAAACATAGTGCGAACCACAATACATGGTACACAGAATTGTCCCTCCATGGGAGTTCAGCCACTATTATGTTTGTTTTTCTGTTGTTCTGTTACCTATTTTATGTGACAGGGAGTATTAATCCTACAGGGTCTTTTGCATACTTGCCAGTAACAGCGATGCTAATGTAGATAGAAACACTGAGAACAGATTAGTGATTTTGCGTATTTACTATAGGCTGAATTGCCCCATGGAGGACTTCTGGTTGCTAGGTGTATTGTGGTTTCGCACTATTGACGTCTGCAATTGAAACATCATTTTAAATGATTGATGCGTAGGATAACACAAGAGCGGGACTCAGTTGTGATTCGCTTGCATGGTGCCTGGGGCAGGGTTTTGTCACTGCGGAATGTCCGCGTGTTCAACATCTGGGGAGGGCCCTCACAGGCACTCCATGTCTGTTGTTTTTCTGTTTTGTTGGTGTTCTACTGCTTCTTTATTTTCTGCGAGTGCCTGACTTTGATAGTGCGGATACCACAGGATATTTGTTTCATATTTAATTTACTGTTTACAGGCCTCAGGTTTCCCTCCCTTATTTGTAATAAATGTTTGTACAATACCAAACCTACCCACTATCCTGTTCTCACTGTTCTAGTCTACTATCATTTACTGGACACAGTATTATGGTGCTAAGGGTCTTGTGGGTAGGTTCGGCCTATTGCTTGAAACATTAATTACAAATAAGGGAGGGAAACCTGAGGCCTGTAAAAGTACAAATAGCGTCATTGAAACAAACCCCATGGTAGGTTTATCAAGGCACTCGTGTATTGTGTAAATTCGCAAGTTGAACCTGACAACAGAAAAACATCAGAAGTGATGTGCGCTTTCCAGGATTTGAACACTGGACCTTCCGTGCGACAACCCCGCCTAGCCATGCAAGCGAATCACACTATCCGCTCTGCCATCTACGCATCATCAAAAAATGATGTTTCAATGGCAGGTCAATAGTGCGAACCACAATACACGACACCAGAAGTCCTCCATGGGCAGTTCAGCCTATTAATGACGCAATCACTTCTGTTGTATTTCTATCATATTAATTAGGCTGTTTCCAACAGGCCTCAAGTAGGTTTCCCTCCCTTATTTGTAATGATTGTTTTGTACAATGACCAAACTACCCATATCCTGTTCTAGGTTTCTATTGTATACAAACATTTATTACCGAACACAGTATTAAGGTCCTAAGGGAAACTTGTGGGATTCGGCCTATACTGCTTGATAGAAATACAAAACAGAAGTGATTGCGTCATTAATAGGCTGAACTGCCCATGGAGGACTTCTGGTGTCGTGTATTGTGGTTCGCACTATTGACCTGCCATTGAAACATCATTTTTTGATGATGCGTAGATGGCAGAGCGGTTAGTGTGATTCGCTTGCATGGCTAGGCGGGGTTGTCGCACGGAAGGTCCAGTGTTCAAATCCTGGGTAAGCCACTCATGTCTGTTGTTTTTCTGTTGTCTGGTGTTCTACTTCTTTATTTCCTGCGAGTGCCTGATAACATACCTTTATATTTGTTTTTCTTAATTTACTGTTTACAGGCCTCAGGTTTCCCTCCCTTATTTGTAATAAATGTTTGTACAATACCAAACCTACCCACTATCCTGTTCTCACTGTTCTAGTCTACTATCATTTACTGGACACAGTATTAAGGTCCTAAGGGTCTTGTTGGATTCGGCCTATACTGCTTGATAGAAATACAACAGAAGTGATTGCGTCATTAATAGGCTGAACTGCCCATGGAGGACTTCTGGTGTCGTGTATTGTGGTTCGCACTATTGACCTGCCATTGAAACATCATTTTTTTGATGATGCGTAGATGGCAGAGCGGATAGTGTGATTCGCTTGCATGGCTAGGCGGGGTTGTCGCACGGAAGGTCCAGTGTTCAAATCCTGGGTAAGCCACTCATGTCTGTTGTTTTTCTGTTGTCTGGTGTTCTACTTCTTTATTTCCTGCGAGTGCCTGATAACATACCTTTATATTTGTTTCATATTAATTTACTGTTTACAGGCCTCAGGTTTCCCTCCCTTATTTGTAATAAATGTTTGTACAATACCAAACCTACCCACTATCCTGTTCTCACTGTTCTAGTCTACTATCATTTACTGGACACAGTATTAAGGTCCTAAGGGTCTTGTTGGATTCGGCCTATACTGCTTGATAGAAAAACAACAGAAGTGATTGCGTCATTAATAGGCTGAACTGCCCATGGAGGACTTCTGGTGTCGTGTATTGTGGTTCGCACTATTGACCTGCCATTGAAACATCATTTTTTGATGATGCGTAGATGGCAGAGCGGATAGTGTGATTCGCTTGCATGGCTGGGCGGGGTTGTCGCACGGAAGGTCCAGTGTTCAAATCCTGGGTAAGCCACTCATGTCTGTTGTTTTTCTGTTGTCTGGTGTTCTACTTCTTTATTTCCTGCGAGATGCCTGATAACATACCTTTATATTTGTTTCATATTAATTTACTGTTTACAGGCCTCAGGTTTCCCTCCCTTATTTGTAATAAATGTTTGTACAATACCAAACCTACCCACTATCCTGTTCTCACTGTTCTAGTCTACTATCATTTACTGGACACAGTATTAATGTCCTAAGGGTCTTGTTGGATTCGGCCTATACTGCTTGATAGAAATACAACAGAAGTGATTGCGTCATTAATAGGCTGAACTGCCCATGGAGGACTTCTGGTGTCGTGTATTGTGGTTCGCACTATTGACCTGCCATTGAAACATCATTTTTTGATGATGCGTAGATGGCAGAGCGGATAGTGTGATTCGCTTGCATGGCTAGGCGGGGTTGTCGCACGGAAGGTCCAGTGTTCAAATCCTGGGTCAGCCACTCATGTCTGTTGTTTTTCTGTTGTCTGGTGTTCTACTTCTTTATTTCCTGCGAGTGCCTGATAACATACCTTTATATTTGTTTCATATTACTTTACTGTTTACAGGCCTCAGGTTTCCCTCCCTTATTTGTAATAAATGTTTGTACAATACCAAACCTACCCACTATCCTGTTCTCACTGTTCTAGTCTACTATCATTTACTGGACACAGTATTAAGGTCCTAAGGGTCTTGTTGGATTCGGCCTATACTGCTTGATAGAAATACAACAGAAGTGATTGCGTCATTAATAGGCTGAACTGCCCATGGAGGACTTCTGGTGTCGTGTATTGTGGTTCGCACTATTGACCTGCCATTGAAACATCATTTTTTGATGATGCGTAGATGGCAGCGGATAGTGTGATTCGCTTGCATGGCTAGGCGGGGTTGTCGCACGGAAGGTCCAGTGTTCAAATCCTGGGTAGCCACTCATGTCTGTTGTTTTTCTGTTGTCTGGTGTTCTACTTCTTTATTTCCTGCGAGTGCCTGATAACATACCTTTATATTTGTTTCATATTAATTTACTGTTTACAGGCCTCAGGTTTCCCTCCCTTATTTGTAATAAATGTTTGTACAATACCAAACCTACCCACTATCCTGTTCTCACTGTTCTAGTCTACTATCATTTACTGGACACAGTATTAAGGTCCTAAGGGTCTTGTTGGATTCGGCCTATACTGCTTGATAGAAATACAACAGAAGTGATTGCGTCATTAATAGGCTGAACTGCCCATGGAGGACTTCTGGTGTCGTGTATTGTGGTTCGCACTATTGACCTGCCATTGAAACATCATTTTTTGATGATGCGTAGATGGCGGAGCGGATAGTGTGATTCGCTTGCATGGCTAGGCGGGGTTGTCGCACGGAAGGTCCAGTGTTCAAATCCTGGGTAGGCCACTCATGTCTGTTGTTTTGCTGTTGTCTGGTGTTCTACTTCTTTATTTCCTGCGAGTGCCTGATAACATACCTTTATATTTGTTTCATATTAATTTACTGTTTACAGGCCTCAGGTTTCCCTCCCTTATTTGTAATAAATGTTTGTACAATACCAAACCTACCCACTATCCTGTTCTCACTGTTCTAGTCTACTATCATTTACTGGACACAGTATTAAGGTCCTAAGGGTCTTGTTGGATTCGGCCTATACTGCTTGATAGAAATACAACAGAAGTGATTGCGTCATTAATAGGCTGAACTGCCCATGGAGGACTTCTGGTGTCGTGTATTGTGGTTCGCACTATTGACCTGCCATTGAAACATCATTTTTTGATGATGCGTAGATGGCGGAGCGGATAGTGTGATTCGCTTGCATGGCTAGGCGGGGTTGTCGCACGGAAGGTCCAGTGTTCAAATTCTGGGTAAGCCACTCATGTCTGTTGTTTTTCTGTTGTCTGGTGTTCTACTTCTTTATTTCCTGCGAGTGCCTGATAACATACCTTTATATTTGTTTCATATTAATTTACTGTTTACAGGCCTCAGGTTTCCCTCCCTTATTTGTAATTAATTGTTTGTACATTAACAAAACCTACCCAACTATATCTGTTTCTCAACTGTTCTAGTCTACTATCATTTACTGGACACAGTATTAAGGTCCTAAGGGTCTTGTTGGATTCGGCCTATACTGCTTGATAGAAATACAACAGAAGTGATTGCGTCATTAATAGGCTGAACTGCCCATGGAGGACTTCTGGAGTCGTGTATTGTGGTTCGCACTATTGACCTGCCATTGAAACATCATTTTTTGATGATGCGTTGTTGGCGGAGGCGGATAGTGTGATTCGCTTGCATGGTCTGGGCGGGGTTTTTTGGTCGCGCGGAAAGGTCCCCGTGTTCAAATCCTGGGTAGGCCACTCATGTATGTTGTTTTTCCGTTGTCTGGTGTTCTAATTCCTTTATTTTCATGCGAGTGCCTGATAACATACCTTTATATTTGTTTCATATTAATTTACTGTTTACAGGCCTCAGGTTTCCCTCCCTTATTTGTAATAAATGTTTGTACAATACCAAACCTACCCACTATCCTGTGCTCACTGTTCTAGTCTACTATCATTTACTGGACACAGTATTAAGGTCCTAAGGGTCTTGTTGGATTCGGCCTATACTGCTTGATAGAAATACAACAGAAGTGATTGCGTCATTAATAGGCTGAACTGACCATGGAGGACTTCTGGTGTCGTGTATTGTGGTTTCGACAAATATTGACATGCCATTGATACATCATTTTATTGTGATGATGCGTTGGATGGCGGGAGCGGATAGTGTGATGCGACTTGAATGGCTGGGCCGGGTTGTAGCGCGGAAGGTCAGTGTTCAAAATCTCACTGTTCTAGTCTACTATCATTTACTGGACACAGTATTAAGGTCCTAAGGGTCTTGTTGGATTCGGCCTATACTGCTTGATAGAAATACAACAGAAGTGATTGCGTCATTAATAGGCTGAACTGCCCATGGAGGACTTCTGGTGTCGTGTATTGTGGTTCGCACTATTGACCTGCCATTGAAACATCATTTTTGATGATGCGTAGATGGCAGAGCGGATAGTGTGATTCGCTTGCATGGCTAGGCGGGGTTGTCGCACGGAAGGTCCAGTGTTCAAATCCTGGGTAAGCCACTCATGTCTGTTGTTTTTCTGTTGTCTGGTGTTCTACTTCTTTATTTCCTGCGAGTGCCTGATAACATACCTTTATATTTGTTTCATATTAATTTACTGTTTACAGGCCTCAGGTTTCCCTCCCTATTTGTAATAAATGTTTGTACAATACCAAACCTACCCACTATCCTGTTCTCACTGTTCTAGTCTACTATCATTTACTGGACACAGTATTAAGGTCCTAAGGGTCTTGTTGGATTCGGCCTATACTGCTTGATAGAAATACAACAGAAGTGATTGCGTCATTAATAGGCTGAACTGCCCATGGAGGACTTCTGGTGTCGTGTATTGTGGTTCGCACTATTGACCTGCCATTGAAACATCATTTTTTGATGATGCGTAGATGGCAGAGCGGATAGTGTGATTCGCTTGCATGGCTAGGCGGGGTTGTCGCACGGAAGGTCCAGTGTTCAAATCCTGGGTAAGCCACTCATGTCTGTTGTTTTTCTGTTGTCTGGTGTTCTACTTCTTTATTTCCTGCGAGTGCCTGATAACATACCTTTATATTTGTTTCATATTAATTTACTGTTTACAGGCCTCAGGTTTCCCTCCTTATTTGTAATAAATGTTTGTACAATACCAAACCTACCCACTATCCTGTTCTCACTGTTCTAGTCTACTATCATTTACTGGACACAGTATTAAGGTCCTAAGGGTCTTGTTGGATTCGGCCTATACTGCTTGATAGAAATACAACAGAAGTGATTGCGTCATTAATAGGCTGAACTGCCCATGGAGGACTTCTGGTGTCGTGTATTGTGGTTCGCACTATTGACCTGCCATTGAAACATCATTTTTTGATGATGCGTAGATGGCAGAGCGGATAGTGTGATTCGCTTGCATGGCTAGGCGGGGTTGTCGCACGGAAGGTCCAGTGTTCAAATCCTGGGTAAGCCACTCATGTCTGTTGTTTTTCTGTTGTCTGGTGTTCTACTTCTTTATTTCCTGCGAGTGCCTGATAACATACCTTTATATTTGTTTCATATTAATTTACTGTTTACAGGCCTCAGGTTTCCCTCCCTTATTTGTAATAAATGTTTGTACAATACCAAACCTACCCACTATCCTGTTCTCACTGTTCTAGTCTACTATCATTTACTGGACACAGTATTAAGGTCCTAAGGGTCTTGTTGGATTCGGCCTATACTGCTTGATAGAAATACAACAGAAGTGATTGCGTCATTAATAGGCTGAACTGCCCATGGAGGACTTCTGGTGTCGTGTATTGTGGTTCGCACTATTGACCTGCCATTGAAACATCATTTTTTTTGATGATGCGTAGATGGCAGAGCGGATAGTGTGATTCGCTTGCATGGCTAGGCGGGGTTGTCGCACGGAAGGTCCAGTGTTCAAATCCTGGGTAAGCCACTCATGTCTGTTGTTTTTCTGTTGTCTGGTGTTCTACTTCTTTATTTCCTGCGAGTGCCTGATAACATACCTTTATATTTGTTTCTATTAATTTACTGTTTTCAGGCCTCAGGTTTCCCTCCCTTATTTGTAATAAATGTTTGTACAATACCAAACTACCCACTATCCTGTTCTCACTGTTCTAGTCTACTATCATTTACTGGACACAGTATTAAGGTCCTAAGGGTCTTGTTGGATTCGGCCTATACTGCTTGATAGAAATACAACAGAAGTGATTGCGTCATTAATAGGCTGAACTGCCCATGGAGGACTTCTGGTGTCGTGTATTGTGGTTCGCACTATTGACCTGCCATTGAAACATCATTTTTTGATGATGCGTAGATGGCAGAGCGGATAGTGTGATTCGCTTGCATGGCTAGGCGGGGTTGTCGCACGGAAGGTCCAGTGTTCAAATCCTGGGTAAGCCACTCATGTCTGTTGTTTTTCTGTTGTCTGGTGTTCTACTTCTTTATTTCCTGCGAGTGCCTGATAACATACCTTTATATTTGTTTCATATTAATTTACTGTTTACAGGCCTCAGGTTTCCCTCCCTTATTTGTAATAAATGTTTGTACAATACCAAACCTACCCACTATCCTGTTCTCACTGTTCTAGTCTACTATCATTTACTGGACACAGTATTAAGGTCCTAAGGGTCTTGTTGGATTCGGCCTATACTGCTTGATAGAAATACAACAGAAGTGATTGCGTCATTAATAGGCTGAACTGCCCATGGAGGACTTCTGGTGTCGTGTATTGTGGTTCGCACTATTGACCTGCCATTGAAACATCATTTTTTTGATGATGCGTAGATGGCAGAGCGGATAGTGTGATTCGCTTGCATGGCTAGGCGGGGTTGTCGCACGGAAGGTCCAGTGTTCAAATCCTGGGTAAGCCACTCATGTCTGTTGTTTTTCTGTTGTCTGGTGTTCTACTTCTTTATTTCCTGCGAGTGCCTGATAACATACCTTTATATTTGTTTCATATTAATTTACTGTTTACAGGCCTCAGGTTTCCCCCCTTATTTGTAATAAATGTTTGTACAATACCAAACCTACCCACTATTCTGTTCTCACTGTTCTAGTCTACTATCATTTACTGGACACAGTATTAAGGTCCTAAGGGTCTTGTTGGATTCGGCCTATACTGCTTGATAGAAATACAACAGAAGTGATTGCGTCATTAATAGGCTGAACTGCCCATGGAGGACTTCTGGTGTCGTGTATTGTGGTTCGCACTATTGACCTGCCATTGAAACATCATTTTTTGATGATGATGCGTAGATGGCAGAGCGGATAGTGTGATTCGCTTGCATGGCTAGGCGGGGTTGTCGCACGGAAGGTCCAGTGTTCAAATCCTGGGTAAGCCACTCATGTCTGTTGTTTTTCTGTTGTCTGGTGTTCTACTTCTTTATTTCCTGCGAGTGCCTGATAACATACCTTTATATTTGTTTCATATTAATTTACTGTTTACAGGCCTCAGGTTTCCCTCCCTTATTTGTAATAAATGTTTGTACAATACCAAACCTACCCACTATCCTGTTCTCACTGTTCTAGTCTACTATCATTTACTGGACACAGTATTAAGGTCCTAAGGGTCTTGTTGGATTCGGCCTATACTGCTTGATAGAAATACAACAGAAGTGATTGCGTCATTAATAGGCTGAACTGCCCATGGAGGACTTCTGGTGTCGTGTATTGTGGTTCGCACTATTGACCTGCCATTGAAACATCATTTTTTTGATGATGCGTAGATGGCAGAGCGGATAGTGTGATTCGCTTGCATGGCTAGGCGGGGTTGTCGCACGGAAGGTCCAGTGTTCAAATCCTGGGTAAGCCACTCATGTCTGTTGTTTTTCTGTTGTCTGGTGTTCTACTTCTTTATTTCCTGCGAGTGCCTGATAACATACCTTTATATTTGTTTCATATTAATTTAATTTACTGTTTACAGGCCTCAGGTTTCCCTCCCTTATCTGTAATAAATGTTTGTACAATACCAAACCTACCCACTATCCTGTTCTCACTGTTCTAGTCTACTATCATTTACTGGACACAGTATTAAGGTCCTAAGGGTCTTGTTGGATTCGGCCTATACTGCTTGATAGAAATACAACAGAAGTGATTGCGTCATTAATAGGCTGAACTGCCCATGGAGGACTTCTGGTGTCGTGTATTGTGGTTCGCACTATTGACCTGCCATTGAAACATCATTTTTTTGATGATGCGTAGATGGCAGAGCGGATAGTGTGATTCGCTTGCATGGCTAGGCGGGGTTGTCGCACGGAAGGTCCAGTGTTCAAATCCTGGGTAAGCCACTCATGTCTGTTGTTTTTCTGTTGTCTGGTGTTCTACTTCTTTATTTCCTGCGAGTGCCTGATAACATACCTTTATATTTGTTTCATATTAATTTACTGTTTACAGGCCTCAGGTTTCCCTCCCTTATTTGTAATAAATGTTTGTACAATACCAAACCTACCCACTATCCTGTTCTCACTGTTCTAGTCTACTATCATTTACTGGACACAGTATTAAGGTCCTAAGGGTCTTGTTGGATTCGGCCTATACTGCTTGATAGAAATACAACAGAAGTGATTGCGTCATTAATAGGCTGAACTGCCCATGGAGGACTTCTGGTGTCGTGTATTGTGGTTCGCACTATTGACCTGCCATTGAAACATCATTTTTTTTTTGATGATGCGTAGATGGCAGAGCGGATAGTGTGATTCGCTTGCATGGCTAGGCGGGGTTGTCGCACGGAAGGTCCAGTGTTCAAATCCTGGGTAAGCCACTCATGTCTGTTGTTTTTCTGTTGTCTGGTGTTCTACTTCTTTATTTCCTGCGAGTGCCTGATAACATACCTTTTTATTTGTTTCATATTAATTTACTGTTTACAGGCCTCAGGTTTCCCTCCCTTATTTGTAATAAATGTTTGTACAATACCAAACCTACCCACTATCCTGTTCTCACTGTTCTAGTCTACTATCATTTACTGGACACAGTATTAAGGTCCTAAGGGTCTTGTTGGATTCGGCCTATACTGCTTGATAGAAATACAACAGAAGTGATTGCGTCATTAATAGGCTGAACTGCCCATGGAGGACTTCTGGTGTCGTGTATTGTGGTTCGCACTATTGACCTGCCATTGAAACATCATTTTTTTTGATGATGCGTAGATGGCAGAGCGGATAGTGTGATTCGCTTGCATGGCTAGGCGGGGTTGTCGCACGGAAGGTCCAGTGTTCAAATCCTGGGTAAGCCACTCATGTCTGTTGTTTTTCTGTTGTCTGGTGTTCTACTTCTTTATTTCCTGCGAGTGCCTGATAACATACCTTTATATTTGTTTCATATTAATTTACTGTTTACAGGCCTCAGGTTTCCCTCCCTTATTTGTAATAAATGTTTGTACAATACCAAACCTACCCACTATCCTGTTCTCACTGTTCTAGTCTACTATCATTTACTGGACACAGTATTAAGGTCCTAAGGGTCTTGTTGGATTCGGCCTATACTGCTTGATAGAAATACAACAGAAGTGATTGCGTCATTAATAGGCTGAACTGCCCATGGAGGACTTCTGGTGTCGTGTATTGTGGTTCGCACTATTGACCTGCCATTGAAACATCATTTTTTGATGATGCGTAGATGGCAGAGCGGATAGTGTGATTCGCTTGCATGGCTAGGCGGGGTTGTCGCACGGAAGGTCCAGTGTTCAAATCCTGGGTAAGCCACTCATGTCTGTTGTTTTTCTGTTGTCTGGTGTTCTACTTCTTTATTTCCTGCGAGTGCCTGATAACATACCTTTATATTTGTTTCATATTAATTTACTGTTTACAGGCCTCAGGTTTCCCTCCCTTATTTGTAATAAATGTTTGTACAATACCAAACCTACCCACTATCCTGTTCTCACTGTTCTAGTCTACTATCATTTACTGGACACAGTATTAAGGTCCTAAGGGTCTTGTTGGATTCGGCTATACTGCTTGATAGAATACAACAGAAGTGATTGCGTCATTAATAGGCTGAAACTGCCCATGGAGGACTTCTGGTGTCGTGTATTGTGGTTCGCACTATTGACCTGCCATTGAAACATCATTTTTTGATGATGCGTAGATGGCAGAGCGGATAGTGTGATTCGCTTGCATGGCTAGGCGGGGTTGTCGCACGGAAGGTCCAGTGTTCAAATCCTGGGTAAGCCACTCATGTCTGTTGTTTTTCTGTTGTCTGGTGTTTCTACTTCTTTATTTCCTGCGAGTGCCTGATAACATACCTTTATATTTGTTTCATATTATTAATTTGCTGTTTACAGGCCTCAGGTTTCCCTCCCTTATTTGTAATAAATGTTTGTACAATACCAAACCTACCCACTATCCTGTTCTCACTGTTCTAGTCTACTATCATTTACTGGACACAGTATTAAGGTCCTAAGGGTCTTGTTGGATTCGGCCTATACTGCTTGATAGAAATACAACAGAAGTGATTGCGTCATTAATAGGCTGAACTGCCCATGGAGGACTTCTGGTGTCGTGTATTGTGGTTCGCACTATTGACCTGCCATTGAAACATCATTTTTTGATGATGCGTAGATGGCAGAGCGGATAGTGTGATTCGCTTGCATGGCTAGGCGGGGTTGTCGCACGGAAGGTCCAGTGTTCAAATCCTGGGTAAGCCACTCATGTCTGTTGTTTTTCTGTTGTCTGGTGTTCTACTTCTTTATTTCCTGCGAGTGCCTGATAACATACCTTTATATTTGTTTCATATTAATTTACTGTTTACAGGCCTCAGGTTTCCCTCCCTTATTTGTAATAAATGTTTGTACAATACCAAACCTACCCACTATCCTGTTCTCACTGTTCTAGTCTACTATCATTTACTGGACACAGTATTAAGGTCCTAAGGGTCTTGTTGGATTCGGCCTATACTGCTTGATAGAAATACAACAGAAGTGATTGCGTCATTAATAGGCTGAAACTGCCCATGGAGGACTTCTGGTGTCGTGTATTGTGGTTCGCACTATTGACCTGCCATTGAAACATCATTTTTTGATGATGCGTAGATGGCAGAGCGGATAGTGTGATTCGCTTGCATGGCTAGGCGGGGTTGTCGCACGGAAGGTCCAGTGTTCAAATCCTGGGTAAGCCACTCATGTCTGTTGTTTTTCTGTTGTCTGGTGTTCTACTTCTTTATTTCCTGCGAGTGCCTGATAACATACCTTTATATTTGTTTCATATTAATTTACTGTTTACAGGCCTCAGGTTTCCCTCCCTTATTTGTAATAAATGTTTGTACAATACCAAACCTACCCACTATCCTGTTCTCACTGTTCTAGTCTACTATCATTTGCTGGACACAGTATTAAGGTCCTAAGGGTCTTGTTGGATTCGGCCTATACTGCTTGATAGAAATACAACAGAAGTGATTGCGTCATTAATAGGCTGAACTGCCCATGGAGGACTTCTGGTGTCGTGTATTGGGGTTGGCACTATTGACCTGCCATTGAAACATCATTTTTTGATGATGCGTAGATGGCAGAGCGGATAGTGTGATTCGCTTGCATGGCTAGGCGGGGTTGTCGCACGGAAGGTCCAGTGTTCAAATCCTGGGTAAGCCACTCATGTCTGTTGTTTTTCTGTTGCCTGGTGTTCTACTTCTTTATTTCCTGCGAGTGCCTGATAACATACCTTTATATTTGTTTCATATTAATTTACTGTTTACAGGCCTCAGGTTTCCCTCCCTTATTTGTAATAAATGTTTGTACAATACCAAAACTACCCACTATCCTGTTCTCACTGTTCTAGTCTACTATCATTTACTGGACACAGTATTAAGGTCCTAAGGGTCTTGTTGGATTCGGCCTATACTGCTTGATAGAAATACAACAGAAGTGATTGCGTCATTAATAGGCTGAACTGCCCATGGAGGACTTCTGGTGTCGTGTATTGTGGTTCGCACTATTGACCTGCCATTGAAACATCATTTTTTTGATGATGCGTAGATGGCAGAGCGGATAGTGTGATTCGCTTGCATGGCTAGGCGGGGTTGTCGCACGGAAGGTCCAGTGTTCAAATCCTGGGTAAGCCACTCATGTCTGTTGTTTTTCTGTTGTCTGGTGTTCTACTTCTTTATTTCCTGCGAGTGCCTGATAACATACCTTTATATTTGTTTCATATTAATTTACTGTTTACAGGCCTCAGGTTTCCCTCCCTTATTGGCCTCAGGTTTCCCTCCCTTATTGGTAATAAATGTTTGTACAATACCAAACCTACCCACTATCCTGTTCTCACTGTTCTAGTCTACTATCATTTACTGGACACAGTATTAAGGTCCTAAGGGTCTTGTTGGATTCGGCCTATACTGCTTGATAGAAATACAACAGAAGTGATTGCGTCATTAATAGGCTGAACTGCCCATGGAGGACTTCTGGTGTCGTGTATTGTGGTTCGCACTATTGACCTGCCATTGAAACATCATTTCTTGATGATGCGTAGATGGCAGAGCGGATAGTGTGATTCGCTTGCATGGCTAGGCGGGGTTGTCGCACGGAAGGTCCAGTGTTCAAATCCTGGGTAAGCCACTCATGTCTGTTGTTTTTCTGTTGTCTGGTGTTCTACTTCTTTATTTCCTGCGTGTGCCTGATAACATACCTTTATATTTGTTTCATATTAATTTACTGTTTACAGGCCTCAGGTTTCCCTCCCTTATTTGTAATAAATGTTTGTACAATACCAAACCTACCCACTATCCTGTTCTCACTGTTCTAGTCTACTATCATTTACTGGACACAGTATTAAGGTCCTAAGGGTCTTGTTGGATTCGGCCTATACTGCTTGATAGAAATACAACAGAAGTGATTGCGTCATTAATAGGCTGAACTGCCCATGGAGGACTTCTGGTGTCGTGTATTGTGGTTCGCACTATTGACCTGCCATTGAAACATCATTTTTTGATGATGCGTAGATGGCAGAGCGGATAGTGTGATTCGCTTGCATGGCTGGCGGGGTTGTCGCACGGAAGGTCCAGTGTTCAAATCCTGGGTAAGCCACTCATGTCTGTTGTTTTTCTGTTGTCTGGTGTTCTACTTCTTTATTTCCTGCGAGTGCCTGATAACATACCTTTATGTTTGTTTCATATTAATTTACTGTTTACAGGCCTCAGGTTTCCCTCCCTTATTTGTAATAAATGTTTGTACAATACCAAACCTACCCACTATCCTGTTCTCACTGTTCTAGTCTACTATCATTTACTGGACACAGTATTAAGGTCCTAAGGGTCTTGTTGGATTCGGCCTATACTGCTTGATAGAAATACAACAGAAGTGATTGCGTCATTAATAGGCTGAACTGCCCATGGAGGACTTCTGGTGTCGTGTATTGTGGTTCGCACTATTGACCTGCCATTGAAACATCATTTTTGATGATGCGTAGATGGCAGAGCGGATAGTGTGATTCGCTTGCATGGCTGGCGGGGTTGTCGCACGGAAGGTCCAGTGTTCAAATCCTGGGTAAGCCACTCATGTCTGTTGTTTTTCTGTTGTCTGGTGTTCTACTTCTTTATTTCCTGCGAGTGCCTGATAACATACCTTTATATTTGTTTTATATTAATTTACTGTTTACAGGCCTCAGGTTTCCCTCCCTTATTTGTAATAAATGTTTGTACAATACCAAACCTACCCACTATCCTGTTCTCACTGTTCTAGTCTACTATCATTTACTGGACACAGTATTAAGGTCCTAAGGGTCTTGTTGGATTCGGCCTATACTGCTTGATAGAAATACAACAGAAGTGATTGCGTCATTAATAGGCTGAACTGCCCATGGAGGACTTCTGGTGTCGTGTATTGTGGTTCGCACTATTGACCTGCCATTGAAACATCATTTTTTGATGATGCGTAGATGGCAGAGCGGATAGTGTGATTCGCTTGCATGGCTGGGCGGGGTTGTCGCACGGAAGGTCCAGTGTTCAAATCCTGGGTAAGCCACTCATGTCTGTTGTTTTTCTGTTGTCTGGTGTTCTACTTCTTTATTTCCTGCGAGTGCCTGATAACATACCTTTATATTTGTTTCATATTAATTTACTGTTTACAGGCCTCAGGTTTCCCTCCCTTCTTTGTAATAAATGTTTGTACAATACCAAACCTACCCACTATCCTGTTCTCACTGTTCTAGTCTACTATCATTTACTGGACACAGTATTAAGGTCCTAAGGGTCTTGTTGGATTCGGCCTATACTGCTT
>JAMPIV010008802.1:0-219938 GCA_024509875.1 Oreohelix idahoensis | reverse complement strand
CCACTTTCTACGGATAGATAAAAGTTCCCTAATTTGGTGCTTGGTCCCTAAATGGCAAGCTTCAGGATGCAGGTTTTTGTGGTATACATCGATGAATTGCGTTTATAAACGTATGTGTTTAAGACTGGTCTGCATGACCCTCTGCCCGGCTTGGGGACGGCAGCTAATCAGAAGTTCTGATACTCTCAGACTTTAGTATAGTGCTAAACTAAGCGCAAATAGGTTTACCGTTTGGATCCCCCGTAATTGTTAGCTTTGTTTGTCCATTTCGTGAACTACAAGGGTCCTTCGGCGCCAGTTCTTTATGAAACCGACCAAATCGCGCCTTAACACGGGCTATGCAATTATGATAAAGAGCTCGAGATCTACTCTTATGCTATGCTCTTCACACCTTTCCATTTCACTGCGAGCATCCAGTTCAATAATGTGATGGCGACATATGGTCCTAGAATGCCCACTTAGCCAGTTAAAAACTTGTGTCCTATGTTTTTTCCTGATAATTTTCAGACTTAGGTCTGTCCTTAATATCATAATATGTTGTAATACAAATGTATTTGGATGATGTTTAGATAATTTAACAAATTTCATTTTGTCCATCCATCAGTGATATGTTGCTAAAATAGCATTGACATTTGTATATTGCTATGGTTATATTATTTAGTAATGTTTGAATATTATATTGTATTGGCTCAGCAACTTGTAGGATTTTCTGTAATGTATCCCGTTAGTTTGGGTTGCCTATAAAGGAAATATTTTTCTCTCTGCTAAGTTGCGAAATGATTTTGTACCCTCTTCTATTGTACCTGATATTAGGTTCATTGTTTGCATGATCACAGAAGTGATACTGGTGCTATCTTCTCATGAGAACAATTATAAATGCAAAAAAAAAAAATAGCATTTTATTTTTTTCACAGGGTGGTATAGTATACTTCCGGGAAGCCGGAGGTCCTGTTTTTCTGAAGGGACCAAGAGTCCATTGTTTTTCGGGGAGAATCTTCGAAGTAACTGCTATGGCAGTTTTCCCCAGTGAATCTCTGTGCGTCGGGATGACGACAGAATTCCTTGTGTAGTTCTGAGGATTCATTTACCAGGTAATACCGACCTTTATGCATTATTACGCTTTTCGGTGGCAGAACATGTAAAGGATTACCTAGGGTGAACAGCAGCTCACTGATCCGCCATTTCAGAACTTATATATTTGTGCTCGAGGTAGCCATCCAAGACTGTTAGTCTTATATTGTCCAGAAATCCAGTGACGAAGATATATTGTGGGAGCCGCAGATTGGCGGAACTTCTATCTACAATAAGTATTACTGCAGGGTTGATGATAACCTATTTAACAGAAGTACACGGCCGACGTCAGAACGAGGCCTGTGCTTCCGGCTATTATACTACAGCCTGTTATGTGCAATTGGCAGGGAGTGCCAAGTTGCACCTGTGTGTCAAGGTAACTAAGGCATCTGACGCGTTTAGTCAGAGACGCCAAGGGCGACGCTACGAACTGTCATTATTGAAGAACTTTGCTATTGACCATGCACGTCTATTCTGATGTTTACCTTTTTGAATGCCAAATGTATACCTATCGATGTCAGGTCAGCATGACCTTGTTACACTGACTGTTCCTGTTGATATTATGTGTGTTCCCGTCAATAAATGTCTTGAAACATGCCTGCAGTGTCAAAGCATCCTTGATTACTGCATGTGAGAGTATGGGTTGCAGGATCTACATCTATACGAGCCTAAACACATTCGCGTCTTCATTCGCACCCACACTCAATTCATCATACGCTCGCACTACACATCTAACAACATGTATACTGTCTTGGGCCAGTGATCACCTCAACAAGAAAAAAAGACAGTTACATTTCTGGTGGACCAGTTACGTGGGCTCTTATGATACATTTCTTGTCGCCAATGTGGCCTAGAAACTTACATTTCGGATGGACCAGATCTGTGGGTTTAAAAAGAACAGAGCGAGCATTTGACATTATTGTTGACATTTATGGATCCAGAAATTTACATTCCTGGTTGGCTGTTACATGTATGATGTCTCCAGTTTTGTCGAGAAAGTTACAAGAAGGACAAGTACACATTACACTTCTGATCTGTGGGTCTAAGCTACACACGGGACAGCCGTAACACAGCACTAATTCTACACTTGCAAGTTTTGGCTACAACAGGACAGATATAGGTCATCAACGGTTGACACAAATAAACAGTACGAGCATTCAAGCTACATTGTTGGAGGTCAAGTGTCTGTAAACAGTACGTGAAATTGTAAACATTCAATGTGCAAGCCCTAATTTGAGAAGGTCATAGTAACTTTGGTTCGTGAATACCACTTTATGTTACAGTGGATTTGACGTTCAGTGCGCGTTTGACATTTCGTTTCTGTGTTCGCAAGGAGCAAGAAATTTATTTTAGTTTCAGCTGTGACTGAACTTGTTCTGCAACACATTGAAATTGATTGCTATATGTTTATGTCACTTCTACTGTTTTTGGTGTATTTTTCTGCGGGTTTTTCGGTTGGTGGGTCTTACGGTAAATGTGCCACTTGATCGAGGCTTACTGTAAGCGGTCTGTAGGTGCAAATTTTCTTAATTTGGAAATTTGCTAGTGACAATTGGTCGCTATTGATGTTAGCTGTGATGTAATTGTACTTAACGTTGTTTTTGTAATATTTTGTCTGTTTTTCAGTTTTGATTGTCGATTTGTTTTGTTTGTATTCTGTAGGTCTCTCCTTTCTTGTGTATTTCTCTACACATTTTTGGTTAAAACAGTGTTGCCATTTGTATTGTTTTGTATTTTTGTCTTTGTATTTTTTTTGGTTGTACTACATTACTGTCATGCACAGTCTACATACACATACTTGGTCATGTTTTGATATTATAGATAAGGTAGACTCTTCATATAGAGAAATGTAACTGTCTTTTTTTCTTCTCGCCGACGTGACCACTGGCCCAAGACAGTCCACATGTCGCCAGATGTGCAGTGCGAGCGCATGATGAGCCGAGTGTGGGTGCGAACGAAGACGCGAATGTGTTCAGGCTCGCACAGATGCAGATCCCGCAACCCACACCCTCACATGCAGCAATCAAGGATGCTTTGACACCGCAGGCATGTTTCAAGACATCTACCGACGGGAACACACATAATATCAACAGGAACAGTCAGTGTAACAAGGTCATGCTGACCTGACATCGATAGGTATACATTTGGCATTCAAAAAGGTAAACATCAGAATAGACGTGCATGGTCAATAGCAAAGTTCTTCAATAATGACAGTTCGTAGCGTCGCCCTTGGCGTCTCTGACTAAACGCGTCAGATGCCTTAGTTACCTTGACACACAGGTGCAACTTGGCACTCCCTGCCAATTGCACATATCAGGCTGTAGTATAATAGCCGGAAGCACAGGCCTCGTCCTAACGTCGGCCGTGTACTTCTGTTAAATAGGTTATCACCAACCCTGCAGTAATACTTATTGTAGATAGAAGTTCCGCCAATCTGCGGCTCCCACAATATATCCTCGTCACTGGATTTCTGGACAATATAAGACTAACAGTCTTGGATGGCTACCTCGAGCACAAATATATAAGTTCTGAAATGGCGGATCCGTGAACTGCTGTTCACCCTAGGTAATCCTTTACATGTTCTGCCACCGAAAAGCGTAATAATGCATAAAGGTCGGTATTACCTGGTAAATGAATCCTCAGAACTACACAAGGAATTCTGTCGTCATCCCGACGCACAGAGATTCACTGGGGAAAACTGCCATAGCAGTTACTTCGAAGATTCTCCCCGAAAAACAATGGACTCTTGGTCCCTTCAGAAAAACAGGACCTCCCGGCTTCCCGGAAGTATATCTCACTCCCGCTTAAAAAACCTTCCCATAGGCCCACGCCGAACTGTCAACCTCTGACCCTAAAGGTCAAACACAATGAATGAATAAACAAGGGAAGACAACCCCTAATCAACCTGACATCGCAGGTAAAGACACAATTATACTTATGATACAAACATAAGCAAATAACTTGACAGTTGACTCCGTCGAAAATGACAGCAACATTACTACCCCCCCCCTGTAAAAAAAAAAAAATGCAATTTTTTTTTTTTTTTAATATGTTCATGAGCAAGATAGCACCAGTATCACTTCTGTGCTCATGCAAACAATGAACCTAATATCAGGTACAATAGAAGAGGGTACAAATCATCTCCCAACATAGGAGAAAATATTTCCTTTAAGCCAAACAAACTAAGGGATACCATTCAAGAAACCTAAGTTGCTGGCAATACCAATCATATATCAAACATTACTAAATAATATAATCATAGCAATATACAAATGTCAATGCTATTTTAGCAACATATCACTGATGGATGGACAAAATGAAATTTGTTAAATTATCTAAACATCATCCAAATACATTTGTATTACAACATATTATGATATTAAGGACAGACCTAAGTCTGAAAATATATCAGGAAAAACTAGGACACAAGATTTAACTGGAATCATGTGGGCATCTAGACAATATGTCCGCCATCACATTATCCGAACCACGGATAGCTCGCACCGTGAAATGGAAAGGCTGAAGAGCAATAGCATAACGAGTAGATCTCGAGCTCTTCAAATCCTTACTTTGCATAGCCGTAAGAGCTTTTTGGTCGGTTTCCATAAAGAAATGCGCGCCCAGAAGGAACCTTTGTAGCTTAAGAATGGACCAAACCATAGCCAACAATTCACGGTCCAAAACCGAGTAATTCCTTTCTGCCGCATTCAGCTTCCTAGAAATATACATTACAGGATGCAGAGTTCCTGAATATTCCTGCATTAGTGCCGCTCCAATGCCAGTGGAAGAGGCATCACTACGAAGGACAAAAGTCTTATCAATCGTCGGTAGTCTTAAGATAGGATGAGATGAGAACAAATTCTTAACCTGATCCAATGAAGATTGGCATTCTTGGGACCAACGCACCATATTAGGAGAACCTTTTTTCAATAACGTTGAAAGTGGTGCCATAATGGAGGACAGATTCTCAATGAATCTTCCATAGAATTGTATCAATCCCAAGAGACTACGCACTTGCTTTTTTGTCTTCGGAACCGAGATATTTAATATCTTTGAAATGTTTTGGTCCTCTGTCTTCAACAGACCATGACCAACTCGATGACCTAGGAAGGAAATTTCACTAAACCCAACAAAAGCTTTAGAGGGTTTAGCAGTCAAACTATGCTCACGTAGAGTAGATAGCAATTCCTTCAGACCCACATAGTGTTCTTCCCAAGTATCGCTGAAAAGACAGATGTCGTCTAAATATGCAATGACATCTGCACGATCTGATAGAATTCGTCGCATCATGCGCACGAAAGTCGCTGGGGCGTTCATAAGCCCGAAAGGCATAAAATTCCATTGAAACAGACCCCTAGGTGTCGAAAAAGCAGTGAGAGGTTTGGCGTGTTCCGTCAATGGGACTTGCCAATAACCTTTCGACAAGTCTAGTTTAGTAAAGAATTTAGCTTTAGAAAGTCTAATAAGTAGATCATCTAATAACGGCATAGGTTCAGCATCGAACTTCGTAACTTGATTTAATTTGCGATAATCAACGCAAAGACGTATGTTATTGTCTTTCTTTCGAACAATAACTATCGACGAAGAATAAGCTGAAGTGGATGGTTCAATTATTTGTAGTTGAATCATTTCATCCAATTCTTTCTCGACTTGTGCTTGAAAATGAATAGGTATTGGGTATGGTCTTACTCTGATCGGATTACGATCAGTAAGTATGATGTCATGTTCTATGACATCTGTGTGTCCAGGAATGTCGGTAAGGACATCCTGATATGATTGTAACGTAGAGGATACTTGACGTTGTTCCTCAAAAGACAAGTTAGAAGAGACTGTAACGTCTCTCCACGATTCCGTTGAAATAAGTGGAATCGTAGGAAGAGGTAAGTTCACGTCAGAAAAAATAGTTTCCTCATCCTGTATAACGGACAGGGATGAGATGTGACCATGTTGAACTGGAGAGTCGTCCGTCGCCTGGAAAATAGGCTGTAAATAGTCTGGACGTTCAATAAACTCTGTTAACATATTTATATGGAAGGTTTTATGCCTTCCATCCACATCGACAATATAGTCGACATCAGAAATTTTCGAGACTATAGTGTATGGACCCTTCCAAGAAATGAGAAGTCTATTCTCTCTTGAGGGCAGTAAGACATATGCTTTGTCTCCAGGACAAAGTTGACGTAGGCGTCCTTTCTTATTAGCAAATCGCCTAGCTTTTTCTTTCGCAAATTCGGAAGATGAAGTTGCTAACCTGCACGATTCGATAATCTTTTCTCTAAGAGCTATAACATATTCATATGACGATTGTGTATCATCGTCAATATTATCGGAAGTTATCAAATCGTGTAACAAGGACATTGGCCCGCGCGGTTGCGCGCCAAAGACAAGTTCGAAAGGAGAAAACCCTGTATGCTCGTTGGGAACCTCTCTATAGGCAAAGAGGACTGCAGGTAAAACCCTGTCCCAATCTTCAGGATGATCCTCCGTTATCTTGCCAAGTAAGTTCTTTAGTGTCCTGTTAAGACGTTCTACCAATCCATTGGACATTGGATGATAAATACTACTGAGAGACCTTTTAATGTCTAGCGTAGCCATTACCTGAGACATAACGTCCGAAATTAACTGAGTGCCGTGATCCGACAGTATTTCTCCGGGGAATCCCAGACGAGAAAATACGAGCCAAAGAGCATCAGCGATATCGACAGTTGATATGCTCTTCAGAGGAATAGCCTCTGGCCAACGCGTGCACATGTCCACGCAAGTGAGGATAAATTGGTGTCCTCTGGCTGACTTAATTTTGAACGGACCAATGATGTCTATAGCCATTTTCTGAAACGGCCGAATCGGAATATCTGCAGCCTGAATAGGAGCAGCATGTCTCGGACCCCTAGACTTGACCTCTTGACAAATTTTGCAAGATCGGCAATAAATTCGGATGTCTTTATTCACGAATGGCCAAAAGAATGACGCAAGGACTCTAGTTTTAGTTCTGGAAAAACCCATGTGTCCCGCACACTGAGAATCGTGTGCATGCCGAAGAATTAAGGCTCTCATACACTTAGGCACAAGAATTTGCGAGTGCATAGACTTGTCCGAGTGTTGTACCATTCGTACCAATATACCATTCTTCATAGTGATATACGATTTGTGATTCGTATTTTGATTGGGATCCCCTTTCTTTGCAAGAAGGAAGTATTTCTTCAAAGAAGGATCCTCTTCTTGACGTTTAACAAACGAGTCATGGGAAATCACCAAGTGCTCGTCTTGGCTATCAACTTCATTACTATTATAAGATGAAGTTGGGGGATTAAGAGCTTGAGCTCTTGTCACCACTGCATTGACCGTTTGAATGTTTTTTTCTTCCCAACTTTGTCTAAGACTAAGACAGTAAAATAAAGTAAAGTGAGTATACAAGTCTAGCATTTCAGACTTGTCTCCCATTGAAGTGGGATAAGGTAATTTATTTAATTTTTTTTCAGGTTTCTGATCTCATTAGACAGAATGTCTACATTGGATTTCTTCATCCAGCAAGGGTTGACCCTTGGTAAGTCTGGTAAAGAATTGGAAGAATATTCATCTGCTCAATTCGCCATTGCATTAAAGTCAGAAGAAAAGAAACAAAAAGAGGAAATTAAATTGAAAGCAGAAGCTGAACTAAAGAAGCTAGAAGCTGAGAATAGAAGATTAGAACTTGAAGAAAGAAGGTATCAAAGAGAGGCTGAGGAGAGAAAAGCTCAAGCTGATGAAAGAAAATTCCAGATGGAAATGGAAGACAAAAAAATTCAAGCTCAAGCTGCTGCAGAGGAAAAAAAACTTCAAGCTGCTGCAGAGGAAAAAAAACTTCAAGCTGCTGCTGAGGCTGAAATTAGAAAAATGGAACATGAGGAAAGAAAACAGAAGATGGAACTTGATGAAAAACTCGCAATTTTGGAGTTAGAGAAATTGAAATTGGCGAGTACGGGTGCTCAGCAAACAACTTCGAGTACGACAAAGGAGTTTGTTAGTAGGATTAAATTGCCTCATTTCAATCCTTTAAAGGATGACGTAGCAGATTATCTAGATAGATTCCAATTTTTGTGCGATACGCATAACATAAAAAAGGAAAAATATGTTGAACAACTGATGCCATTTTTTACAGGTGACACAGTGACTACTCTTATGACAATAGACGAACATGAGAGGACTAATTATGATGTTGTCAGGGCAGCATTACTAAAGAAATACCAATTAAAACATGAAGACTATCGTCTTCGTTTTAGGACAATGTTGCCAGAAAATGGAGTAGATTTCTCTGATTTTGTTACAAAGATACGTCGTACATTTACACGATGGGTTGAGTTGTCTCAGATTGAGAAAACATATGAAGGTCTAATGGACTTATTATTGCGAGATAAGGTTTTGTCATCTGTTAATGATTCTTTTCTTGCATTCCTTCATGAGCGTAAGCCTAAAAACTTAAAAGAAATGGAGGAATACTGTTGTCAGTATGCCACAGCACATCCCCATGCTACAGTTAGCAATTCTAAAGTGAAAGAAGGGTTGCCAGCTGCTTCGGCAACACCATATGGCCCTAATTTCAGAAAAAAATTTCAGGGTGCTCAACAAAATTGGAATAGGGGAAGTAATCAAAATTACACTCAGAAGCGGAGTAATCCAACACATGATGGTTCTTCGTCTATGCAGTGGAGACAAGATGGTAGTTCTCGTAATTTTAGTGGTAATAATTTGAGACACTTTCGTAAAGGCTATCCAAATAATAACTATTCAAATTTTCGAGGTAATCATTCTCGACGTCAAGATTATGACGATGGTGAATTTAGAAACCGGGATTCAAACCGGAATGATGATTACAATAGGCAATATGATCACAATTACAGGGGAAATGATAGTCGAAATAATTACAGGGGAAATGATAGTCAAAATAATTACAGGGGAAATGATAATCGAGGTAGACCTAGGTTTAACTAAAAAAGACCTTACCAACAGGCAAACTCTGCGCAACAAGAGTTTGATGGAGTCTGTAATACAGTAAATGATAGTGGTAACTCTAGGGCTATCACTGGTTGTGCTTTCGATTTTGGGAGAGCAACTGAATGCCCCCAATGCTTAACATTGTTTGACTCATCAACTGTATCTACGCTAAGTTGTGGTCACCCTCTTCCTGCTCTACCTGCTACAGTTGCGCATGATGGGAGAGGATCTCTCATCTTACATAAAGGTCTAATAAATGATAGGCTAGTCTCAGTACTTTTCGATTCGGGATGTACTACCGTCGGGGTTAAGGAGTCTCTGATAGATCCTTGCTGTGCCACGGGAAAAACAATCAAATGTGTTACATTTGGTGGTACTATGGAAAGCTATCCTACTGCTATTATTAGGATTGACACTCCTTTCTTCACAGGAGATGTCCATGCATGTCTTCTTCCTAATCCTATTGCGGATCTTATAATCGGTCGTATTCATGGGGTTAAGGAATGCACCCCGCAACAAATTTCTAGTTGGGAAGAAAAAAACATTCAAACGGTCAATGCAGTGGTGACAAGAGCTCAAGCTCTTAATCCCCCAACTTCATCTTATAATAGTAATGAAGTTGATAGCCAAGACGAGCACTTGGTGATTTCCCATGACTCGTTTGTTAAACGTCAAGAAGAGGATCCTTCTTTGAAGAAATACTTCCTTCTTGCAAAGAAAGGGGATCCCAATCAAAATACGAATCACAAATCGTATATCACTATGAAGAATGGTATATTGGTACGAATGGTACAACACTCGGACAAGTCTATGCACTCGCAAATTCTTGTGCCTAAGTGTATGAGAGCCTTAATTCTTCGGCATGCACACGATTCTCAGTGTGCGGGACACATGGGTTTTTCCAGAACTAAAACTAGAGTCCTTGCGTCATTCTTTTGGCCATTCGTGAATAAAGACATCCGAATTTATTGCCGATCTTGCAAAATTTGTCAAGAGGTCAAGTCTAGGGGTCCGAGACATGCTGCTCCTATTCAGGCTGCAGATATTCCGATTCGGCCGTTTCAGAAAATGGCTATAGACATCATTGGTCCGTTCAAAATTAAGTCAGCCAGAGGACACCAATTTATCCTCACTTGCGTGGACATGTGCACGCGTTGGCCAGAGGCTATTCCTCTAAAGAGCATATCAACTGTCGATATCGCTGATGCTCTTTGGCTCGTATTTTCTCGTCTGGGATTCCCCGGAGAAATACTGTCGGATCACGGCACTCAGTTAATTTCGGACGTTATGTCTCAGGTAATGGCTACGCTAGACATTAAAAGGTCTCTCAGTAGTATTTATCATCCAATGTCCAATGGATTGGTAGAACGTCTTAACAGGACACTAAAGAACTTACTTGGCAAGATAACGGAGGATCACCCTGAAGATTGGGACAGGGTTTTACCTGCAGTCCTCTTTGCCTATAGAGAGGTTCCCAACGAGCATACAGGGTTTTCTCCTTTCGAACTTGTCTTTGGCGCGCAACCGCGCGGGCCAATGTCCTTGTTACACGATTTGATAACTTCCGATAATATTGACGATGATACACAATCGTCATATGAATATGTTATAGCTCTTAGAGAAAAGATTATCGAATCGTGCAGGTTAGCAACTTCATCTTCCGAATTTGCGAAAGAAAAAGCTAGGCGATTTGCTAATAAGAAAAGACGCCTACGTCAACTTTGTCCTGGAGACAAAGCATATGTCTTACTGCCCTCAAGAGAGAATAGACTTCTCATTTCTTGGAAGGGTCCATACACTATAGTCTCGAAAATTTCTGATGTCGACTATATTGTCGATGTGGATGGAAGGCATAAAACCTTCCATATAAATATGCTAACAGAGTTTATTGAACGTCCAGACTATTTACAGCCTATTTTCCAGGCGACGGACGACTCTCCAGTTCAACATGGTCACATCTCATCCCTGTCCGTTATACAGGATGAGGAAACTATTTTTTCTGACGTGAACTTACCTCTTCCTGCGATTCCACTTACTTCAATGGAATCGTGGAGAGACGTTACAGTCTCTTCCAACTTGTCTTTTGAGGAACAACGTCAAGTATCCTCTACGTTACAATCATATCAGGATGTCCTTACCGACATTCCTGGACACACAGATGTCATAGAACATGACATCATACTTACTGATCGTAATCCGATCAGAGTAAGACCATACCCAATACCTATTCATTTTCAAGCACAAGTCGAGAAAGAATTGGATGAAATGATTCAACTACAAATAATTGAACCATCCACTTCAGCTTATTCTTCGTCGATAGTTATTGTTCGAAAGAAAGACAATAACATACGTCTTTGCGTTGATTATCGCAAATTAAATCAAGTTACGAAGTTCGATGCTGAACCTATGCCGTTATTAGATGATCTACTTATTAGACTTTCTAAAGCTAAATTCTTTACTAAACTAGACTTGTCGAAAGGTTATTGGCAAGTCCCACTGACGGAACACGCCAAACCTCTCACTGCTTTTTCGACACCTAGGGGTCTGTTTCAATGGAATTTTATGCCTTTCGGGCTTATGAACGCCCCAGCGACTTTCGTACGCATGATGCGACGAATTCTATCAGATCGTGCAGATGTCATTGCATATTTAGACGACATCTGTCTTTTCAGCGATACTTGGGAAGAACACTATGTGGGTCTGAAGGAATTGCTATCTACTCTACGTGAGCATAGTTTGACTGCTAAACCCTCTAAAGCTTTTGTTGGGTTTAGTGAAATTTCCTTCCTAGGTCATCGAGTTGGTCATGGTCTGTTGAAGACAGAGGACCAAAACATTTCAAAGATATTAAATATCTCGGTTCCGAGGACAAAAAAGCAAGTGCGTAGTCTCTTGGGATTGATACAATTCTATGGAAGATTCATTGAGAATCTGTCCTCCATTATGGCACCACTTTCAACGTTATTGAAAAAAGGTTCTCCTAATATGGTGCGTTGGTCCCAAGAATGCCAATCTTCATTGGATCAGGTTAAGAATTTGTTCTCATCTCATCCTATCTTAAGACTACCGACGATTGATAAGACTTTTGTCCTTCGTAGTGATGCCTCTTCCACTGGCATTGGAGCGGCACTAATGCAGGAATATTCAGGAACTCTGCATCCTGTAATGTATATTTCTAGGAAGCTGAATGCGGCAGAAAGGAATTACTCGGTTTTGGACCGTGAATTGTTAGCTATGGTTTGGTCCATTCTTAAGCTACAAAGGTTCCTTCTGGGCGCGCATTTCTTTATGGAAACCGACCAAAAAGCTCTTACGGCTATGCAAAGTAAGGATTTGAAGAGCTCGAGATCTACTCGTTATGCTATTGCTCTTCAGCCTTTCCATTTCACGGTGCGAGCTATCCGTGGTTCGGATAATGTGATGGCGGACATATTGTCTAGATGCCCACATGATTCCAGTTAAATCTTGTGTCCTAGTTTTTCCTGATATATTTTCAGACTTAGGTCTGTCCTTAATATCATAATATGTTGTAATACAAATGTATTTGGATGATGTTTAGATAATTTAACAAATTTCATTTTGTCCATCCATCAGTGATATGTTGCTAAAATAGCATTGACATTTGTATATTGCTATGATTATATTATTTAGTAATGTTTGATATATGATTGGTATTGCCAGCAACTTAGGTTTCTTGAATGGTATCCCTTAGTTTGTTTGGTTTAAAGGAAATATTTTCTCTTATGTTGCGAGATGATTTGTACCCTCTTCTATTGTACCTGATATTAGGTTCATTGTTTGCATGAGCACAGAAGTGATACTGGTGCTATCTTGCTCATGAGCATATTAAAAAAAAAAAAAAAAATTGCATTTTTTTTTTTACAGGGGGGTGGTAGTAATGTTGCTGTCATTTTCGACGGAGTCATCTGTCAAGTTATTTGCTTATGTTTGTATCATAAGTATAATTGTGTCTTTACCTGCGATGTCAGGTTGATTAGGGGTTGTCTTCCCTTGTTTATTCATTCATTGTGTTTGACCTGTAGGGTCAGAGGTTGTCAGTTCGGGCGTAGGCCTATGGGAAGGTTTTTTAAGCGGGAGTGAGATATACTTCCGGGAAGCCGGGAGGTCCTGTTTTTCTGAAGGGACCAAGAGTCCATTGTTTTTCGGGGAGAATCTTCGAAGTAACTGCTATGGCAGTTTTCCCCAGTGAATCTCTGTGCGTCGGGATGACGACAGAATTCCTTGTGTAGTTCTGAGGATTCATTTACCAGGTAATACCGACCTTTATGCATTATTACGCTTTTCGGTGGCAGAACATGTAAAGGATTACCTAGGGTGAACAGCAGCTCACTGATCCGCCATTTCAGAACTTATATATTTGTGCTCGAGGTAGCCATCCAAGACTGTTAGTCTTATATTGTCCAGAAATCCAGTGACGAAGATATATTGTGGGAGCCGCAGATTGGCGGAACTTCTACCTACCATAAGTATTACTGCAGGGTTGATGATAACCTATTTAACAGAAGTACACGGCCGACGTTAGGACGAGGCCTGTGCTTCCGGCTATTATACTACAGCCTGTTATGTGCAATTGGCAGGGAGTGCCAAGTTGCACCTGTGTGTCAAGGTAACTAAGGCATCTGACGCGTTTAGTCAGAGACGCCAAGGGCGACGCTACGAACTGTCATTATTGAAGAACTTTGCTATTGACCATGCACGTCTATTCTGATGTTTACCTTTTTGAATGCCAAATGTATACCTATCGATGTCAGGTCAGCATGACCTTGTTACACTGACTGTTCCTGTTGATATTATGTGTGTTCCCGTCAATAAATGTCTTGAAACATGCCTGCAGTGTCAAAGCATCCTTGATTACTGCATGTGAGAGTATGGGTTGCAGGATCTACATCTATACGAGCCTAAACACATTCGCGTCTTCATTCGCACCCACACTCAATTCATCATACGCTCGCACTACACATCTAACAACATGTATACTGTCTTGGGCCAGTGATCACCTCAACAAGAAAAAAAGACAGTTACATTTCTACCTTCTACTTCACAACTAACTTATACTCTCTTTTTACACTGATCACAACACATCACAAACATTGAGTTCAGAGCGTTAGGCCAACTATCAGCTTCATGTGAAATACTTTATTCCAGCATTAACCTCCTTAATGGTTACCACGCCTCTGCACTTCCAGCATTATTTCTGACTAATCAATAATCTAGGTGTCAGTGTACTGTTTGGCCATTCCATGCAGTTTTACTTTCCTCCGACACCTTCTGTTCAGGCGGGAGCATTATAGGCTTTACATCATGTTTGCTACTGAACTACACATATATACAGGCATAAATTAACAATTCACATTCAATTTTCATTAAAAGATACTGAATGTTTCAAGCTTACCACAATTCATGGAAACAAACACAGATACGTTGATTAGCAATGAATTCTGGCACAAATTCCCATCTGCTTATGTTCCAGGCTTTTATTTAACACAAATATGAGCTGGCTTCAACGCACTGTTGCTTTATCAAGCTTATTTGCACTAGTGGTCTCGAACTAACGCTCCTAAGTGAGTATATCAGCGAGTCTAGCCAATGGAGCCACGTTTCGACAAGTGTTTGAAAAAAATGTTACCTTTCCACGTCTCCCCTAACAACGATAGATAGTATTTATAGCCCGACCAATCGTGGTTAGTCTTTCATTTGTTGCGCTCCAATCAATTTGGAGTTTACATGGTAGGCTATTTCTGTAACGTAAGGTTTTTTTTTCAAACACGTTATAAAAAAATTTTATGAGCAGAAATGATTCCATGTTGTCAGGCATCCCCACTATTTTATTTTGGTTATAATTTATTAATTCCTGGACTATTTGCGTAACGTTTTACATATTCTTTGTCAGCAAGCCCTAAGGAACCCAAATATCCAAATTTAAAAGAGCTACGTGGCTGCGTTCAAAATATGCAATTTCTTCTACCTCCTGTTTCGAAGATGTGCTGTCTGGGTACTGTAATGTTTTCAAACGTAAACCCATCTATTGTTATCTTTCCTAATAAGCGTTTTTTATGATTATAAAACCTAACTCTGGGAAGGGTAGTGTATTTTATCACTGTTCGTCCGAAAAAGTTAGTGCATGTAGCCTAACACGCGTGATAGTAGTAATTGTGTATCGCGTTACGCTTGTTGGGGGTGGCATTAATAGCGAGACGCGTGTTTAATTTTGCATGCGTTCCTGATTTTATTCGCCCCTCTCTCTTTCTATTTGAGTCCATCTGTTCGTTCGTTTTGGTAACGCAGTATAATTAATGTTAGGATTAATTTAGGTCATTACGCAGTCTGCCTCTCAATGTTTTTCCAAGAAATACAGCACACGTTTCATTGAAGAAAGCGGGTATAATACAGTAAGCTTTTACTATCAACGTGAAAGCGTTACAATTTGCAGACGAAGCAGAAAACAAGGGGGATTTCGAGTACCTTCTTTGTGACAGCACTGTTATTTTACCATTGCTCTTTTCTTTATTAATTTTATTTGTTAGGCTTCATATTTACCTAATAATTTATATATGTGGATTAGAATATTCCACGACAATGGGTTCCTCGAAGTCTCACAAATGACCACCGATTGCAAAGGAAAGCAATTTCTTCTGAATTGTTGGAGCGTTTCAATGCTGATGGAGAGAACTGTTTGGCTAAGATCGTTACAGGCGAAAAAACCTAGGCACATCATTTTGAACCTGAGACAAAAAGTCAGTCAATGGAGTGACATCATCCGCAATCACCAAGAAGAAAGAAATTCAAGACAATTCCTTCAGCTGGAAAGGTCATGATCACTGTCTTTTGGGACATTGAAGGTGTGATTCTTGTGGACGCTATGCCAAGAGGAGAGACAATCAATTCGCAAGCTTACATTAAGACATTGAAAAAACTCAATCAACGTTTTCGCAGAGTTCGGCCGCACAAGAATCCAGCACACCTGCTTCTCCTTCACGACAATGCGCGCCCTCACACAAGTCTGGCAACACGGGAAGCAATCATCAAATTGGGTTGGACTGTACTACACCATCCACCCTATAGTCCCGATTTGGCACCCTCTGATTTTCATCTATTTGGTCCACTTAAAGATGCACTCCGTAGGACAAGGTTTGAAGATGATGAAGGAGTGATTCATGCAGCGAAGAAATGGCTACATGTTCAAGACAAAATCTGGTACGGGCAAGGAATACATGCACTTGTTTCGCGCTGGCATAAAGCCGTACAAGTTGATGGGGATTATGTTGAATAATATCGATGTTTACATGACATATCCATGTATATTGTGTATAAATTTCATGCTTTTTGAATATACAGCTCCTGAGAAAAACGATGTGGTGCATTACTTTCTGAACGCCCCTCGTACTTTCTACTTACATACACTTACTTGGAAGGAAAGCAGAAACTCAATTTTTTTTTTTTCATGGAATTACCATTATAATGATTCGTCACTTGACGTTTTATTTAGTTCACTTGATTTTGGCGCTCTAGGCGATCGCAAAGTTTGCCTAAAGGTATAACTAGCCCTTTGGGAATGTGTTATTTTTAGGAGAGTAAATACTGCCTTGTGTAGTTCCTGGAAGGGTTCTGAAGAGAGAAAGATATAACAGGACTACTGTACCCTGAAGCATGTCACTTAAGGCGACTAATATGACGTTGTTCATGGGGCTGCCAACCTCATCATGTAAAACAAACTGCCCCAAAAACTACTGTTGCGACAGCATTTAACTGCTTTGTACAGGCTTCCTGTAATATTACCAGGGGCAGCGGCCATCCCACGCCATATATGGCTCACACAGGAGACTGATGATGAAGTATTGAAGAACGCGATATAATGCATGAACGTTTGTCGATATCCTATATATAAAACCCCATATCTTTCTGTCAGTACGTAACGCTAAGGGATGCAACTTTGGTTGAAAGTTAGACATTAATTGTATTGTTTCCATTAAATGTACTCTCCCGAAAATAGTAACACTGTAAAGTTTGTTTCTTCTTTCCACTCTGTAAAGTGTCAGTCCGTATGCTCTGTAAGGAAGAGTGGTGTGTTGTTGAGATCAGGCATGCTCCAGTCTACCCAGCTGTAAATGGGTAACTCACCCTAGTCCTGAGTTAGGGAAGGCAAAGGCTCCAGGGGAAGCAGGCCCTAAACTTGGTCACTTCAACCGACGCAGGATGGTGTATGTATGGAGTAGAAGTGTAGAGTGTGATTACCGCGAATGGTGTACTGTTCGTGTGCTGACCAATATAACCACTCATACACTTGTGTCTACAAGGCACCAATGCAGACTGCTGGAATCTTTGTTTACTCAATTTATTCAGACGTACACACTGGGACATACGAGTACATCATGGTATGTTGACATATCAATTTGTAGGTATACATAGCAGATCTGAAGTCATGACACATTCAGAAATAATGGGCAGTACATCAAAAGTTCAATGTCATGATACATTATGGCCGCATCCCCTATCTGACTAAACGCGTCAGTGAAGGCAGATCGGTAAATAACTAAAGTTACTTGACGTCCATAGTTTGTAGTATATATTATGAAACCACGAAAGGGGGTTTCTAGCAAGATTGAGATCTCCCTGTCACTGTCCGATAATAGGATAAATAATCTGTTCTCTTGGCAGTGATCAAAACATATGATGACCTAAATCTAACATGGCCGCCTCCCTGAGTTGTCGTTCACTCATTCATAGGAAGGAGAATATAAGCCAGAGTTAATTTATAATGGGTATATAAATGATTTCATAAATGTTTCCATACAGCTCTACGGTGATCAGGTTAATTCACGTAGCCATAACCGCTGTAGGAAAGTCTGTCATCTTCGTCGATACAAAACACGACCCTAGCGATACGAAGCAAAATGTTCCATCTAGGTCGAATCGACATGAGATCATCAAAATAGGGTCTGGCAATACATGGAGTCCGAATTATACATTGTACCGTACCTTAGGAGAATCTCTAACATAAACTATAGTAGAGATACCATCTCCTTTAGAAGAAAACCACTTCATGAATCATATTTCCTTAAGAATCTACCAGCCCTTTGGAAAGTGCGTACCCGCCATTATCACGGTACATCGGAACTCATCACGACTTGTCAAGACAACTCATACTTCCGCTAGAGCGGAATAATAAGAATCTAGTCCCGCCTACCCATCCAAAATATACAATATAGGACTGATTCTACTTGTACTAATAATATGTAATACATATGAATTCAGGCCATAAACATAATAAGCAAATTAATCTATTTTCTGGCCCTAAAAATAAGTACAAATATAAGAGCAATATCCGTGCGCCGGATCAATATCAAGAACGATTAGTCCTATAATCAAAAGTGTGAATCAAACATGGATTATCTCGCTTTCCCCATAGACAGCATTTTCATACACAAATGAATGAATGTCTATATTTTTTCCATATTAAATAGCCATATCGATTTTTGTAATATGTGCGTCAAAATATGCACGCAACAGATTACCACACCCCTCGGGGAAAAAAAATGGTAAATTTTTTTTTTGAAATACATCTAGGAGCAACATACAATAGGCTCACAACGCACCAATACAATGCGCAGATGATAAGCATAAGTTTTATGACCTTAGAGAAAGTACTTCTCTAAGTATAAATATTTCCAGAGAGGTGTCACCAACGCATACTACAATATTAGCAATGACACAATTTCCACATTAGTTTATACATAAATTTCATCTAAGATATCTTAACATCATGATCATCAAAGACGAAAAACATTGAAAGATCAGCGGTGAATAGATATCAATGAACCGCTAAGTAGTGTTACAATCAATATATGATATATTACATATGTGTACACATTTCAACATAGAAACAACTGTATCAAAGTTGTATAACAGTTATGAATCATGTGGGCATCTAGACAAAATATCTGCCATCACATTTTCTGACCCACGGATAGCTCGCACCGAAAAATGAAATGGCTGTAGAGCAATCGCGTATCGTGTTGATCTCACGCTCTTCAGATTTTTACTCTGAATAGCCGTAAGAGCTTTCTGGTCAGTTTCCACAATGAAATGCGCGCCCAGAAGAAATCTTTGCAGTTTAAGGATTGACCAAACCATAGCCAATAATTCACGGTCTAGGACCGAGTAATTCTTCTCTGCGGCATTTAATTTCCGAGAAATATACATTACAGGATGCAGAGTTCCAGAGTACTCTTGCATTAGTGCAGCTCCAATCCCGGTGGATGAAGCGTCACTACGAAGAATAAATGTCTTATCCTTAGAAGGCAATACTAGGATAGGTGAAGTAGAAAACATAGTTTTAACCTTATCCAAAGAGGATTGACATTCTTGAGTCCAATGGACTACATTAGGAGACCCTTTCTTTAGCAAGGAAGAAAGAGGTGACATAATGGAGGACAGATTCGGGATGAATCGTCCATAAAATTGTATTAGACATAAGAGACTTCGTACTTGCTTTTTAGTCTTAGGAATAGAAATGTTAAGTATCTTACTTGTATTATGGTCTTCTGTTTTTAGGAACCCATGACCAACACGGTGTCCTAAGAAAGATATTTCGCTAAAACCAATACATGCTTTCGATGGTTTCGCTGTCAGGTTATGCTCGCGTAAGATAGACAATAGTTCATTTATACCATTATAGTGATCGTTCCAAGTATCACTGAAAAGACAGATGTCATCAAGATACGCAATGACATCTGAGCGATGAGATAGGATTCGACGCATCATGCGTACAAATGTTGCAGGGGCGTTCATAAGACCAAAAGGCATGAAATTCCATTGGAATAGACCCCTAGGCGTCGAAAAAGCAGTAAACGGTTTGGCGTGTTCGGATAGTGGAACTTGCAAATATCCCTTAGACAAATCGAGTTTAGTAAAGAAGTGAGAATTCGATAGTCTCGTAAGTAGCTCTTCTAGTAAAGGCATAGGTTCCGCATCAAATTTAGTCACTTGATTCAATTTGCGATAATCCACGCAAAGACGTATGTTATTGTCTTTTTTCCGTACTATAACCATCGGCGAAGAATATGCTGATGTGGATGGTTCAATAATTTTTAACTCTATCATCTCATCTAACTCTTTCTCTACCTGTGCTTGAAAATGTATCGGGATAGGATACGGTCTGACTCTTATATGACTATGGTCAGTAAGAATAATGTCATGTTGAATGACATCAGTTTAACCAGGAATGTCAGTAAGGACATCCTGAAATTGTTCTAACATAGTAGAAACTTGTTTCTGCTCTCCTGGAGATAATTCTGGAGAAATTGCAACATCTTTCCATGATTCATTAGAGTGAAGAGGAATCATTGGAAAAGGTAAATTTACATCCGAGAAACTCGTTTCCTCATCCTGTATTACTGACAGAGATGAGTACTGTCCATGTTGGACTGGAAAATCGTCCGTTGCCTGGAAAACAGGTTGTAAATAATCAGGACGTTCATGGAATTCCGTGAGCATGTTGATGTGGAAGGTTTTACGCTTCCCGTCAATATCGACGATATAGTCAACATCGGAAACTTTTGATATTATATCGTACGGACCTTTCCAAGAAATGAGAAGTCTATTTTCCCTACAAGGTAGCAAGACAAATGCTTTGTCACCTGGACAAAGTTGTCGCAAACATCTCTTTTTATTGGCAAATTCCCTTGCCTTCTGTTTCGCAAATTCAGAAGAAGCAGTTGCCAATTTGCATGCTTCAATAATCTTGTGTCTAAGTGCGATGACATATTCATAAGAGGATTTTGTGTCATCGACAATATTATCAGCAGTTATAAGATCATGAAGTAAGGACATAGGACCTCGCGGTTTCGCGCCAAAGACAAGTTCAAAGGGAAAAAATCCTGTATGTTCGTTGGCGACCTCTCTATATGCAAAGAGAGCCGCGGGTAAAACCCTATCCCAATCCTGAGGATGATCTTCTGTTATCTTACCTAGTAGGTTTTTCAGAGTTCTATTCAAACGTTCCACCATCCCATTGGACATAGGATGATAAATACTACTCAGCGATCTCTCTATCTTCAGAGTCGACATTACTTGAGACATGGTATCCGATATGAGTTGGGTACCATGGTCGGATAATATTTCTGCTGGAAACCCCAGACGAGAAAATATTAACCAAAGAGCATCTGCGACATCAGCAGTAGTTATGCTCTTTAGAGGAACAGCCTCCGGCCAACGTGTGCACATATCAACACACGTCAAAATAAATTGGTGTCCTCTAGCAGACTTTATCTTAAATGGACCAATGATGTCTATCGCCATTTTTTGAAATGGCCGAATGGGAATGTCTGCAGCCTGAATAGGTGCATCATGGCGTGGACCTCTGGATTTAATCTCTTGACATACTTTACAAGATCGACAATAGATTCGTATGTCCTTATTCACAGCAGGCCAAAAGAAAGATTGAAGAACTCTAGCTTTAGTACGGGAAAAACCCATATGTCCAGCACACTGCGAATCATGAGCGTGCTGTAAGATTTTAACTCTCATATTTTTTTAGGCACAAGGATTTGAGAATGAATGGACTTAGCGGAGTCTTGTACCATACGTACAAGTACGCCATTCTTCATCGTAATCCAAGATTTACGATTTGTATCCTTATTCGGATCACCTTTTTTTGCCAGAGTAAAGAATTTCTTTAGAGTAGGATCATCTTCCTGCTGTTTGATAAAGGAATCGTGGGAAATCTCCAAGGGATCATCTTGGATCTGCGCATCATTATCTTCAGAATGTGAAGATTGTGGCATATTAAGAGCTTGAGCCCTAGTGATTACTGCATTAGCAGATTGCATATTAACATTTTCCCAATTAGAAATTTGCTGTGGAGTGCATTCTTTCACCCCGTGAATGCGACCGATGATAAGATCAGCGATCGGATTCGGCAAGAGACATGCTTGCACCTCTCCTGTAAAGAAAGGCGTAGCAATATTGATAATGGCAGTGGAGTACTTCTCCAATGTGCCACCAAATGTTACACATTTGACTATATTGCCTGTAGCTCGAGAAGGATTTACGAGTGATTGCCTCACTCCAATGGTAGTGCACCCCGAATCGAAAAGAATTGATACCGGAGTACCATCTATTAGGCCCCTATTAAAGACAAGAGCACCCCTTCCATTATGCGCAATTGACGCATGGAGAGCGGGAAGCGGGTGACCGCAGCTTAAAGTAGAAACTGTGGTTGGATCGAATAATGTTTTGCATTGCAAACACTCAGATGCTCTAGCAAAATCGAAAGCGGAATTTGCTACACTGTTGGAGTCTTTTTTATCATTATTCTGATTATCGGTGTCGTGGAACTCCTGTTGTGCAGAGTTAGCCTGGTAATAAGATTTACCATGTCTTTTGTGTTGTGATCTACCTCGGTTATAATTGTCTCTATAATTATTATTGCCTCTGTTATAACCCCTATTTGGGTTTGAATCATAATATTCATGATCATAATCATCATGCTCGTTATATTGAGTATCCCTGTAATATTGGTTTTTTTGTCTCCATGAAGCACTTGGGTAGTTCCTATAGCTACTCCCTTTCCGAGAATTTCTAAAATTATGGGTACCCCTCGCGTGTCGAGGACTATCAGCCCGATTCCAGTTCTTCGAAGAAGAACCCTGATTTGAGTGGTTATCTTGGTTTTGATACTTATTCCAATTAACCTTTTTATCAAATTTATCTTTAGCTCCTTGGAATTTGTGTGAGTAATTCTGATTATATTCTGTTGCCGAAGCAACTGGCATATTCTCTTTAATGTTAGAGTTACTAAGAATCATGTCAGGGTGTGCCGTGGCATACCGGTCAAAATATTCTTCCATTTGCTTTAATGTACTCGGTTTACGCTCATGTAAGAACTCTAGGAATGATTTATTTACCGAAGACATGACCTTGTCTCTTAGCAATAAATCCGTAAGACCATCAAATGTTTTCTCTATTTTGGATAATTCAATCCATCGTGAAAGTGTAATTCGTGCTTTTGAGATGAATTCTGAGAATTCTACACCTACCTCAGGTCTCATTGTTTTAAACAAAAGACGATAACCTTCCTCAGACAGCTGATATCTCTTTATCAAAGCTGCCCTAACAACATCATAATTATCTTTGTCGGCCTCTTCAACAAAATATAACTTACTCAGAGACTCCCCTTTTAGATTTTCAGACAACTGATTCACATACTGTGATTTGTCAACATTATGAGATCGACAAGCCCGTTCAAATCTAGAAAGCCAAAATGTTATGTCATCACTGGTAGGGTTAAACGCTGGTACCTTGACCTTGTACACAAAGGGTTTACCATTACCACCAGATGCCTGATTAACATTACTCATACATGTCAATTTTAATTTCTCTAATTCCACCTCATGTTCTCTTATTGCTTTTCTCTCTTCAACTTCTCTATCTAATCTTCTCTGTTCTGCAGCAGCTTCTAATTTCTTCTGTTCTGCATCAAATCTCCTTTCCTCCACTTGCATCTGCAATTTCTTTAGTTCAGCAGCAGTATCAGCTTCTTTTTCTAATCTTTTTTCTTCAGCCAGAGCTTTTTTTTCTTCAGCAGCAGCTTCTCTTTCTAATCTTTTTTCTTCAGCCAGAGCTTTTTTTTCTTCAGCAGCAGCTTTTTTTTTCTTCAGCAGCAGCTTCTCTTTCTAATCTTTTTTCTTCAGCCAGAGCTTTTTTTTTCTTCAGCAGCAGCTTTTCTCTCTTCAGCAGCTAATGCTTTGTCATATTGAGCAACAGCCCATTGTTCTAAGTCTTTTCCAGTCTTATCAAGAGATTTTCCTTGTGCAATAAAATAATCTAATGTAGACATATTGTCTTCTTAAATCAGAAACCTGAAAAAGTAAATAAATTACCCTCTTTCACTTTAATGGGAGACAAGTCTATACCATAGACTTAGTCTTAGTCCAAACTTGTATGGTTTATAATAACCAATGATAACTTGAGTACCTGTGGACAACAATAACTGTATCTCAAATACTGTGGGAGACAAGCCTTACAAAGGTCTTGTATACCTCAATGTAATCAAAGATCACTTGGGTACCTGTGGAAAATAATCATAAAGTACTGATCTGTACTATACTATCAGTGTATACCACTATAACTCCTGTGTCATATGTCAACTAAAGACATTACAAAGGACAAACAAGAAAAGACAATCTGAAAACATTTGCAGAGATCAAATTAAATTAAATAGGAGAAATGAAAAAAAATGATCACAGAATCCGTGATGATAACTGCAATAAGATAACAAGACAAATAACGCCACAGTGTATAAACATAAGGGTGTAAAGAAATCAAAAATAGAAAAGATTAGACCAACAAATGCAAACAAATCAAACAAAACTAAGGAACACAAAATTATTAACAAAAACAACGAAGAAAAGAACACCTCATCACAACTAACAGAAATAGCAGCAAATTGTTGCTAACAAATTTCCAATTAAGAAAATGTGTACCTATAGAATACTAGTACCAGACCAATGTCACTCGGCATACCTTGTACTAGTCACACAGAACATAAACTAATTTACACATAACAAATAACATGTAAACATAAATAGCATATAGCATACAATATAATTTATATCATGAATGGAATGTGTTGCAGGTATAGTGTTGTAAAGCAGGCACAGTTTATTTAAATAATAATAACTTGCCACTTTATTGAGTAATAGATTTAATTCTAAACTATTACACAGTTCAATTTTTCTCTGTTGAGCATATGAAGATCCAACGATGAACTATGCACTTTATGTTCAACAACACTGTGATTCTTCTGTACGTTGAGAAATGTCAACAATACTGCTCCAGATATTTTCTACACTTGATACCACTGTCCTGTGTAATACTGTCTGTACAGCGAAAAAACTGTCAACAAGCGCTGACCTAGATACAGCATCCTATCGGTAATACAGGTCAAGCTGACATCGACTGTATAGCTGTCCTACTGGTGTTGATGTGGTCAAACAAATGTTCTTTTAGCTGTAAACTGTGATTCTCAACACAAAACTGCGTAAGCTGGACCCAGGAATCTGGCTCGCCACTGTAAAGTTTGTTTCTTCTTTCCACTCTGTAAAGTGTCAGTCTGTATGCTCTGTAAGGAAGAGTGGTGTGTTGTTGAGATCAGGCATGCTCCAGTCTACCCAGCTGTAAATGGGTAACTCACCCTAGTCCTGAGTTAGGGAAGGCAAAGGCTCCAGGGGAAGCAGGCCCTAAACTTGGTCACTTCAACCGACGCAGGATGGTGTATGTATGGAGTAGAAGTGTAGAGTGTGATTACCGCGAATGGTGTACTGTTCGTGTGCTGACCAATATAACCACTCATACACTTGTGTCTACAAGGCACCAATGCAGACTGCTGGAATCTTTGTTTACTCAATTTATTCAGACGTACACACTGGGACATACGAGTACATCATGGTATGTTGACATATTAATTTGTAGGTATACATAGCAGATCTGAAGTCATGACACATTCAGAAATAATGGGCAGTACATCAAAAGTTCAATGTCATGATACATTATGGCCGCATCCCCTATCTGACTAAACGCGTCAGTGAAGGCAGATCGGTAAATAACTAAAGTTACTTGACGTCCATAGTTTGTAGTATATATTATGAAACCACGAAAGGGGGGTTTCTAGCAAGATTGAGATCTCCCTGTCACTGTCCGATAATAGGATAAATAATCTGTTCTCTTGGCAGTGATCAAAACATATGATGACCGAAATCTAACATGGCCGCCTCCCTGAGTTGTCGTTCACTCATTCATAGGAAGGAGAATATAAGCCAGAGTTAATTTATAATGGGTATATAAATGATTTCATAAATGTTTCCATACAGCTCTACGGTGATCAGGTTAATTCACGTAGCCATAACCGCTGTAGGAAAGTCTGTCATCTTCGTCGATACAAAACACGACCCTAGCGATACGAAGCAAAATGTTCCATCTAGGTCGAATCGACATGAGATCATCAAAATAGGGTCTGGCAATACATGGAGTCCGAATTATACATTGTACCGTACCTTAGGAGAATCTCTAACATAAACTATAGTAGAGATACCATCTCCTTTAGAAGAAAACCACTTCATGAATCATATTTCCTTAAGAATCTACCAGCCCTTTGGAAAGTGCGTACCCGCCATTATCACGGTACATCGGAACTCATCACGACTTGTCAAGACAACTCATACTTCCGCTAGAGCGGAATAATAAGAATCTAGTCCCGCCTACCCATCCAAAATATACAATATAGGACTGATTCTACTTGTACTAATAATATGTAATACATATGAATTCAGGCCATAAACATAATAAGCAAATTAATCTATTTTCTGGCCCTAAAAATAAGTACAAATATAAGAGCAATATCCGTGCGCCGGATCAATATCAAGAACGATTACTCCTATAATCAAAAGTGTGAATCAAACATGGATTATCTCGCTTTCCCCATAGACAGCATTTTCATACACAAATGAATGAATGTCTATATTTTTTCCATATTAAATAGCCATATCGATTTTTGTAATATGTGCGTCAAAATATGCACGCAACAAACACTTACCAAAGAAGAATGGGCAATTGACGGTGTGCACAAAAATATATTTATAGAATGTATGATCCCGTATACACACATTGGGATCCTCGCTGCTGTTACGTAGTTCGTGTGCTGTGGTGATGTACAGTGATTTTTTTCTATACTTTTGAATAAGTAAAACTGCCTTTAGGTATTGGGGCTTTTGAATTTAATTCCCGTCTTATGACGGGCTTTTACACTAGTGTAAAAATAATAAGCGAGGCTGATGTAAAACTGACAATGAACTTTTGATGAGCGTATTATGTTCATCTTGTTTTTCCACTAATATCAATTCCTAATGTATTCAACTCAGTTCATATGCCTTCAGCACTTTGAAGCTTGATTGTAATCCATATCCAGGCTTGAATAAACCATTAAATCAGATTGTGTTTTGCTAAAAAATTAATAGCAGTAACAAATAAGATGGAGCATCGATGTCAGTAATCTGTTTCAAATGTTTTCCCACAGCCGAAAATTAAATATTTGGTTACTCTGAATGATTCAACAGCGTGCTTTATAGTTGCGCCATCTAGGCCCAAACAAGATTGCTGTTGTTTTTCGTGGTGGTTCTGTTTTATGATGCTACAAGATGAAGAATAATGTTAGAAGCACGTGATTCCTTAATCTCATTCATGACGTTAAAGTTGGAGAATGATGGATGAGTAACGGCCGTTTATAGAGATTCCGAAAAGAATATCGAACTGTCTGAAATCGGTCTGATTTAGTCCTCGTAGATTGCATACTCAGTTAGGATTTATACTAAGTTCAATCGATAGCTGTCATAATATGTATTTTTTTAGTGTGATTATGTACAACAATGGAAAACAGCTTGATTGTATTATTTAGCAATATAGATTCATCGAGAGCATTTGTTTGTTTGTTTGTTTGTTTTTGTTTAAAATAAAATGTTGCCTCGTTTTGGCGAGGCGAGTCCCGTTCAACCTAGTCGGTTATTTTAGGGCGACAGTCCAAATATAAAAGAATTAGGTCTGATAACATTGCTATTAGGGGGTCGGAGTGACTAAGAGGTATGGCATCCGCCTCGAATTCTAGAGGTACTGGGTTCGATTCCCAGTATAGGGACTACATTTTATGGAAATTTTTTTTCCAGAACCAATGCTTCTAATGGTGTCATCCCCCCCCCCCCCCCCCCCCCCCCCCCCCCCCCCCCCCCCCGGTCTCATGAATGAGATCAGATGACTAGCCTTCTCTAATATAGTTCCAAACTGTTAACGGCAACATATTTAGTAACGATTCACTACCATAGCTAAGTCATTGCGTCGTTCGAATACTCCTGTGATCGATTCCACGGCAAACCTATCACATTTTATATTTTTCAGTTGCTTAATTTTCTACGACATTAAGTCTTACGATTGCATTCACAACCTATTTATTTTTATTTTTTTAACTGATTGTCCATCCATAACTTTGAGTCAGAGCATTAGAATGTACGGGCAATTTATTTTAAGTGTTTTAGTGCATTCAGTAACAATAATAAATATTAGTAAATACATTTTGCTTTTTGTTTCTGTACTTGTTCGTAGTTGCTTTAGCTATACTTGTTTAATGTTATGGAATGTTTTACCCAAATTTATTAAGGCTAACAACTTCAGCGAGTTCAAAAGATTGGTGTGTTTGTTTTTGGTTTTAAAGACCATATTCGATGACCTGTGCACATTCAATAACACGAGACAAACACTGACAACTTAACAGTTAACCTATAAATTAAAACTGAGACTCATCAAGTGTCATATATGTCCATCATTATTTTATCGTGTAGAAACATGGAACAAGCAATTGAAAGAACGAATTGAGACTCTCGAGATGTGGATATATAGAACAATGGCATGCATCTCATGGAAAGAGAAGGAAATAAATAAAAATGTCCTAGATAACCTAACTATGAAAAGATAATTTGTGACAGAGAGCAAAATTAGTCACCTAAAATATTTTGGCCATATAAACATGCATAATATCTTTCAGATGACCATAGTAGAAGGACGACATGAACGCAAATGGACTTGAGGAAAGCAGCGCTATATGTGGGAAGATAACATCAAGAGATGGACAGGGAGTCTTACAGAGTGCACCACCAAGACAAGAGACAGGAAAGAGTCTATCAGAGTGCACCATCAAGACAAGAGGCAGGAAAGAGTCTATCAGAGTGCACCATCAAGACAAGAGGCAGGAAAGAGTCTATCAGAGTGCACCACCAAGACAAGAGGCAGGAAAGAGTCTATCAGAGTGCACCACCAAGACAAGAGACAGGAAAGAGTCTATCAGAGTGCACCATCAAGACAAGAGACAGGAAAGAGTCTATCAGAGTGCACCACCAAGACAAGAGGCAGGGAGTCTATCAGAGTGCACCACCAAGACAAGAGACAGGAAGTCTTACAGAGTGCACCATCAAGACAAGAGACAGACAACGTTGAAGATCCATTGAAGCCAACCTTCGTTGCGGAGATGGCAGCTGATGATCATTGCACACGGAAAACAGCATCAGCTCCTCCGATAGATCACGCAAGGAAGATCTCATAACAAATCACGAACTCGGTAGCCCCGGCGAGGATCCCAGCGTGTGTATACATAAATCACATATTCTTTAAATATTTTTGTGGTGAGTAGGTTTCCTAATTTTTTTAATACTGCTAGGGCGGCGGCCGTATGGCTTACTCTTTACAATTTGCAACTGCCGAGGGATTTTTAACGTGCGCAACTTTGCATACGAGACCTCGTATTTCTTCGCCCATATCCGAGAAGCCTAGGCATCCTATCGCACTACCCAGGAGATCAGGGGGGGAGTATGTCTAATAAGGAACCAATGGTTCCGAAAAGAATTTTCATCAGTTACAATCCCTGTACTGGGAGCGAACCCGATACCTTTAGATTTAGATGCGGGCAACATACTTTTTAGGCACTCTGACCCCTCTTAAAAAGATACCTACATTAACATATTTCGATTGTGTACGTTAGAAAATACACTTAACTGATATAATGCTATCAAGCCTAAGGGTGTTTTATATTTGGGCATGCGCCCTAATATAGCCGACTAGGTTGAACGGGACACGCCTCACCAAAACGAGGCAAACTTTTATTTTTTTTTGTACAGAAGAAAAGAAAATACTTAACAGATAACGCTCTGTATCATTGACTCATCGACTTTCACCACACAAAGGAGTTTATGCCTTCAATAAATGTATACCATGTGTTTCTGTACCACGCCATCAGTTCCAGATCTTTCCATATTTTCCTCGTCATTTGTGTTTATGCCCCAGGTCTCTTCTCATTTGTTTTCGTCTACAACTGCTTCTTTAACCTTTGGGAATTCCAGAACAAGCAGTAATCTGTAATGGTGTCCGCAGGTTTTCTCAATGTCTGCCCTATGCATCACCAGCGTTTTTTTTTTCCTCATCTCTTGTTCCAGTTATACGTATCTGGTTCTTGTTATCAGTAGATAGAGAATCAATGAAAACTTTGTATTAGTTAAAGTAATTTTTATTCATGTGTTTTGACTATTTAAAGTAATCGCTTTGAATTTAAATATACAATGTTTTTTTTTAAATATCCCTAGTGCTTCAATTCTCAGCCCTTCTCTTCAATTCTCAGCCCTTCTCTTCAATTCTCAGTCCTTCTCTTCAATTCGCAGTCCTTCTCTTCAATTCGCAGTCCTTCTCTTCAATTCTCAGTCCGTCTCTTCAATTCTCAGTCCTTCTCTTCAATTCGCAGTCCTTCTCTTCAATTCGCAGTCCTTCTCTTCAATTCGCAGTCCTTTTCTTCAATTCGCAGTCCTTCTCTTCAATTCTCAGTCCTTCTCTTCAATTCGCAGTCCTTCTCTTCAATTCGCAGTCCTTCTCTTCAATTCGCAGTCCTTCTCTTCAATTCTCAGTCCTTCTCTTCAATTCGCAGTCCTTCTCTTCAATTCGCAGTCCTTCTCTTCAATTCTCAGTCCGTCTCTTCAATTCTCAGTCCTTCTCTTCAATTCTCAGTCCTTCTCTTCAATTCGCAGTCCTTCTCTTCAATTCGCAGTCCTTCTCTTCAATTCGCAGTCCTTCTCTTCAATTCTCAGTCCTTCTCTTCAATTCGCAGTCCTTCTCTTCAATTCGCAGTCCTTTTCTTCAATTCGCAGTCCTTCTCTTCAATTCTCAGTCCTTCTCTTCAATTCGCAGTCCTTCTCTTCAATTCGCAGTCCTTCTCTTCAATTCGCAGTCCTTCTCTTCAATTCTCAGTCCTTCTCTTCAATTCGCAGTCCTTCTCTTCAATTCGCAGTCCTTTTCTTCAATTCTCAGTCCTTCTCTTCAATTCGCAGTCCTTCTCTTCAATTCGCAGTCCTTCTCTTCAATTCTCAGTCCTTCTCTTCAATTCGCAGTCCTTCTCTTCAATTCGCAGTCCTTCTCTTCAATTCTCAGTCCGTCTCTTCAATTCTCAGTCCTTCTCTCTTAATTTCTCTCTTTCTCTAGGCTGGTTAGTGAATGCAATGTTAAAATTAAGCATTATAATATTGAATCTAATTATGTTCATATTTGCAAACATTTGTATATTTACTATGCATATTTTTCACTTTGAAGCGAGTTTTATTTCTTCCTTAATTTTAATAATAATCTTTCGTTTCTTTTGTCCTCTCTATTTCACTTCTTCTTCTTTCTTTCGTCTTCTTCTTCGTCTTCTTCTTCTGCTTCTTCTTCTTCTTTGTACACTCTCAGACGTCTACTTGAATACGCTCAAAGACAGCAGTGGTCAACTTCGGACTATTTGCATTTCCATTGAGTTTTTCCGACAATGCTATTATGTGCTTTTTATATTCCTCATGAGTCGGGCATCTTTGAAACTATTTCACTGAATTATGGCAGAGCAGATTTGTAAAAAGTGAATAATGTGACGAATGTAAAATTTTTAACAAGATCACATAACTTGGTGATGTACACACAATTGTAAACAAGATCGCATAACTTGGTGACGTACACAAAATTGTGAACAAGATCACATAACTTGGTAACGTACACGAAATTTTGAAAAAGATAACAGAACTTGGTGACGTACACAATATTGTGAACATGATAACAGAACTTGGTGACGTACATACAATTATGAACAAGATCACTGCACTTGGTGACGGACACAAAATTGTTAACAAAAAAAGATTACAGAACGTAGTGACGTACACACAATTGTGACCAAACAAGATCACACAACTTGGTGAAGTACACAAAATTGTGAACAAACAAGATCACAGAACTTGATGACGTACACACAAATGTGAATAAACAGGATCACAGAACTTGGTGACGTACACGACACTGCGAATAAACGAGATCAGATTATTTGATGACGTACACAAACTTGTGAATGCACAGCTTTTCTGTTTTTGATAAAACAACCTGCATTTCTGTGAAAGATAACAGCTGTTCTGTTTTTAATGCCGTGTAGCCGAAAAAGTGTTTTAATTTATTTGATGCCCTCATAAATTAAGAATTTCGTTCATTCGCTCTGGAGTGGGCTTAAGGTTATAAATTATCAAACTAAACAATCTTAAATTAAGATTTAAACATTGCCACGAAAAGGTCGAGTAAACACAAAATATTTACTTGAACGGCGCAAGTCGTTAGAGATAAATTTTTGAACAATGCACACAATAAATTATAAAGCGCTCGAAGCAGTACACTCAGAGACCCTGACTTGTTACGCGTGAAAAAGCAAAGTTATAATAGCTGTGCAATTGGTGCTAGACTATTATGAGCTCTTGCTCGTCCGAACGTCACCTCATTATTTAACGGTCATTAGGCTTAATTTGAACACGATGGTAAATGAACTTTTTCATTTATATTTTATAAATCTGTTGTATGTATAAAGTGCTATTTAAAAAAATGATAGGAAACTATATAAACAGCGATACAACAGGAGGCAATCAGAGCCTCAGAAGTATTTCCCCCGTCGGTTAAGTGTTTCTGTCCTTTACTCCTTTAAATTCCACAGGTTACCGACCCACTTGGGACATGACTCACAAGTATCAGCCTTCTGTTGCATTGTGATGGGAGTTTAACCCATTCCACCTTGGTTGCAGCTTTCAACTTCACTCTTGTTTTTGTCCATGCTGCCAGCTGGAGTCAATTGTGAAAGTAACCATCATGTTTTAAATAAATTACTGTCCGGTGTCCTTTTTGACTTTGATCCACTGTCATTTAGCGTCCTATAGCCCGTTGCAGTTGCCCCACAGCCAACACGATGCTCTTTCGGCAGTTTCACTGAGCTCGTAAATAAACTGGTACATGATGGTAGATGTGAGATAGAGTGAAGATGAGAAGAAGTGTAGCAACGGGTTCAGTAACATGAGACTGGCACCGCGTAGTTCGAAGATGTCTTTGATAAGACAAAGAAGGAATCACACTACTGCTCTATCAAGCATGTCGTACAATGCAACTCATATGAGGGTTTGCATGGGTATCTGTGATAGTATTGCCTCCCCTGATTTGCAGTAGTGGTCCAACGGTGGCCAAAACTTAAGAGTATTTAATATGGGCCTCAAAGGTGTCTACCCTCGCACAAGATTATTCTTGGCAGAACTGTAGATAGAAGAATAAAGATGCTTCTATCTCGAGGGAGTATTCACAAGATATTCAGAAAAGCGAGAACAATGCGGCATTGGCTGAGCGCGTTACCTCTATGATCTGCCGACAACTTTTGTGAAGAATTAACCAATTATTTATTTTAGCTCGTTAAGCTCCCGACCCTGATTTACTCAGTGGAATTCTTATTATTCTGGTATAGCTCTGTTTAGAGTGTGTTTAGTAAATTAACTGAGACAAACATGGAGTACATTTACAATGATTAAATCGAAGTTAAATTTGTAAAATTACAAATAAAAAAATTTAATAATCACTTAAGTTTTAACAGTTTTAAAATAATTGAACATTTTAAAAGAAAATGTTCATCTTTGAATGATAGTAGGTTTTATGCAACAAGTTCATTTTGGAAGCTTATAGGTTTCACTTAGCTGCCAATAGTAGTTTCTGCTCCCGCTGATGGGTTAGTTCTGTGCTGAAAGGTCACAAGAGTTCTCGCGTCTCTAGTCAAGATTATAGGAGTAACTGCCAAGTTGGTCCCGCGTCTTTACGACCCTCTGATGATGGTGTTTAGATTGACGACAGTCCACTTCTACCTCCACTTTCTTCCAGAGATTAGTACCCTCAGCCGAGACCTCTAACAACAACTACGGTAAAAGAATATAAACGAAACGCTCTCCTGAGTATTGCGTTTACCGACACATACTTATGTGTCCCCTTTCTCCTATTCTACCATCCCATCTATCTCAGAATTTACCCTCCATGAGAATTAAAATTAATCCCTCGAGAGATACCTTTCTTTACATTTAAATTGAATAGCTTTAGCTTTATTTTACATTTAAATGAAAAGGTTAATAGTACAGATAGAATATGTTTACATTTACATTTCCACTGATTGAAAAGTGTTCACAATATAAATTGAATATGTTTTCATTTATATCTACACTGATTGAAAAGTTTGAAACTTTCATTAATTTTAAAGTGAATATGTTTGCATAGACATTTACACTGGTTTAAAACTGTAAGTATTATAATTAGAATGTACATAATTTCTTTCATCTTTCTCTCCCTGCTCCATATGGAACTTGGGACTAACGATGCTTTTTAGTTCTCTATAAGAAACTAGCGATAAAACAGTCACCAGCCCTTGCAGTTGTGGTTCATGAAATCATCATTCTATACGCTGAGGTTGCTAGCCTCAAATGACTTGGACATCCACTAGCGATTTTCACATAATAATATTCACATGGTAATTTATACATACTAATTCAAATGTTAGTAATGAAAATATAGAATGTAAAATGACAACGTACGCCAATCCTGTCGCACAGAATTTTTTCTCAGATCAATGAAGTTAAGGCACCTGATTATGCCTCTTACACGTGTTCTTTGGGGTCGTTACTTTTATAAGATAATTCAAACTATGACTCTGTGTGTTTCAGTTTACTCAGCCTTCCTTATTAAAATGGTTTTCCTGGGCTTTGTAAGTCCTTCAAGATTGTTCCGCAAAGTCCGGTCTGATAAATGAAAATTCTTAATTCCAGGCGTCACCCTGGCAGGGTCTGGTTTTGTCTTGACGTTAGACTTGAACAAACGCCCGGTTATATTCACTGTCTTCTCCGCATTTGTTTGTTTTGAAGCTGCTCAGGGCTACAATCATTTCAAACAAAAATGTTGGGTGGGGTAGTTTCAAACTATTCCGACATGTAATAATTTCTCGCGTGATGCAGAAGTTACATCTTTGGTATGTGGCAATCAAACTTCCGATGTCTTGTGTACCAGCTCACAAACACATCGGTAAACTTTCTCAGCAATGTGTGTAAGATGTAACATCTTATTACTTTATCGAAAAGTAATCTTGTCAGTCTTGTCTGTCCAACATGTGTCATCCCGTATTACCAGCTTGGCGACGAGCGCAGACTCGACATAAGCAATTAAACAAATACGCTGAGCGTTTTTAGTGTTTAATCTGTAGTCTAATGTCGACTGCACTCGCGATTAGCCAACACATGGTTGACGTTAATATTATCTCTGCCGCTCCTTGCAAAACTTTAGGGAAGGGACGGGTAACAAACAGACGTTGTGGCTTGTCCCTGCAAGGGGTGTAAGAAGGAAAATACAAAATATCTGCTACATTGCCGGTCACTAAAACACTTATACAATGCAGGATATTTACCACACGACATGAAGAGATCAGTTTTTATAACATTGCCCAAAAAACCAAATGCAACAGAATGTTCAGACTTCAGAACAATCAGCCTGATGAGTCATGCAATTAAGATACTGCTCAAAATCATACAGGAAAGAATAAAAAAGTAAAGTAGACAGCGAAATCCAAGAAGAACAGTTTGGTTTTAGACGGAACAGTGGAACAAGAGAGGCAATATTTTGCCTAAGAAGATTAGCAGAAAAATATACAGAGGTCCAAAAAAGTATGTATATGTGCTTCATTGACTATAAGAAGGCTTTTGACAGAATCCATCATGAGAAAATAATTGAATGCCTCAAAGACATAGGTATTGATGGAAAAGATATAAGAATACTCAGTAACCTTTATTGGGAGCAAACTGCCACAGTAAGATCGGGAAGGAATTATTCACCATACATAGACATAAAAAGAGGTGTCAGACAAGGATGTGTGCTGTCCCCCTGCCTATTTAATTTATACACCGAAAAAATTTTCAAACAGATACAGGAAATACCAGGACTGAACATCAGTGGAAGATCAATAAACAACCTTAGATATGCAGATGATACCGTGTTGTTAGCTGAAAGCGAACAGGAGTTACAAGAACTAGTGAAGCAAGTGAACAGTATAAGTCATGAATATGGACTCGACATTAATATTGAGAAAACTAAAACTATGATAATTAGCAAAACAGACGATAAACCCACATTAAAGATAAGCGTAAATGGGAAAATCCTGGAACAAGTCAAGAGCTACGTATATCTTGGTCATATAATAACAGAAGATGGCATATGTGAAACAGAAATCAAGAAGAGAATAGGAATGGCCAAAGCTACATTCAACAACATGAAACATATACTGACATCCAAACAGTTATCTCATAAATTAAAACTGAGAATCATAAAGTGTTATATATATTCTGCATTTCTGTATGGTGCAGAAACATGGACGATGAATAAGCATTTTGAAGAAAGAATTGAGGCTCTTGAAATGTGGATATATAGAAGAATGGGGCGTATCTCATGGAAAGAGATGAAAACAAATAAGGAGGTCCTAGAAAATCTAGGTATGAAAAGAGAACTAATGAGAGAGGTCAAAGTTCGGCAGCTAAAATACTTTGGCCACATAAAAAGGCATAACACCTTGCAGAAGACCATAACAGAAGGGAGAGTTGAAGGTAAACGTGCAAGGGAAAGACAGCGCTATAAGTGGGAAGATAACATCAAGAGATGGACGGGAAAGAGTCTATCAGAGTGTACCACCAAGACAAGAGACAGAAGACGTTGGAGATCCATTACAGCCAACCTCCGTTGTGGAGATGGCAACTGATGATGATGATGAAAACACTTAAATAATCAATACAACAAAAGTCCAGGATACGGTCGTAGTGAACAAGAAAGCGTCAAGAGAACGACCCAAAAGTCATTTTGTGACAGTATCTGACATACAACCAACTATGTGTGTATATATAATTTCGGACACGTAACAAATCAAGTGTGTACATCTAATATCTGACATACAATCAAGTGTGTACAGCTAACATCTGATACACAACCAATTAATTGTGTACATCTAATTTCTGACGCATAACCAACTAAGTGGATACATCTAGTTTCTGACACGCACCAGAGAAGTGTGTACATCTAATTTCTAACACGCAGCCAGCGAAATGTGTACATCTAATATCTGACACGCAACCAATCGTGTGCGCTAATCTACACACCTATAAGACCTTCCCCTTTGGTATTTTAAATTTTGGTTGGTAGGATTTTCAGCAAAGGAAATCTAAGAATAAATAGCAAAATGAATATAACCATTAAAGGACAGAAAATATGTACCTCCCCAACAATTAGATTCCTGGGCATTGTTACCTCGTTGTTCAGTGGTAGTGTAAATGTTATCGGTAACACATGTTGTTATGTCGTGCATTGGCATGCATAACATTCAAATGTAAATGCAATCAGACCAACTTGAAATAAGTACGCTCAGTCCATCGTACAATTAATACGATTTTTAATTGACGAAATTCACAACACTTAGTACTTCACACATTGAGACATTTGTATAAAAATAATGCTCCATAATAAATAGATTATCTCCGGCAGTAAGCATTGATGAACTATACAGCTGTGCCGTTAGAGGTCAAACTGTTTGCAAATAGTCCAAAACGACATTGTCATAAATGTTAATATGAATTACACAATTATTAAGTACTACCTTCTGTGTGCCGTCTTGCCACACATAACTCAGACACACATTCTTGAAGTAGTCAGTACATAATCTGACAATAAATGAATAGAATGTAGAACCCCAGTAAGAACTGCCTAAACACACACTGTCCACTAGGACGAACACATCGAATGCCAGTAACCGCCGAACGCTAACCGTTCGATTTCCGCCGCAGACATTGCCTACGTCATACACTAATTTAAATATAGGTCACATTTTAACAAATGGCTCGCTTTCAACACTAATGCTGTTATGTGTACTTCTCATTTGCTCACATCGATGACTTAGCAAGCCTGCGTGCAAAATGAGTGGTAACACTACCCAGTACCCCAGCGATAACTGAAAGTTTTCCTCAAAGGAGGATGACCAATTAAGGACCATTTCACAAAACGCAAAGTAAAAGTCAAGTCCATTATAGATATGATTAACGGTCTATAGAAAAGATGTCAAAACATGAGAAAAAAAACCTAAATGAAGATGTCAAATGATGAAATATGATAATAAAATTGTGATGCATGATAACATGGAGAAGTTCACTGAAATAATTAAATGATGAATCAATTTAAAATACTAATTAAATGATATTAAACCATTTTGAAAAAACATAAAAAAATACTGTAAATTTAATAATGTCCATGTGATAATGTCTATGATGGATTCATCATCTTGAAGTAGTGAAACTAGTTAAAGTTCTTAATGTAAGGCATAGGTTGTATGCACTGTGAGTATTATCATTTCTTAATTTTATCGTCCCTTAAATGGTATGGTTAAGAAAATGTTCCAGCTGTGAGTTTCCTCTACACCAAAAGTCAATCCGATTTGAAGCGTTCCGCACAAGATGTGTCAATGACAGTTTCAGAGAAGTAGTATTTGGTGAAATAATGAATGATAAAAATCAATACCGTTTGATAGTGAGTTGGAGAAAACCTTGACAATGTCCTTAATTCCCGATCATCAGACGCCTACGTTTCAAAGTACCAGCAGGAAAGAAAGTCACTTGCAAATGTCTTTGGATAGCTGTGCGGACGACGTTACCATTGAGCATATGCAGACACACACAAAATTCACCATGCAAAACAATGTCTGATAATGTCATATTAAACAGTCAGGAAGTGACTATCAAGCAACTCATATCTGTGGGTACCCTCGACATCGTAATTAAAATCCAATGGTAGATTTAGAGGTTCAGCTCTGTGCCATGGTCAGTATATAGGCATTAATTTATTCTCCACAATGCCAAATGCTTGAGAATATGTATTATCTGTCTGTGGGTAACGCGATAATACATGTGCCACTACGCTGGACGTGCCATCAATTGAGTGGATGATGTAGTTATATGCTTGTAAGTTTATCGCATATCTTGCGACCCTTAGATTTTTCATCTGTGCACTCTGTAAATATGAGAGAGCCTTCTGGTCTGTCTCAATAATGAAATGAGATTCAAGAAGGTATCGCTGAAGCTTGGTCACAGACCAGACAATCGCTAGAAGCTCTCTCTCAATTATTGGGTATCTTCATTCAGTCTGAGAGAGCTTACGCGAGACATACATAACTGGATGAAGTATGCCATCCACCTCCTGCATTAAGGCGCCACCGATCCCATACTACGAAGCGTCCGTTCTGAGGATGAAAATTAATTTTGGATCCGGTAATTTTAATATAGGCTCAGATGAGAATTTTTTTAAATGGACTAGAGCTCTGTCACAGTGCTCAGTCCAGACAATCCTATTAGAAGAGCCTTTTGTGGTCAACTCAGACAGAACTGAAGTAATGGAAGACAGATGTGGCATAAATTTATGGTAGAACTGGACTAGACCCAGGAGGCTTCTTACTTGTTTCTTTGTCCGAGGAATGGACAAATTAAGAATTTTTGAAATAGTGTTGTTTTCAGTTTTGAGAAATCCGTGTCCAACTCTGTGACCTAAGAAAGAGATTTCGTGCAACCCTATGTGAATCTTAGAAGGCTTTGCAGTAAGACCATGTGACAGAAGAATCTCGAGTAGAGATTTAAGTCCCGAAATAAGTTCGTCCCAAGAGTTGTGGAACAAATAAATATCTATATAAGAGATAATATCAGATCTGTGATAAAAAATTTTCTCATCATGCGGACAAAAGGTAGCGGATGCATTCACCAAGCCAAAGCACATGAAATTCCACTGAAAAAGACCTTTAGGAGTAGCAAAAGCAGTGAAAGGTTTGGGTCTCTCAGTGAGAGGTACCTGCCAATACCCCTTGGATAGGTCAAATTTACTAAAATACGTAGCTTCCGAACGTTTTGCTAATAATTCCTTAAGAACTGGCATTGGCTCTGCGTCAGACTCTGTTATACTATTAAGTCTACGGAAATCAATGCATAATCTAATCCTCTTATCTTTTTTTCTGATGATGACCATCGGGAAAGAATATGGTGACTCTGAATGTGAAATGATATTAAGTTTTAGCATCTCATCCAATTCCTTATCGACCCGATCCTGAAAGTGAATAGGGATAGGGTAAGGTTTCAAGTGAATAGGAAGATTATCTGTGATTTTAATATCGTGAGAAATGATAGACGTCTGACCAGGAATATCAGTCAGGACTTGTTGATAGGACTCAAGAATAGCAAGGACTTGATTTTGTTGTGCAGCAGACAGATTAGGACAGATAGAAACATTTAACCACGATTCTGAAGGCTGAAGTGATATTGCAGGAAGAGGTAAGGGCATGTCACGGAATTCAGTAGCTTCTTCCTGAATAACAGATAAGGAGGAATATGACGTAGGACGATCAGAGGATTCGTCCAAAACATCAGAAATAGTCTTGAGATATGCATGTCTATCGTGGAATTCCTTTAACATATTGATATGAAAGGTTTTATTCTTGCCATCAACGTCAAGAATATAGTCAACATCTGTGAGATTTGACATAATGTTATATGGTTCCCGTCAAGAAATAAGAAGGCGATTTTCTCTTGTTGGAAACAATACATAAGCTTTGCCCCCTGGCAGTAATTGCCTACGCTTTTTCCGTCGGTTTTAAAGGGACCGAGCTTCTTCTTTTGCCTTTTCAGAAGAATTGACAGCAATTTGACACGCCTCAAGAAGTTTCTGACGCAGGTTAACCACATAGTCATAAGATGACTGAACCTCGGGTGCTATTTCTGGACCTGACAGTAGCTTTTTTATCATTGACACGGGTCCTCGTGGTGGGGCACCATAAAGGAGCTGAAAAGGAGAAAACCCAGTGTGTTCATTGGAAACTTCTCGGTAAGCAAACAGTACTGCTGGGAGCATTCTCTCCCAGTCTTGTGGATAACTAGTGGTCACCTTACCTAGCATTTGTTTCAAATATCTATTTAGCCGTTCTACCATACCGTTTGAAATGGCATGATATACGGAGCTCAGAGATCTATCTATATCACATAGATTCAATACACGTGACATGACGTCTGACACAAACTGTGGTCCCCTATCTGATAGAATTTTGTCTGAGAAACCCAATCTCGTAAAAATTAGGAGAAGTGCGTCAGCGACATCACTGGAAGCAATATGTTTAAGAGATATTGCTTCAGGCCACCTAGTACACATATCAATACAGGTAAGGACATACCTGTGATCTCTGGCTGAAGGAACCATTAGTGGACCTATTAAGTCTATGGCTATTTTTGCGAATTGTCACGCATAGATATCAGCAGCCTGAATGGGTGTATTATGATAAGCTCCTTTAGTAGCCACCTCTTGGCATGTTTTACAAGAACGACAAAACATTTTGACATCTTTCACCATTCCAGGCCAATAAAAGTCAGACAGTTATCTGTATTTTGTCCTAGCAAGACCCATATGACCTGCACAGTTTGTGTCATGTGCATGCCTAAGAATGTATGGCCGAACCACAGTTGGTACAAGAATTTGACTACGCACTAACGTAGATTCTGTATAATTGCGCATTAAAATATCGTTTTTGATAGAGTCCCAAGGATATGATGTTTTCTGAGCAATCAGAATCATGTGGTCTCACCAACTTAAAAAATCTTTTCAAGGATTTGTCAGTCTTCTGAATTTCAATGAATGAAGCCTTGGTGAGCATAGGTTTTTGATGTTTATCATCATCATCATTGCCAAGCACTTCACTCTTACTTTGAGCACGTGGTTGTGCTCTTGTTGTCACCACATTTGCGTGCAGCCTGTGCTGTCGTTCCCAGATTTCAATATCTTGGGTGAAACATTCTTTTATGCCAACAAGATTATCCAGGATCAATTCAGCAACCGGATCCTCTAATAAACAAACTTTAACTTGCCCTGTAAAGAATGATGTGTCAATGTGTACAATGGCTAGTGGATAGAATTCTGCCGTACTACCAAATGTAATACATTTTACCATGTCCTCTGTGCCGCAGGAAGGGTCAACTAGGGATTTGCGTACACCCACCGTGGTACAACCTGTATCTCTTAAAACTGAAACAACATTGTTATTTAAGAAACCCTTGTAAAAATTATGTGACCCTTGTCCATCGTGGGAGTCTAAAGCTGGTACCAGTGCAGGGATGGGATGTCCACAAGATAGCCGTGACACCACGCCTGGCTGAAATAAAGTGCTACACTCAAAACAATGTGATATATTGAATACGTCAACAGCACAAGCATTAGCAAGATTGGTGTTAACATTATTCTGATCGACCATCCCCGTGTTGCTATTATGACTGGAGTTCGAGTTCGAACGTTCAACGCTTCGTTAGCGCTGAAAGTTGTTTTTTCCACGATAGTTATTTCGGTTTCCTCTTCCATTCTGAGGATTATTAGAATGTTTAGGCATGTGCACCGTATACAGTGTTGACAAGGTGTAGAGTTCTGGTTGTTCTCATCATTATAATATCTGTCACTTCTATACATGTAGGAATTATCAGACCTACGCCATTCTCTGTTCAACCTATTGTACATTTGAGATGGTCCATTACCTCCAGGAGTTTGACGAAAATTTCTTTGATCTTGAGATGGTCGAATATCGAAATTGTACCGTCCACGGAACGATCCGACATTTCGATCTCTGTTCTGACCAAAATTCCGATTTATGCTTTCTGATCTGGCTCTTGGGTTTTGTATCCGCACAGAACGAGCTGAAGCAACTGGTAATCACTCTTTCACAGTGGAGTTGCTCACAACCTGCCCTGGATGAGCTGTCATAAATTGTCGACCTAAAGAATCAACAGCTTGCAAAGATTTAGGTTTGTGTTCATGCAAAAATGTTAAAAACTCTGAACTAATGGAGGATAAATCTTTGTCCCTCAATATGAGATCTTTATGACCCTCAAATGTATGTTAATCTTAGCTAAACCAATCCATCTATCAAAACATAATTTAATAGATGAAATGAAATCCGAGAAGTCCTTGTTCATGTCGGGTATGAGATTTTTGAACCTCATTCTATACCCATTCTCATCAAGTTGGTACCTTCGTAGAAGTAACGCCTTAGTTGCATCATAGGATTGCCTATTGTTCTCATCCACAGTTAAAATAGCAGTCAAAGCATCACCTGTAACTATTTGCACTGAATGGACCACCCATGATGATTATTTAAGTTTGTATTCTGTACATACTGTCTCAAAACGATCTAAAAAACAAGAAATGTCATCAAAATTCTGATTAAATTTGGGTAAGTGAAGTTTAATTGTATTAGGATGTACTTTCTTAGACGAACCTGTCACCTCCTGACTATTTTGTGAATTGCCAGATTCTATTTTGGATTTATCTAAATTTAAAGAAGCCGTCTTCTCTTCATGCTCAAATTGAGCTTTTTTCGCTGCTAAATCTATCTCATCTTGTCTTTTCCTTTCTGCCAAATCTTCCTGTCTTCTTCTCTCTGCAAATTCTGCTTGTCTTCTTTTCGCTTCAATCTCTTCTTGTCTTCTTTTCTCTTCAATCTCTTATTGTCTTGTTTCTCTTCAATCTTCTTTTGTCTTATTTTCTTTAAAATCTCTTCTTGTCTTCTTTTCTCTTCTCATGCTTGTGCCTTTCCTTCTCTGGCAATATCTTCTAGCGTTTTTTGTTCCTCTTTCTCCAATCTACTCTCTTCTCTTGCAAGTTGCTCCATAGCAAATTCTTCCTAAAGCTTGTCCCTGCTTACCAAGTTTTTCTCCCAATAGAATAAAATGTTCCAGAGTAGCCATGTTAGAAGGTTATATATGACTTACTTGCGATGTAAAATGTGTACTATATAGTAATTAGCAGTACCAATGAAAATTCTTATAAAAGTCAAGATAAAGCAAGTGAAAAATATTATGTGAGCATATGTTAATCTCGTGAAGTAGACAAGACAAACTATGACCAAGATACAGTAGAGCAAGCAAAGAAAGGCAATACTAACGTGGAAAATAAAAAAAAATTAAAATAAAATGTATTTAGGTGAAAATAAAAACAACAATGCTTAGTCTAACAAAATAACAAGACAGACACGCTTTACTACATTTAATACGCAAAGGAACTGAGGGATAGCAAGGTACGATCAACGGTGTACAAACGATTATGTTGCCAAAACGAAATAATCAGAAACATTCAACGAACTTGAACACCAAGCATCACGTGACGACACAACTAAATGGAAAAAAGGATATGATTAATTCAGGTGAAGCGTTATCCACTCGGCCATGTGCGCCGGACCACCAATCCTGAAATAATCACCTACCAATCCAAAAGACAACCTTGATCTTAGGCGCAGCCAGATCGGGATGTTATCCTATGATCAATTCCTTCACTGATCCCCCTTAAAATACACAGAGAGACATAAAACATGCAGAAAACAAAAGGCTCTGCACAGGATATATCTAAACTAAGCCAACAAGAGCTAGACCACTTAGCTTATAGTGAATCCTCCCCATGTATGGTACTGGACAGAATGGAATCGATTACTCTTACTACAGGAGGATGATAGTGTTGAAATTCTTCATTGTTGTTTACAAAAGATTTTTCGTTGCCGGATACACCATCTTGTCTTGTCTGTCTGTGCAAGACGTGGAGAGCTGGCGGCTGAAAATTTTCGCTGAGCTTGATCAATATCGAAGAAAGTGGAAATTCTGCTGCCAAAACTGATGCAAATACTCATAGAAATGTCATTGATGACAATAAAAATAGTTCAAACTCTTGACAGCATCGAAATTAATAAGTTTGTAGTAGGCTTGTAAATGCTCTGGATCCTGCCACCAATTCGCTGCCGACGCGAAAAGGTCAACTAAAGCTGCGCAGTGCAGTTTGTATGTGCTGAAATGTATGGCTCGCCGATAGCGCAAATTTTGTAAAAGTGGCACAGAAAGAAGGCTTCATAATTAAGTTTTAGCATCTCATCCAATTCCTTATCGACCCGATCCTGAAAGTGAATAGGGATAGGGTAAGGTTTCAAGTGAATAGGAAGATTATCTGTGATTTTAATATCGTGAGAAATGATAGACGTCTGACAAGGAATATCAGTCAGGACTTGTTGATAGGACTCAAGAATAGCAAGGACTTGATTTTGTTGTGCAGCAGACAGATTAGGACAGATAGAAACATTTAACCACGATTCTGAAGGCTGAAGTGATATTGCAGGAAGAGGTAAGGGCATGTCACGGAATTCAGTAGCTTCTTCCTGAATAACAGATAAGGAGGAATATGACGTAGGACGATCAGAGGATTCGTCCAAAACATCAGAAATAGTCTTGAGATATGCATGTCTATCGTGGAATTCCTTTAACATATTGATATGAAAGGTTTTATTCTTGCCATCAACGTCAAGAATATAGTCAACATCTGTGAGATTTGACATAATGTTATATGGTTCCCGTCAAGAAATAAGAAGGCGATTTTCTCTTGTTGGAAACAATACATAAGCTTTGCCCCCTGGCAGTAATTGCCTAAGCTTTTTCCGTCGGTTTTAAAGGGACCGAGCTTCTTCTTTTGCCTTTTCAGAAGAATTGACAGCAATTTGACACGCCTCAAGAAGTTTCTGACGCAGGTTAACCACATAGTCATAAGATGACTGAACCTCGGGTGCTATTTCTGGACCTGACAGTAGCTTTTTTATCATTGACACGGGTCCTCGTGGTGGAGCACCATAAAGGAGCTGAAAAGGAGAAAACCCAGTGTGTTCATTGGAAACTTCTCGGTAAGCAAACAGTACTGCTGGGAGCATTCTCTCCCAGTCTTGTGGATAACTAGTGGTCACCTTACCTAGCATTTGTTTCAAATATCTATTTAGCCGTTCTACCATACCGTTTGAAATGGCATGGTATACGGAGCTCAGAGATCTATCTATATCACATAGATTCAATACACGTGACATGACGTCTGACACAAACTGTGGTCCCCTATCTGATAGAATTTTGTCTGAGAAACCCAATCTCGTAAAAATTAGGAGAAGTGCGTCAGCGACATCACTGGAAGCAATATGTTTAAGAGATACTGCTTCAGGCCACCTAGTACACATATCAATACAGGTAAGGACATACCTGTGATCTCTGGCTGAAGGAACCATTAGTGGACCTATTAAGTCTATGGCTATTTTTGCGAATTGTCACGCATAGATATCAGCAGCCTGAATGGGTGCATTATGATAAGCTCCTTTAGTAGCCACCTCTTGGCATGTTTTACAAGAACGACAAAACATTTTGACATCTTTCACCATTCCAGGCCAATAAAAGTCAGACAGTAATCTGTATTTTGTCCTAGCAAGACCCATATGACCTGCACAGTTTGTGTCATGTGCATGCCTAAGAATGTATGACCGAACCACAGTTGGTACAAGAATTTGACTACGCACTAACGTAGATTCTGTATAATTGCGCATTAAAATATCATTTTTGATAGAGTCCCAAGGATATGATGTTTTCTGAGCAATCAGAATCATGTGGTCTCACCAACTTAAAAAATCTTTTCAAGGATTTGTCAGTCTTCTGAATTTCAATGAATGAAGCCTTGGTGAGCATAGGTTTTTGATGTTTATCATCATCATCATTGCCAAGCACTTCACTCTTACTTTGAGCACGTGGTTGTGCTCTTGTTGTCACCACATTTGCGTGCAGCCTGTGCTGTCGTTCCCAGATTTCAATATCTTGGGTGAAACATTCTTTTATGCCAACAAGATTATCCAGGATCAATTCAGCAACCGGATCCTCCAATAAACAAACTTTAACCTGCCCTGTAAAGAATGATGTGTCAATGTGTACAATGGCTAGTGGATAGAATTCTGCCGTACTACCAAATGTAATACATTTTACCACGTCCTCTGTGCAGCAGGAAGGGTCAACTAGGGATTTGCGTACACCCACCGTGGTACAACCTGTATCTCTTAAAACTGAAACAACATTGTTATTTAAGAAACCCTTGTAAAAATTATGTGACCCTTGTCCATCGTGGGAGGCTAAAGCTGGTACCAGTGCAGGGATGGGATGTCCACAAGATAGCCGTGACACCACGCCTGGCTGAAATAAAGTGCTACACTCAAAACAATGTGATATATTGAATACGTCAACAGCACAAGCATTAGCAAGATTGGTGTTAACATTATTCTGATCGACCATCCCCGTGTTGCTATTATGACTGGAGTTCGAGTTCGAACGTTCAACGCTTCGTTAGCGCTGAAAGTTGTTTTTTCCACGATAGTTATTTCGGTTTCCTCTTCCATTCTGAGGATTATTAGAATGTTTAGGCATGTGCACCGTATACAGTGTTGACAAGGTGTAGAGTTCTGGTTGTTCTCATCATTATAATATCTGTCACTTCTATACATGTAGGAATTATCAGACCTACGCCATTCTCTGTTCAACCTATTGTACATTTGAGATGGTCCATTACCTCCAGGAGTTTGACGAACATTTCTTTGATCTTGAGATGGTCGAATATCGAAATTGTACCGTCCACGGAACGATCCGACATTTCGATCTCTGTTCTGACCAAAATTCCGATCCATGCTTTCTGATCTGGCTCTTGGGTTTTGTATCCGCACAGAACGAGCTGAAGCAACTGGTAATCACTCTTTCACAGTGGAGTTGCTCACAACCTGCCCTGGATGAGCTGTCATAAATTGTCGACCTAAAGAATCAACAGCTTGCAAAGATTTAGGTTTGTGTTCATGCAAAAATGTTAAAAACTCTGAACTAATGGAGGATAAATCTTTGTCCCTCAATATGAGATCTTTATGACCCTCAAATGTATGTTAATCTTAGCTAAACCAATCCATCTATCAAAACATAATTTAATAGATGAAATGAAATCCGAGAAGTCCTTGTTCATGTCGGGTATGAGATTTTTGAACCTCATTCTATACCCATTCTCATCAAGTTGGTACCTTCGTAGAAGTAACGCCTTAGTTGCATCATAGGATTGCCTATTGTTCTCATCCACAGTTAAAATAGCAGTCAAAGCATCACCTGTAACTATTTGCACTGAATGGACCACCCATGATGATTATTTAAGTTTGTATTCTGTACATACTGTCTCAAAACGATCTAAAAAACAAGAAATGTCATCAAAATTCTGATTAAATTTGGGTAAGTGAAGTTTAATTGTATTAGGATGTACTTTCTTAGACGAACCTGTCACCTCCTGACTATTTTGTGAATTGCCAGATTCTATTTTGGATTTATCTAAATTTAAAGAAGCCGTCTTCTCTTCATGCTCAAATTGAGCTTTTTTCGCTGCTAAATCTATCTCATCTTGTCTTTTCCTTTCTGCCAAATCTTCCTGTCTTCTTCTCTCTGCAAATTCTGCTTGTCTTCTTTTCGCTTCAATCTCTTCTTGTCTTCTTTTCTCTTCAATCTCTTCTTGTCTTGTTTCTCTTCAATCTTCTTTTGTCTTATTTTCTTTAAAATCTCTTCTTGTCTTCTTTTCTCTTCTCACGCTTGTGCCTTTCCTTCTCTGGCAATATCTTCTAGCGTTTTTTGTTCCTCTTTCTCCAATCTACTCTCTTCTCTTGCAAGTTGCTCCATAGCAAATTCTTCCTAAAGCTTGTCCCTGCTTACCAAGTTTTTCTCCCAATAGAATAAAATGTTCCAGAGTAGCCATGTTAGAAGGTTATATATGACTTACTTGCGATGTAAAATGTGTACTATATAGTAATTAGCAGTACCAATGAAAATTCTTATAAAAGTCAAGATAAAGCAAGTGAAAAATATTATGTGAGCATATGTTAATCTCGTGAAGTAGACAAGACAATTTATGACCAAGATACAGTACAGCACGCAAAGAAAGACAATACTAATGTGGAAAATAAAATAAAAAAAATAAAAATGTATTTAAGTAAAAATAAAAATAACAATGCTTAGTCTAACAAAATAACACGACAGACACGCTCTACCACATTTAATACACAAAGGAACTGAGGGATAGCAAGGTACGATCAACGGTGTACAAACGATAATGTTGCCAAAACGAAATAATCAGAAACAATCAACGAACTTGAACACCAAGTATCACGTGACGACACAAATAAACGGAAGAAAGGATATGATTAATTCAGGTGAAGCGTTATCCACTCGGCCATGTGCGCCGAACCACCAATCCTGAAATAATCACCTACCAATCCAAAAGACAACCTTGATCTTAGGCGCAGTCAGATCGGGATGTTATCCTATGATCAATTCCTTCACTGACCCCCCTTAAAATACACAGAGAGACATAAAACATGCAGAAAACAAAAGGCTCTGCACAGGATATATCTAAACTAAGCCAACAAGAGCTAGACCACTTAGCTTATAGTGAATCCTCCCCATGTATGGTACTGGACAGAATGGAATCGATTACTCTCACTACAGGAGGATGATAGTGTTGAAATTCTTCATTGTTGTTTACAAAAGATTTTTCGTTGCCGGATACACCATCTTGTCTTGTCTGTCTGTGCAAGACGTGGAGAGCTGGCGGCTGAAAATTTTCGCTGAGCTTGATCAATATCGAAGAAAGTGGAAATTCTGCTGCCAAAACTGATGCAAATACTCATAGAAATGTCATTGATGACAATAAAAATAGTTCAAACTCTTGACAGCATCGAAATTAATAAGTTTGTAGTAGGCTTGTAAATGCTCTGGATCCTGCCACCAATTCGCTGCCGACGCGAAAAGGTCAACTAAAGCTGCGCAGTGCAGTTTGTATGTGCTGAAATGTATGGCTCGCCGATAGCGCAAATTTTGTAAAAGTGGCACAGAAAGAAGGCTTCATAATGATGAATTTCGAATTGAAAAATAAAATAAAAACTCCCGTTTGCTCGCCACCATTGGGTGTTACCTCGTTGTTCAGTGTGTCGTAGATTTTTGATAGGGGAATTAAGACTTGGGTTGGTCCCTTCTGAATAGATTAGAATAAGTGATAGTCACAGTGAGAGATAATATATAGAAATAGGTTTCCACGAGTGAGATAGTAGGAATAATAGAGGCTGTCCCTGAAATCGAGCAATCTTCTCTCTCTCAGCCTATCTTCTACAACAGATTTAGAGGAGTCAGACAGTCTATCCACATGTATATTAAATATATATCTCCACTTACATGCACACACACATAAGACGACAGTTAGACGTACAGACGTGGGAAAACTATAACAAATGATTATACAGATATTTTGGAACAAGCTGACCGACGCGATGATGAAGTTTAAAATGAATTTTAATTATCATACTAAAATTCCATCACAACACATACAATTACATCAATCATATACAAATAGTCATAAAGTCAATGAATTTCTACAAGAAAATGATAGACCCACAGTTATGATATTTTCCCTCGATGTATAGCCTACAGTACCGTTAGAAGAAAAGTGATAGCCCCAAAGAGTCACGGATACATCTGCTGTAGTCTAATAAATTTCCCCTTTTTTCAAAAAAAAAAGTATGAATAGACTTTGCTATTAGTATGATCTATCCTAAGGAAAATATTGTTAGCAACAAAACTTGCATAAAAGAAAGTGTAAACAGCAAAAATGGATGCCAAAATACAACAATAAAGGAATCACTCAGTCCTGCATTCTCTCTATTCATTCAGCCGTGATCACGTGCTTTCATGCGTACTTACAGCTTTGGTAGCAACTTCTGGAAACACAATTTTTAGGACATGCACATACAGAATCTTCAATGGTAGCCGTGGCCAAGACTACCCCAGTTCCAAAAAGACGGGTTGAATTCACTGCTTCAGGGAACGCTATCTTGGTTCTACTTATTTTAGGATATCTGGTTCTGTCACATTAAAATATCCAGGCACGAACGTTAACAGCGAGCACAGTGTCAATAACTTAGGTTTCTAGTAATGAGGAATGTCAGGTCGGGTGCCTTATCTCAGTATAGGAATTTAGTTGGTCACACTACCACTTGTCAACAGTGTCGGAAAAGTTATTGATTGTAATATCTTACTTGCCACAAAGGCTGAAAATGTACTTGAGAGTTTGTGAAGAAATATTATCTGGCTCAAAGGCACAGTATAAGCATTTAGTCTTTAATAAAACCGTTATAGAGAGTTGTACTCTGTCTATTTATGGAGACACGCGCACTGTCAGACAGGTGTTAACTTGTAAACCTACGTGGTTAAAGATAAACATGTTTCTTCTCTCAATGGTACTCAAACGCTGGCAAAGTTGGGTCACCCCAGTTTCACTGAATAAAGAAAAACAACATATGAAATACTATACATACTATGTACTCGGATATAACTTACATTATCAACTGCAAGCGGAGGCTTGACTTATCGTTTAAAACCTTCCCGTGAAATAAGTTATATTCATAAAATTAATCATCATGAATTAGAAATACATACGTATTTCGTCAATACTCAGTGATGAATCTGTGCAGTTATAAGTTAGTTTTACAATATTCTCGACTAAGCAGTTAAATTGAATTATTTTATAGCTGCATGAGTTTTTAAGCTAGAAATTATAATTTATTCTGCTTTCCACTGAAACACGTCAGCTAGAGCATATAACAGGCTTATATTTAATTCTTCTGCGCACAAATCTAACTAGAAAAATGAAATAAGCGATTTATCACTTTAAACACTCACAAAATACTAGATATATAATATTTACCTCAACACAGAACTCATCATCATCCCAACCCATAACCCGTCATGGGTCGTAGGGGTGCCATGGTGGAAGCATCAGCAGACAGGGTCCTCCACTGCTCTCTATTCTCAGCAATGCGTACAAGTGTGGAAAAACCGTGTCCTGCCCATTCTTTGATGTTATCAGCCCAGGATTTTCTTTGCCTTCCTCTTCTCCGTTTACCTTCGACTGTTCCCTGGAGGATCGTTTTCGAAAGGGAGTCATGACGAGTTACATGCCCAAACCAGGCAAGCTTTCGACGTTTCACTATTGACAAAAGTGGTTCTTGATGGCCTGCATAGGTGTTTATCTTCTCTCTAACATTGACATTTGTTTTGTGCTCTTTATAGCAAATGCGCAAAATTCTTCTATAACATTTATGCTCGAAAGCCTGAATCCTTCGCTCCGTATCTGCAGTGAGTGTCCAGCCCTCACACCCATACAAGAGAAAAGATAATACAAGTGATTTGTATAATTTGATCTTCACAGGAATACTGATGTTACTTTTCCAGATCACATTCAACCTTGTCATGGCAGCTGAGGCCATCTCAAGTCTTGTCTTGATTTCTTTACTTGATCTTCCATCACTACATATAGTGGACCCAAGATATTTAAAGGTGTTATCTTCTTCTAACGTTTGCCCATTTAACTTAATGTTGGTCGGAACATGTTTCTTATGGCTATTAACCAATATCTTGCTTTTTTCTATATTAATTTCCATCCCATGTGTTCTTGTTACTTTCTCCAGTCTAGAGGTAAGGTCTTGAAGTTCTGATTCTGTTCCAGCTATCAGATCAATATCATCAGCAAAACGTAGATTACACAGAGGTCGGCCTCCAATCGATATGGTTGATTTATAATCGTAGAGAGCCTCCTGCATAATATGTTCTAGATATATATATTAAAGAGCACTGGTGACAGGATACATCCCTGGCGAACTCCTACAGTTGTTTTGAAAACACAGAACTACTAAGAACTAAACCCCTTCGACCAAACTAAATGCCATCTTCTATCAACAGAGATTCTTAGGAATCGAACGTAGGTTGTTCTAGTCTTGACTGCGAAGTTACTGAATGAATGAAATTTCAAACTCCGGTTAAGATATCTTATACAGACCACAGGATCCCACATTATTTCGACCCCCCCCCCCCCCCCCGTCTTCCCCACTTACGTTAAACCAAGAGACTGCCATAACCTGCCACTTCGCGTCTTTGACTCCTCCGTCTAAGAAACTGGCCGTAGAGTGCCGTCAGATGGAAATGCTAGACGAATGTCTCATTTTAGAACGCTGCGTGAGTGTCATATCACACTTATCGCCGAGAAATCTGAACCGAAGAAAACTCGTGTCAGATGGAATTGCTAGACCAATGTCTGCTCGTATGTCTGACCAGACCGTATATTCACAGTTATTTGCTCACAGGCAGAGACTGACATCTGACGTAAAATGCATTTCTAGTATGAGAAAAGAAACGGCAAAGTCAGAATGGGAAAAAATAATATTTTTCGCAAACGAACGAATGCGATAAACATAGGAAAAGGATAAAAGCGCGATAATAAAGTAGAGAACACGGGTAGAAAAAGAAAAGAATATAAAAAATTTATTGATCATAAATCTCTATGCGACACAGTGGTAGTGTAAATGTTATCGGTAATACATGTTGTTATGTCGTGCATTGGCATGCATAACATTCAAATGTAAATGCAGTCAGACCAACTTGAAATAAGTACGCTCAGTCCATCGTACAATTAACACGATTTTTAATTGACGAAATTCACAACACTGAGTACTTCACACATTGAGACATTTGTATAAAAATGATGCTCCATAATAAATAGATTATCTCCGGCAGTAAGCATTGATGAACTATACAGATGTGCCGTTAGAGGTCAAACTGTTTGCAAATAGTCCAAAACGACATTGTCATGAATGTTATTATGAATTACACAATTATTAAGTACTACCTTCTGTCTGCCGTCTTGCCACACATAACTCAGACACACATTCTTGAAGTAGTCAGTACATAATCTGACAATAAATGAATAGAATGTAGAACCCCAGTAAGGACCGCCTAAACACACACTGTCCACTAGGACGAACACATCGAATGCCAGTGACCGCCGAACGCTAACCGTTCGATATCCGCCGCAGACATTGCCTACGTCATACACTAATTTAAATATAGGTCACATTTTAACAAATGGCTCGCTTTCAAGACTGTTATGTGTACCGGTACCTCTTATTTGCTCACAGCGATGCCTTAGCAAGCCTGCGTGCAAAATGAGTGGTAGCAGGCATGACTTTAGATAAACAACTTAATTAGAATAAACATATAGACATTCTAGTAGAAAGCTGTAGGGTACTCCTAAATATCTAAGGATAGTAAAAGGTAATGGATTTGGGGGGGGGGGGGGGGGGGGGGGGGGGGGGGGGGGGGGGGGGGGGGGGGGGGGGGGGGGGGGGGGGGGGGGGGGGAAAGCAACAAAATAATGCTTAATGTTCTATAAGCCATTCATCAGGGTGAAACTAGACTATGCTAGCAAAGTCTATGACTCAGCTTCAGCTTCTAACAAAGCAAAGCTGGACAGAATACAAAATGCAGCCATGAGAACCTTTACAGGCGCACTGAAATCAACATCAGTAGAAGCACTAGAAGTAGCTCACGGCATACCGCCCCTTGATCAAGGACGGAAAGAACTAAGAGATTTAATTATTGAAGCAAAATAGCACAAGAAGTGACCCATCCAGCACATAAAGCATTTGTCCTAAACCAACCAATTGTATGGGACATCCCCTTGAATACAGAAAGATATCCAACAGGGTGGAGAACTATTGAAGATCTAATACGGTTCACAGAACTATCAGGCACAATTAATAACAATAATAAATATAGAAATACTTTACCACCCTGGGAACTAAAAGCACCAATCATAGACTACACACTCAATGAAAAGGTTAAACAACACATAGAAGACAAGGAAGTAAAGACGCTAATAAGAAAGTTCATAGACCAACTTACAAACCAATGCTTGGCTATTAACACTGATGTATCCAAGGGCGATAGTGGGCAATAAGGTGTAGGGGTAGTAATACCACAGTGGGGAATTAAAAAGAGCTACAGTATAACCGAAGATGCTTCAATTTTTACGGCGGAGATGGTAGCAATTTCAAACGTTTCGAAATAATTGAAGATAATCCGCCAGAAGCAATTACGATATTTACAGATTCACTGTCATCACTACAAGATTTAGAACAGTCAGGTAAATGCAGCCAGCCTGAGATCAAGGAAGAAATTGTTTCAATTAATACATCATTAGGGAACAGAGGCTGCAGTGTGAGGCTAGTGTGGGTTCCAGCACACATAGGTATAGCTGGCAACCAGTTGGCAGACCAGACTGCCAAATATGGAAGAATGAGTAAGAACAATGTAAGAGCAGGGCGTGGAAAATCGGGGATTGAGAGTCAGTGAAGCTAACTATAAAATCGGAATGGAAGACAACATGGAAGGAAACTAGTAAAGGAAGACACACATTCACACTTCTGAAATAACCAACAAGGATGTGTCAGGTCAGAGAAGAACTAATGGTACCACTGAACAAAATGTTGTAGCGTCTCCGTCTAGGTACAGCATACTTTATGATAGAGGAACCACACTGCCAAGCATACCAGGAAGAAAATAATATGGACCACTACCTGATACACTGTAACAAATACGAGCAACAGAGGAATGAATTAAAAATGTACTTTATAAATCACATTATAGACGTAACAGATGATAAAGTGTTAAGTATAGATGCTTCAAATGAAGCCTAAATGATATTAAAACGGCAAATACACAAAACAAAGGAAAATAAATACGGTCAATAACAGTGACAATAATAGTAATAATAATAATAATAATACTTAAGAAGTAATATTTAAAAAAAAAATAATAATTAATCAACAAAAACTAACAAACCATTAAAGAAAAACAAAATTATTGATTACTCATAATGTAAGGAAAGACAATGAAGTAATTGCAACGAAAAAAACACACTACTAAAAGAGAACAAATTCTAAAATAAATTAAAACCATCAATTGCATTACTTTTAGTAATGCTTAGCTGGCAGAGTGGATAGTGGCGATTCGCTCCCGTAGCTAGGCGGTGGTGCCGTTCTGAAGGTCCTAGTTCGAATCCCGGCAAGCCTATCACTTCTGTTGTTTTTCTGTTGTCTGGTCTTCTACTTCTTTATTTCACACTGAGTGCCTGATTAAATACCTTTGTGCGTTGTTTGTTTATTTATTTGCTGTTTACAGGCCTCACGTTTCCCCTCCTTATAAGTATATAACTGCTCATTATCCACTTCTTTTAAAACTGTCTTTTAAACAAACTGAACGAAACCACACTGACCAGTCTTCGACACTGAGAAACTTTCTGAATACTTCAATCATGCGTAGCGAGTGTACAGGGAGAGTTAAAAATCACTCCGTATTTTTTTAGATGTTTACATTGTTATACAATTTATTTATATGAAACAAACGCCAATTTTGGCGGCCGAAGTGGCTCAGAGGTATGGCGTCCCCTTCTAATTCTAAAGGAACGGGGATTTGCTCACAGTGCAGGGAATATAATTGATGGAAATTATTTTCAAAACCAGTGGTTCTTAATGATGTCAAAGTTCATCCTGATGGGTAGTGAGATCGAATGCCCTGCCTTCTCGAATAATGACGAAAAAATAGGAGGTTCCGTATGGAAGTTGCGCACGTTCAAAATCCCCCGGCATTTGGAAGTCGTAAAGAGTAGGCCATACGGCCGCTGCACTGACACAATTAAAAAAAATGAGGAAACCTACCCACCACAACAATATTTATTGGATGTGTGATTCCTGTATACACACAGTGGGATCCTCGCTGGTGCTAGGAAGCTTGTGCACTGTGCTGAAATTTTCCTTGTGCGATCTAAAGAAGGAGATCGGAGCACTGATAGTGTTGTCAGTGCGCAAATGAACATAGTCCTTTAAAGCAAACCAAACCACACGTCAGAATAAAGAGAACGAACAGTGATATTGTTACGATACATGATGTGTCAAATTGGCATTACAGCTCAAAGTGAGATCCTTCTTGTTAAACACATGACGTCACAGTGGACAGTAATCTTTGCTGTCTATTGTAACATCCTTTGATTTGTCATTTTAAACTTTTTTTTTTCATTTTGTTTCTGAAAAAAAAGAGTAATCAAATATCAAATGACAGTTATTGCTTCTCATTTGACATGTCTTTTAAGTACATGCAATAGACACAAGTTAAGATTTATAAATTTTTAAATGTGAGATAACTTCATTTATTCTGAAATGTTGACTGGTTTTTTTTACCTTATATCTCAGTTTAGCGTGTAACACGCAATGCGTCTTAGTGTCAAATTTTTATTCTCGGTCGAAGCCAAATTCTGCCGAATATTGCCAAGAAATCTGGGCATTTTGATCAGCATTTCCGGGCCTGTGAAAAACGATATTGAAACAGATGTCATAAAATATAACGTGGAATCCTTTGCCACAAGCTTCGCACTTGAATTGTTAATTTTTTTGTTTATTTAACGTCTATGCATTTACACTTCATGTGTTCTCTACTACGTTCGTAGGTGTCTTCTTAATGATGACGTTGCGGCACTAATCAGTCACGTTTCTTCATCCTATGTTATCATAAGACATATTAGTTATGATGCTCAGTGAAAATACATAAAGAGAAAATAAATAAATACCATACACATAAAGGTATGTTTCAGGCACTGGTGAGAAACAAAGAAGTAGAACACCAGACAACAGACAAACACCAGAAGTGAGTGGCCCATCAGAGAATCGAACCCAAAACCTTCTGAACGGCACCACCGTCTAGCTACGGAAGCGAATCACACTATCCTCCCTGCCAGCCAGGCACCACAAAAAATAAGTACTTCGGTGATAGGGGTCATTAGCATCATTTTGTCTGTGGAGCAGCCGCATTGTGATATAAAATTCAGGACAGAAATTTATATACAACATAATTCACAATTGCTTCAGGTTGGCAGCATGTATAAAACCAGGAGGGAAGTCGAAAGTCGCAACCATGGTGAAGTGGGTTCAGTTCTCAGCGCAGGCAGCAAAAAAGACAACAGGAAGCCGCCACTTGGAATGCATGGCCCAAGTGGGTCAGCTGCCTTAAAGTGTAAAGGGAATGAAAGGTCCCACATACTGGTCCGACGGGGTAGACTTCTGATGATCAGACTACCTCCTGTTTTAGTGCCCTGTATAGAGTTTTAAATAATATTAGCTGTTCTTGTTTATCCCATCAATACCGTAACATGTGGTAGTGAAACATTCGCCGCTGTTTCTTGTCAATGTGTTTTGTATTACTTCGTTTATATTTTTTCTATAATGGAAGTGTGTAGGTATTACATTTACTAGCAAGCTATGCCAGTTAAACATTGCCAGGTGACGAATTCAAGCCTTTATCTAAATCTCTCTGCATCTGCAGCACATTTGGAAGACTGAGAAGTGGGGAATAGATGAGCATAGTGTAGTTTGGCTTCTTCAGTGTTGTTCGTTCTAAGATAACCACATCTATCTCTCATATAAAGCCGTCTAAGGTTTCTCTAATCACCATACAGTGTGTCCTACAATTGTGTTGGAGAATGTCATTCTGCCACCCCGCTTCTCCCGTGTAGCCGACAGTATTGGAGGATATTTTCTACTGTTTATTTCCCCGATCTCTCCCACACGGGCATATATCTGTCTGTCCCATGTTCAGATGCGTAAATTGACTAATTACTTAACATCTCTTTTTTTGTAAATGTACAGTTATTGTTAAGTCACGTTTTTGCGTGGGAGTTAAGTGTTTGGGATTTTCACGTGCGGGTCTAGTTTCTTATAGAGCACATCTAAAGTTAATTATTTGCGTGCCTTTGTGCACTATATTTGAACATAATAGCTCAACTGGGTATGTTTTATTTTAAAAGAAAGAGTTCAAATAGACACGATGAGTGAATCACGAAGTTGGGGAGACAAATAGGTGAGCTGAGACAAACAGGTAGCATCACATTTAAACAAATCTAAGGGACCCAAGACATTCACTGAAATATTAAACACCTATCGGCTACTATCAGTAAGCCATACATTGCTGACATCAACCTGGCCAGCTGTGCCAGTCAGCAGCACTAACACACAGCACCCCAGTACATCAGTAACAGTTATCTTAAATATTATTGCCTTGATTGCCTCTACACCTCACGGTAGAAGGGAACGACTAAGTAAGTAAGCCTTGATTGCCTATGTCCGGAATACGAGTCTAGGTTTCATCCTCGCGTGAGCGTTATTAGAATGTTGATCACGAACTATGACTGATCCTGGTAGGTGTAAACCTCCTATATCAGGGGTCGATCACTCATAACTTTACGCGATCTACGTTAAGTAAAGTAAGCTCTCCAAAGATCGACCTTGGTAAAATCAAGTCTGTTTTCGGATTTCAGAGTACCTGAATTTTAGAATAAGTCAATCTATATGTAACTTTTTTCTCTGCAGCAGGATCTGCTTAATGTAAACCCATTAGCAGAGCTGAGGAAAATTAAAACTAAATATTTTACCGAATGTTAATTCTCATTTGGAATGCGAGGAAAATACTTTTGAACCTGAGGAACGCCGCGCTTTTAACTACTGGGGGGAGAGGGCTTGTCCGCAATGCACCTAGGTTTGGTTTTGGTTTTAAGGACTATCATCATTGTACACTGACAACTCCATCAGTGCTCAGATCTCCTCCCTTAGATCACACAAGGAAGATTTCAGCACAGTGCACGAACTCCGTAGCACCCGAGAGAATCCCAGTGTGTGTTTTTTAGGAATCGCACATTTTATAAATATTTTTGTGGTAGGTTTTCTAATATAGGTGTCTAATTTTTAAATGTTGCCAGGGCAGCGGCCTTACAGCCTACTCTTTACGATTTCCAACTACCGTGGGATTTTTTTTAACGTACGCAACTTGCACACGGGACCTCCTATTTTTTCGCCCTTATCCGAGAAGGCTAGACATCTGATCTCACTACCCAGGAGAACAAGGGGGGAGTATTAGATCATAAGGATCACTAGTTCTGAAAAACAGTTCTATAAATGATATTCCCTCAACTGGGAATCGAACCCGTTGCCTCTAGAATTCGAGGCGGACGCAATACCTCTTAGCCACTCCGACCCCTTTAATGCACCTAGGCTACACATTCTTCGTTCCCCTAGAGATCTACTAAATGGTGCTTCGGGGTCTTCTGGCAAGCAAGATTGGCCGGTTGCCAACCCCTGTCCTACATGATCAAACGTTTGCCCGTGTGCTGTGTTGGTTTTCTCCTGAATGTCTTTGGCTTGTTGTTGCGCCCTGCTATCTCTTCTACACCCGTCGGTTGGAGATAAATAGTATTTTCTAGTTCATTGATGAGTGTTCTCCTCTTGCATCCCGTTGTGATTCTCATTGTTTGGTTGTGGAGTTTGTTAATTTTATCTAAGTTTATCTTACCTGCAGTTGCCAATGCGGCAATGCGATGTTCTAAGAATGATCTCACTCGCCCAGTGTGTAACTTCTTTGGTACCCTCTTATCTACTCCCCAAGCTGTTTCAGCTAGCTTTTTCCACGACTGCCATTCTTTGATTTGCTCTCGTCCGGTTTATCTCAGTCTGCTATTTTCCCACGTCAAACGGCGATCAAAAGTAATATCCAGATAGTTTTGATTTTCTGGACGTAACTTTTTTTCTCCTCATCTGCGTAATGCCAAAATGGACGAGTCAAGCGACCTTTAGGAGAATAAAGTACCATATCATGGGGCGCCAAATACCTAGTGAATCTTGTTACAGATTGTCCATTGTGCCCTGACCACACCCTTCGCGACTTACCATGATAAATGTTAAACATAAAAAAAGAGCCAGACTGCAAAAGATAGAAAATCCATAGCGACAAAATACATAGAGAAACATTACCCAAGCAACAACTGGACCCATGCGTGTGCCCGTTGTGAAATTAGCACTGCGTTGAAATGAAGTAAATTATTTATTTTTGTTTTAAGCTTCTCTTAAGGGGTTACTGGCTTGCGGCCAGAGATGATAAATCTTGGAGATTTTCTTCTTTCCCAGGTTCTTTATTACTCAATCGCAGGTCACACCACTTCAGTTTTAGATGTAGAGGAAAACTTCAAACTTATACAATGGAGTAATGCGTGTAGTTTCCAATCAACAATTTATTAAACAGTTTAACAGCAAAATCCTATGGCATCATACAATCATTATCATTTGTTATAAAAAATGGTGGTTTGTCTACCACTTTCCAGTACGTTTGTTCCTCATGTAAATTCGTACACCTTGATAAAAGATATCTGCCTCAATGTATCTCTTTCCTGAGATCTCCTGCAAATATTTATATACTGAAGCTGGTACTTCACTTAGAAGTTTCATGTTGAAATCTTGTAAGTTAATCGTAATGTCTATTCGAGCGAGATTTTACATACCTTGTAATAAAATGTCGAAGGCGTTACAATTCTATCTAACTAGATAATTCTTGAGTATCTTTGAGTTTGTGTTAGCAATCTTCTTCACAACCTAAAACAGCATGGTCCGCTGCACGTTTACTCTACGTAGTAATTTGCGATACTGATCTAAACGTTGTTGTTCTTGTTGTTTTCGTCTACTATGTTGCTGTAATACCCTGTTCAACCTGAAAGTTGGTTATAATTGGGGTATATTGTGTGTTAGGTTCTTCGGTGCTAGTTGTCTGTTAGTCCTGAAAAGGACTGGTCCTGAAAAGGACCACTAGCTGGTTGACTGGTTTCCTCTTCGTTGCTTGTCGGTTGTGGTGTGTTCATTTCCTGCCTTCCTATCTGTCTTGTGTCGTTTTGTTTGTTTTTGCTTTCCTCGTTTCTGTTTCTCTTGTCTTCCTGCTTTCCTGCATCTGTAATAGTGCTTTTTCTATTATTGCTGGTAGAAGTTTTTCAAGTGTTTCTTCGATGACTTCTTCGTCTGATTGCTCGTTTGTTTTGGTCGCTATTGTGTTTGCTGTCATTTCCTCGATGGCTCTTCGCTCTGCTTCAATTTTCTTGAGAATTTTTGAGTTTTCTTCCGTCAGTTCTGTCAGCCTCTTTACATCTGCTTCTATCTGCTGCTGAAGGCTTTGCATGTCTTTCATCATTTCTCTGACGTTTTGTAGTTCTATTACATCATCACCGTTGTCTTTGTCGTCTTCGGGAGCCTGCTTGTTTCTGTTTACGACCTGTAGTTTCATTTTCATATCTTTGACTTCAGCGGTTAGTTTGTGTAACTGTCTTCTGTCGATAATGCTTTGTTTTTCTGCACCCTCCGCAGCCACTCTGTTTTTTGCCTCTTTGAAAGGTATGTTTTTGAACACGGCCTCTTTCAAGATGCTCTTTGTTTCCTGGAACATCGGGCAGCCTCGGTACCTAGCCCCGTGGTTTCCGAGGCAGTTTGCACAGGTTCGGTTTGGGTTTATGGCCTTGTAATTGTTATCCTCCTTCGCTTTGGTACAGTCGCGATATGGGTGGTTACCCGCACAATACCGGCAAACTGCATTTCTCCTGCACGTTTTCTTGGTGTGTGAATATTTCTGGCAGTTAGAGCACTGCATCACCGGAGGGATATATGCCTCTGTCTTTTTTGTTGTGGTTTCGAGCGTCAGTCTCTCGGGTCTTGTCGATCCTTCAACCGTCACTATCATCAGGTTGGTGTCTTTCTTGTCCCATGTTTTTAGCCTTTCTACCCGTGTGATTTTGACGTCTGCGTTTTCAGTTTGAAGGCGTCTGTGGACCTCGGCTTCGGAACATCTGGTATCCACCCCTCTGATGACGAACTTCTTTGTTGTCTTGTACTTTTCCACCACCACTTTTATTTGGTGGGGCAACTGGACTTCTTTTGGACCGGATTCCAGTTCGATCATCAGCGAGGTAGTTTTTTCTGTGTTGTTGAGCGAAAGCAGGACTCCGTTTTCGTGCCTCCCTACTTTGGCGATATCTAAACTGACGCTCCCGTTATTGTTATAGTCCTATACTAGTGCGGTGCCGTTGCTAGGCTATTCCCGCCAAAACCTATTGACGTCACTAGCTACCTATTTATCATAATTATGTACATATCAATTATGTGACGTCAAGGGTTACTAAGCTACTCCCGCCGTTTTGTTTGCACACGGCTTCAATGGCGTAAGTAAATCTACTTATCATAATTATGTACATACTAATTAGAACTACGTCATCTCGTAGCTAGATTACTTTGCAAATGTCCCTAAAGGGAGATAATTAAAATGCCTCATGTTTCTTTAGTAGTTACAATGAGTGATCTTTTCTTATAATGTTCCTTATATCTAATGCTAACGTGCGTTACTGGCGTTGGCGTATGCCATCCGGTCACATGCGTACACAGATGGATCAGCAACGAATGCAACAGAAAATGGAGGTGTCTTTCTGACATTAAGCACTGGTGCACAAACAAAGCTGTCAGTGGCAACTGGACAATTGTCAAGTAACTTCAGAGCAGAGGCAAAGGCCTTGAAAACTGCAGCAGAGGTTATAATGTCAGATGAAAACAGCGAGAAACAAGTTGCTTTCGTTACCAATGCACAGTCTGTAATTGAAATGTAGTAAAGCCAAAATAATACAGACCTGGATGACCACAGAATAGTGCTCCACAAACTATGTTAACGATTCAAAAGTGTTGTGATCCAACGAATTCCATCTCATTGTAATATCACCTGCAATTTAGATGCTGACAGATTGGCAAAGGAAGGTGGAAATCAACCTCAGCCTGATGCAAGAGTAACTTTCGAGGATGCAAAGAGTTTTTATCAGAATCAGATACAGAAACAAACGGAATGTAGAACATCCAGGTCAGACATAAAATGATGCATACTACAAGCTCAACAGAAGAGAACAAGTGGTAATCTTCAGACTCCGCACTGGCCACAACAGATTGAGATACCACCTATTTAACAAGCTAAAGATAGGAACTACCGATGAGTGTAATTATGACACTGATAAAATGACTGCTGTACATCTGCTTCAAAGTTGCCCAACATATGTAGAACAGAACAAGCGCGTATGGCCGACACCAGTATTTTTCGTGGAAAAGCTTCACGGAGATTCAAATAGCCTCAAGCTGACTACTGCTTTCTTTGAAAACATTCAAGTGGACGTCTGAGAGTGTACGAAGAAGAAGAAACAGTCCATGACAGTGGCGCACTGAACGATCGGGGGATGGGGTAGTGCCCTAGGGTCCACAGCAGTAGGGGTGCACACTCTAGCCTAGCCTCCACCTAGCTTAAACAACTGGATATGTGGTTAGAGGCCACTGACCTTTATTGTCTGGGCTCGAGATCAATCTAAGCATAATTTCTCTATAGAAACCATATACCTCTGGCGTCAGTGCTTTTGTTGTTTGTTTAGTTGCTCCCCATGGCTAGCTTCCATCCGATAGCATGACTTCAACTTCATCGATTGAGACCATGAAATAATTATCTCGGATCTCTGCATTATAACGCTTTTCTCTAAACACACTTTGACAAAGAACGAGTCCAATATTTGAATTGAATATCGCAGTGACGAAATCACGAAATACGTACCAGTTTCGCCCCTGACACCTGACCCTCTGGGAACCAGGACCAGAAGAGAGTTAATGGACCGTAATTTGTTTGGTAGCGATGAGTGGAAACCAAACTCAAATGGCTTCGCGTCCTCAATGAGATACGTCTCACCAGCAATGCATCATGGGAGACTGTGAATTTCGGTTTCTGACATTTTAACAAATAAACTATTTTCAGTGGGAATAGGGAAATGAGAAGAGGGAATCGGAAGAAAGCAAACAAAGCAAAAATCCACACACACACAAAACGAGGGAATACAACCAATTATTCACAAGAGGGAAAGACATTAAAAAGAGAAAAATAAAAGTAAGTTACGCAAAAACAAGAATTATTGTGGGGGGATTAAAAATAAGAATGTGAGACAAAGCAAAAAAATAAAACAAATAAATCAGTAACAAAGAGAGAGAGAGAGAGAGAGAGAGAGAGAGAGAGAGAGAGAGAGAGAGAGAGAGAGAGAGAGAGAGAGAGAGAGAAAACGAACGAACGAAAGAACTTTATTTTCAAAGGGTTAAGAATTGGGCACGCAGGCCCGTCTGACATTCTGCCCTTCCTCTCTCTCTCATCATGTATACTGTATCCTTCCATCCTCACATTTACTTTAAGCATTATTAAGGCATTTATCATTATAAAAGTAATATTACATCAAACATTTGCAATAATCACCATAATTAAAGTATGTTTTAAAATAAAGAAGATAGATAGATAGACAGACAGACAGACAGACAGACAGACAGACAGACAGACAGACAGACAGACAGACAGACAGGCAGGCAGGCAGGCAGGCAGGCAGGCAGGCAGGCAGGCAGGCAGGCAGACAGACAGACAGACAGACAGACAGACAGACAGACAGACAGACAGACAGACAGACAGACAGACAGACAGACAGACAGACAGACAGATAGATAGATAGATAGATAGATAGATAGATAGATAGATAGATAGATAGATAGATAGATAGATAGATAGATAGATAGATAGATAGCATTATTTAAGCATACAACATTATCAAGGTAAAATAATAACATGCATTTGTAACATCCAGTCATAATCAAATTGAAGTATGTAATTAAAAAAATAAATAAATAAAAAGAGAGAGAGAGAGAGAGAGAGAGAGAGAGAGAGAGAGAGAGACTTACAAGAAGAATAGATAGGATCATAACAAATGAGAAAAAAAATTAATATAAAAAAGTTACAATACTGAACAAAGTTTGTGAAAGCGTTTACAAAACGTACGAGAAAACACAAATACTTAAAATTGTAATCATGTCAATACGAAACATTCTTAGGGAAAAAAGAAAAAAAGACAGGTTGAGAAAATGTAGAGACCAGTATAACATGTGTTATCAAAAATGTAGTAGTTGGAGACGTAGCAACAACATTAATAATAAGTGGCAACAGTAAGATCAACTGCAACAGTAAAAGTAGCAGCAACAGTAATATCAGCGACAACAGTACTAATAGCAGCAAAAGTAACAGCAGCGACGAGTCTTAATAGCAGCAACAGTAACGGAAGAGATAAAATTATTAGTAAAAGTAGCAGCAATAATAACGGTAGCAGCAACAGTAAAAGTAGCGTCAACAGTAACAGTAGTGACAACAGTAACAGTAGCGACAACAGTAACAGTAGTGACAACAGTAACAGTAGCGACAACAGTAAATGTAACGACAACAGTAACAGTAGCAGCAACAGTAACAGTAGTGACAACACTAACAGTAGCGACAACAGTAACAGTAGTGTAAAGATATCGAGTGTGGTGTATAGAACCTCACTGTAAAGTATGATGGCTGGTAGTACTGTTGTATTCAAAGAGGTGCTGTCACCGTGAAGACAGACACAGGTCAACTCGACCTACACAGGGTAGTGTAAACATTGAAGTGAGAGTACATTGTACGCGAATGGTAGAATGGTTCTGAAGAGTTGACAACTTGGTAACAATATATTCATACTCTCACATGTAGAAGTCAAGGATTACTGGAACTACTGTGTTCTTTTTATAATATTTAATGAGACGCACACTGGAACAGTACGTGTATGGTTACAGGAACACATGACGACATAAACAGCATGGTGTTGATCAATGGTGTATCATCTTAAGTTAGCATACATGCTGGATAACCTCATACTGGAACATTTGTAGACAAGCATTCAGAGTTCTATAGTTAGTCCACATCTATATATATATATATATATATCAGGTTGTACTGACAGATCACGTCAGTTTATACATAATGTTCATAGTGACTCTTGTACAGAATCTCTCTTAGCATGAGTGTAGCTTGTACTCTAGCGTAGATTCTTTCAAATAGCATTCAGCACATATCTTCGGAGTAAATGCTAAATCTCCCATAACTCTTTCATAACTGTGATCTCTGGATCATTATCGGGTAGTAAGGGACAACCCTGTTCTCTGATGAATGATTGACAATAATTCGGATTCCAAGATGGCTTCCTTGGTCCTTAACATCGCTCACACAACGGTGAGATGACAAAACTTCTAGAAAGATTCACTTCATAAGGATATCAAAGTTTCCACCAATATCAGCATTATCTGTCTTCATAATTGCTGTGTAGAAACATTCTTAGTGCTGCTAAACGATATGTCGTTCTGACATCTGAACATAAGTAGATTCATGTAGGCCTAAACATAACCCATCGTAAGCCTATCAACGAAGTCAGTAAAAGTACGTTTACCTTGGCATAGAATAAACTAGCTAGCACAAAAACACTCTCCTGGTGTTATAGAATGAATAATGGGGAACACAAAGACTAAACAGTCCTGGAAGACACTATCATCTTCCCCCATGATAACTTGAGATCACAAAATATAGGACAGCTCGAAGACATCACGTCTCCCGCCAGGCTCCATAACCGAAGGACACACTCTCTTATCTTCATCCGCTCAGAGTGTAAGAAGAAATAATCCAGCCCAGACACACAAAGATAACATGATATAAGACGGAATCGTCTCAAACAGACAAACAGTAAACCTAGATTCGGACTTTCAATATTCCTGCAAAACCTTAAGCGAGAACAATCTGTTTCCAGCTATAATATAAAATCTAGATTCCTCCGCTTGTTCAATCCACGGAAACAAAACAGGAACCGATCACTCAAAGAATAAAATACACATTTACTATTCTGAGTTATTCCCCTTTCTTAAAAGTTGTAAGTTCATAAATAAATATCCTTTTATCAAACAGATAGTTACATTTTCATTTGTAATCGTATCAACTGTAATCTGTGCGACATATAAAAAATATGTACGCAACAGACTACCGCAACCCCCGGGGAAAAAAAATGAAATTTTTTTTTTTCTCTCTGAGAGCCACATAAAATAGCCCCCCCCCCCCCCCCCCCCCCCCCCCCGCCCCCACCCCGCCCCCCCCCCCCCCCCCCCCCCCCCCCTCCCCCCCCCAACACATATGATGCGCAGATGAGAAGTATCAAGAATTTATAAAGCCAGATTAAGGCAAAGAATGAGAATATATATCTCAACATCTCAGAGAAAGTATTTCTCTAAGTGTAAACATTTCCAGGGAGTTGCCACCAATGCTTACTACCATATTGGCAATGACACAATGCATACAATAATTTCAATAACCATTTCATATTAGGTATCATAAGTTCACGATTGGCAAAAGAAACATCATCAAAGAATTAGCAGTGAATCAAAATAAGTGAACCGCTAAGTATTTATACAATCACCAAATCATATATTACAAATGTGTACACATTTTGATATAGAAGAAAAAGAATAACTGATGTAAAGTTATACATGTTAGGAAAGTCCAATATTTAACAGTTAAGTGGCATCATGTGGGCATCTCGACAGAATGTCCGCCATCACATTTTCTGAACCACGGATAGCTCGTACCGAAAAATGAAAAGGTTGAAGAGCGATCGCGTATCGAGTTGATCTCGAGCTCTTCAAGTTCTTACTTTGGATAGCAGTAAGAGCTTTCTGGTCAGTTTCCACTATGAAATGTGCACCAAGAAGGAATCTTTGAAGTTTGAGAATTGACCAAACCATCGCCAATAATTCCCGGTCTAAAACCGAGTAATTCCTTTCTGCAGCATTAAGTTTTCTGGATATGTACATTACAGGATGCAGAGTTCCAGAGTACTCTTGCATTAGTGCCGCTCCAATCCCAGTGGATGAAGCGTCACTACGAAGAACAAATGTCTTATCTGTAGTAGGTAACACTAAAATAGGTGGTGTTGAAAACATAGTTTTGATCTTATCTAGTGATAATTGGCATTCCTGAGACCAGTGAACCATATTAGGCGACCCTTTCTTTAGTAGTGTCGAAAGAGGTGCCATGATAGAGGACAGATTCGGAATGAATCGTCCATAAAATTGTATGAGACCTAAAAGACTTCGCACTTGCTTTTTAGTCTTAGGGATAGAGATGTTAAGTATTTTAGTGATATTATGGTCCTCTGTCTTCAGGAAACCATGACCTACTCGATGGCCTAGGAAAGCAATTTCGCTAAAAACCAATGCAAGCTTTCGATGGTTTTGCTGTCAGGTTATGCTCGCGTAGAGTTGATAACAATTCAACTAACCCTGAATAGTGATCTTCCCAAGTATCGCTGAAAAGACAGATGTCGTCTAGATAAGCAATGACATCTGACCGATACGATAGGATTCGACGCATCATGCGTACGAATGTAGCTGGTGCGTTCATAAGGCCGAAAGGCATAAAATTCCATTGGAAAAGGCCTCTAGGAGTAGAAAAAGCGGTAAGAGGTTTGGCGCGTTCGGATAATGGAACTTGCCAATATCCTTTAGACAAATCAAGTTTAGTGAAAAAATGAGATTTAGAAAGTCGAGTAAGTAGCTCTTCTAGTAAAGGCATAGGTTCAGCATCAAACTTTGTCACTTGATTCAATTTGCGATAGTCAACGCAAAGACGTATGTTATTGTCTTTTTTTCGAACAATAACCATCGGCGAAGAATAAGCAGAAGTGGATGGTTCGATTATTTGTAAATCTATCATTTCATCTAACTCCTTTTCAACCTGTGCTTGAAAATGTATAGGGATAGGGTAAGGTCTAACCCTAATAGGAGTATGTTCAGTTAGAATAATGTCATGCTCAATGACATGAGTTTGCCCAGGGATGTCAGTGAGGACATCCTGAAATGTTTGTAACATAGCCGAAACCTGTCGCTGTTCTCCTAGAGACAAATCAGGAGAAACAGTAACGTCTTTCCATGATTCACTAGAATGAAGTGGGATCATTGGAAGCGGAAGATTAACATCCGAAAAACTTGTTTCCTCATCCTGTATAACGGACAGTGATGAGTACTGACCATGTTGAACTGGAGAATCGTCCGTTGCCTGGAAAATAGGCTGTAAATAGTCAGGACGTTCATGGAATTCCGTAAGCATATTGATGTGGAAGGTTTTATGCTTCCCGTTAATATCGACAATATAGTCAACATCTGAAATTTTCGATATTTCCAAGAAATAAGGAGTCTATTTTCCCTACAAGGTAGCAAAACAAATGCTTTGTCACCAGGACAAAGTTGTCGTAAAGTTCTTTTCTTATTAGCAAATTGCCTTGCCTTCTGTTTAGCAAATTCAGAAGAGGACGTTGCTAATTTGCATGCTTCGATAATTTTTTCTCTCAGCGTGATGACATATTCGTAAGAGGATTTTGTGTCATCGTCAATATTGTCCGCTGTTATGAGATCATGAAGCAAAGACATAGGGCCGCGCGGTCGCGCGCCAAAGACAAGTTCAAAAGGAGAAAATCCTGTATGTTCATTGGGGACCTCCCTGTAAGCGAAGAGGGCCGCGGGTAGAACCCTGTCCCAATCTTGAGGATGATCCTCAGTTATCTTTCCTAATAAGTTCTTAAGTGTTCTATTTAGCCGTTCTACCATCCCATTGGACATAGGATGATAGATGCTACTCAAAGATCTCTCTATCTGTAGAGTAGACATTACTTGAGACATGGTATCCGATATTAGTTGGGTGCCATGATCTGATAATATTTCTCCGGGGAATCCCAGGCGAGAAAATATAAGCCAAAGAGCATCTGCAATGTCAGCAGTAGTAATGCTTATCAGAGGGATAGCCTCTGGCCAACGTGTGCACATGTCCACACACGTTAAGATAAATTGATGTCCTCTAGCAGATTTGATCTTAAATGGACCAATGATGTCTGTCGCCATTTTCTGAAATGGCCGAATAGGAATGTCTGCAGCCTGAATGGGCGCAGCATGACGAGGACCTTTGGATTTGACTTCTTGACATACTTTACAAGATCGACAATAGATCCGTATGTCCTTATTCACGAAAGGCCAAAAGAAAGCCGCAAGAACTCTAGACTTTGTACGGGAAAAAACCCATGTGTCCAGCACACTGAGAGTCGTGTGCATGTTGTAAAATTTTAACTCTCAATTTCTTGGGTACAAGAATCTGAGAATGACTTGAATTAGTGGAGTCTTGCACCATACGTACAAGTACACCATTCTTCATTGTAATCCAAGATTTACGCTTGGTATCTCTATTCGGATCACCTTTCGTTACAAGAGTGAAGAATTTCTTAAGAGTCGGATCCTCTTCTTGTTGTTTTATAAACGAGTCACGAGAAATTACCAAGGGATCATCTTGGTTATGCACTTCAATATCTTCAGTAGATGAAGTTTCAGGCATATTGAGAGCTTGAGCTCTAGTGACTACAACATTAGCAGTTTGCATATTTTGCTTTTCCCAAACGGAAATTTGTTGCGAAGTGCATTCTTTTACTCCGTGAATGCGACCGATGATAAGATCAGCGATCGGATTCGGCAAAAGACATGCGTGTACATCTCCTGTGAAGAAAGGAGTAGCAATCCTAATGATAGCGGTAGAGTATTTCTCTATGGTGCCGCCAAATGTTACGCATTTGACTACTTTGCCTGTAGAATGAGAAGGATCTATGAGTGACTGCCTAACACCAATTGTTGTGCATCCAGAATCAAAAAGTACTGAGACTGGATTGTCATTTACTAAACCTTTGTGTAAGACTAGAGAACCTCTTCCATCATGCGCGATTGACGAAGGAAGAGCGGGAAGAGGATGACCACAGCTTAAAGTAGACACTGTGGTTGGCTCAAATAATGTTTTGCATTGGGGGCACTGAGATGCTCTCCCAAAATCAAAAGCGGCACATGCCATATTATTAGAGTCATCATTATCTTTATTTTGTTTATAGGCTTCGTGGGACTCTTGCTGAGCAGAGTTCGCCTGGTAATGAGATTTAGGTTTTTTGTATTGTGCTCTACCTCTGTTATTATTGCCTCTATAATTATCCTTGTTTCCACTGTTATAACCCCTACTTGGGTTTGAGTCATAGTTCCTTTGGTTACTATTATCATATTCATTATAATGAGTATCTCTGTAATTATGATCTTGTTGTCTCCATGAGGGAAAACTTGGATAATTTCTATAATGACTTCCTTTGCGAAAGTTTCTATAATTATGACCACCTCTGAATCGAGGGCTGTCGGCTCGTCTCCAGGTATTCGAAGAAGAACCCTGAAATGATTGGTTACCTTGGTTCTGATAACCGTTATGGCTACCTTTTTTATTAAACCTATTTTGAGGTTCTTGGAATCTGCGTGAGTGATTAGGGTTGTATGGTGTTGCTGAAGCAACTGGCATACCTTCCCTAACCTTAGTATTGCTAATAGCTACGTCTGGATGTGCAGTGACGTATTGGGTACAATACTGTTCCATTTCTTTTAGTGTCTTGTGTTTACGCTCATGTAAGAATTCAAGGAATGGTTTATTTATACTTGACATAATCTTATCTCTGAGTATCAAGTCCATAAGGGCTTCATATGTCTTTTCTGTTTTGGACAACTCAATCCAACGATCAAATGTAAGACGTGTCCTTGCAATGAATTTTGAGAATTCTACACCTGCCTCAGGAACCATTGTCTTAAACAAATTCCGGTAACCTTCCTCAGACAACTGGTACTTCTTTAATAAGGCTGCCCTAATAACATCATAATTATCCTTGTCAGCCTCTTCAACCAAACTTAAACTAGTCAGAGAATCACCTTTCAAATTTTCTGACAACTGGTTAGCATATTGTGATTTGTCCACATTATGGGCTCGACAAGAGCGTTCAAATCTATTTAACCAGAATGTTATGTCATCGCTGGAAGGATTGAACGCTGGTACCTTGACCTTGTAAGTAAAGGGTTTACTATTACCACCAGATGCTTGATTAACATTACTTATGTTTGTTAATTTTAACTTTTCTAACTCAAATGCTAAAAGTTCTTTTTGGTGTTCATGTTCTCTCATTGCTTTTTTCTCTTCAGCAGCCGCAGCAGCCTCATCTTTTCTTTTTTCTTTTTCCATTTCCATCTGGAATCTTTTTTCCTCAGTCTGTATCTGCAATTTCTTTTGTTCAAATTCTCTTTCTAATCTTTTCTCTTCAGCCAGAGCTTTTCTCTCTTCAGCAGCTAATGCTTTGTCATATTGAGCAACTGCCCATTGTTCTAAGTCTGTACCAGTCTTATCAAGGGATCTCCCTTGTGCAATAAAGTATTCTAATGTAGACATGATGTCTGACAATGATACTACTCACTTGAAACAATAATAATAAAATATATTTCAAGGTAATATAGCAAAAAGTTCTTAATCACTGTATTAATCAGCACACAATCACAATGTCTGTGTGAGACAAGCCTTATCAAGGTCTTGTATATTTCTTTGAAAAATAACAATTATAAATTGCTGCAACACTCTATAACATAAGTGCAATGCACAAGAAATAGTGTCTTATCTAATCAACATTAATCATCAGTTGATTCTTTCACATAAATCCATATGATCAACTATATTTTAAATAGTGTATGTCGATCAAGAACATAAAAAAAACAATTATACAAGACAACATGAAAACATTTGCGGAAATCAAATAAATCAAATGGAAAAAATAATAAAAAATAAACCGCAAGAGGATAACAAATACAAATAACGCCACAGTATATAAATATAAATGTTGTATGAAACTGAAAGATAGCAAAGGGTAGACCAACAAATTACAAACAAATCAAAACAAAACTAAAGAATGTGAAGAAACTTCCGAAAACAACACTGACCATATCGTCACAACTAACCAAAAAAAAAAATAGCAACAGCAGTCGCTTTGCAAATTCCAGTATCGGAAATTTGCTCACCCTATAGAAAACGCTCACAATAGACGACCTCTATCACGTGGTATGATCTAAGGGAGACTCCGCCCAACCGAAACAACAACCCGCAGAATATAAACAAATATCACATATAAACATGTAAACATAAATGTACATATAGCATAAATGTTCATAATGTAATGTAATGTAATGTGTTGCAGATAGAATGTGTTGCGAAGAAGGCACAGTTATACGCAATAATGCTACAGTACTATGGTACTTTATTAAATAATCAAATCTGGCCTAAATCATAAAAGTTCAACACAAACTATGGCAGTGCAGGAGAATCCACTGTTTACAGTTCCTCAGAATCACAAGTAAGACTTCTCGCTTCAGTTGCACTGTACATTTTGCAAACACTGTCAAATATATGTTCCAACTCTGATATGTAATGCTGTCTGTTCCAAACAAACTTGCTGTGTAACGCTGTCTGTTCTATGGCAAATGTCCATCAACAAAAAATGTCAACAAACGCTGACCTAGTTACTGTATACCTCGATAGGACAGGTCGCGCTGACATCGACTGTAAAGATATATTGCTGGTGTTTACGTGTGTCGTAACAGGCCCCAAGGAATGGTCTGGTCTCAGTAGCTGACTTCTCAAATATGTCCACTGTGCAGGTTGACCCAGGAAGCTGGCACACCACTGTAAAGATATTGCTCTTACTACAGTCTCTTGTAATGGATATAGTGGCCACCGCTGTAAAGAAGTTATACGGCCACCAGTGTAAAGAAGTTGTTTCTTACTACACCTGTAGTGCACCACGGTAAAGTTCTGTTGTTTGCGACTCCACTGTAAAGAATCGAGTGTGGTGTATAGAACCTCACTGTAAAGTATGATGGCTGGTAGTACTGTTGTATTCAAAGAGGCGCTGTCACCGTGAAGACAGACACAGGTCAACTCGACCTACACAGGGTAGTGTAAACATTGAAGTGAGAGTACATTGTACGCGAATGGTAGAATGGTTCTGAAGAGTTGACAACTTGGTAACAATATATTCATACTCTCACATGTAGAAGTCAAGGATTACTGGAACTACTGTGTTCTTTTTATAATATTTAATGAGACGCACACTGGAACAGTACGTGTATGGTTACAGGAACACATGACGACATAAACAGCATGGTGTTGATCAATGGTGTATCATCTTAAGTTAGCATACATGCTGGATAACCTCATACTGGAACATTTGTAGACAAGCATTCAGAGTTCTATAGTTAGTCCACATCTATATATATATATATATCAGGTTGTACTGACAGATCACGTCAGTTTATACATAATGTTCATAGTGACTCTTGTACTGAATCTCTCTTAGCATGAGTGTAGCTTGTTCTCTAGCGTAGATTCTTTCAAATAGCATTCAGCACATATCTTCGGAGTAAATGCTAAATCTCCCATAATAGATCTTTCTTTCATAACTGTGATCTCTGGATCATTATCGGGTAGTAAGGGACAACCCTGTTCTCTGATGAATGATTGACAATAATTCGGATTCCAAGATGGCTTCCTTGGTCCTTAACATCGCTCACACAACGGTGAGATGACAAAACTTCTAGAAAGATTCACTTCATAAGGATATCAAAGTTTCCACCAATATCAGCATTATCTGTCCTCATAATTGCTGTGTAGAAACATTCTTAGTGCTGCTAAACGATATGTCGTTCTGACATCTGAACATAAGTAGATTCATGTAGGCCTAAACATAACCCATCGTAAGCCTAGGAACGAAGTCAGTAAAAGTACGTTTACCTTGGCATAGAATAAACTAGCTAGCACAAAAACACTCTCCTGGTGTTATAGAATGAATAATGGGGAACACAAAGACTAAACAGTCCTGGAAGACACTATCATCTTCCCCCATGATAACTTGAGATCACAAAATATAGGACAGCTCGAAGACATCACGTCTCCCGCCAGGCTCCATAACCGAAGGACACACTCTCTTATCTTCATCCGCTCAGAGTGTAAGAACAAATAATCCAGCCCAGACACACAAAGATAACATGATATAAGACGGAATCGTCTCAAACAGACAAACAGTAAACCTAGATTCGGACTTTCAATATTCCTGCAAAACCTTAAGCGAGAACAATCTGTTTCCAGCTATAATATAAAATCTAGATTCCTCCGCTTGTTCAATCCACGGAAACAAAACAGGAACCGATCACTCAAAGAATAAAATACACATTTACTATTCTGAGTTATTCCCCTTTCTTAAAAGTTGTAAGTTCATAAATAAATATCCTTTTATCAAACAGATAGTTACATTTTCATTTGTAATCGTATCAACTGTAATCTGTGCGACATATAAAAAATATGTACGCAACAAGTAGCAGCAACAGTAAAAGTAGCGACAACAGTAACAGTGGTGACAGCAGTAACAGTAGTGACAACAGTAACAGTAGCGAAAACAGTAAATGTAGCGACAACAGTAACAGTAGCAGCAACAGTAACAGTAGTGACAACACTAACAGTATCGACAACAGTAACAGTAGCAGCAACAGTAAAAGTAGCGAGAACAGTAACAGCAGTAACAACAGTAACAGTAGTGACAACAGTAACATTAGTGACAACAGTAACAGTAGCGACAACAGTAAATGAAGCGACAACAGTAACAGTAGTGACAATAGTAAAAGTAGCGACAACAGTAAATGTAGCGACAACAGTAACAGTGGTGACAGCAGTAACAATAGTGACAACACTAACAGTAGTGACAACAGTAACAGTAGTGACAACAGTAACAGTAGTGACAACAGTACCAGTAGTGACAACAGTAACAGTAGTGACAACAGTAACAGTAGTGACAACAGTAACAGAAGCAACAACAGTAAATGTAGCGACAACAGTAACAGTAGCAGCAACAGAAAAAGTAGCGACAACAGTAACAGTAGCGACAACAGTAAAAGTAGCAAAAACAGGAACAGTAGCGACAACATTTACAGTAGCGACAACAGTAAATGTAGCGAAAACAGTAACTGTTGCGGAAACAGTAACAGTAGCGATAACAGTAACAGTAGCGACAACAGTAACAGTAGCGACAACAGTAACAGTAGAGAAACCAGTAACCATAGAAGAACTAGTTACTGGTACAGAAACAGTAACTGTAGGAGAAACAGTAACTGTCGCGGAAACAGTAACAGTAGCGACAACAGTAACTGTAGCGAAAACAGTAACAGCAGCAGCAACAGTAAAACTAGTAACAACATTAACAGTAAAATTATACTCAATCTCAACAGTAAAAGTAACGACAACAGTAACAGTAGCAGCAACAGTAACAGTAGCGACAACTGTAACAGTAGCGACAACAGTAATAGTAGCGACAACAGTAACAGTAGCATCAACAGTAACAGTAGCGACAACAGTAACAGTGCAACATCAGTAACAGTAGCAGTAGCAACAACAGTAACAGTAGCGGCAACAGTAACAGGAACTAGTAATGTTGTGGATTTATCACCATCAGCATATGGATCATAATACTAGCAATATCAAGACTCGTTATTTAAGGATACGACCACAACAAAGACTAGCTGACATAAACTCACCATAACACCTGTAGCAGGCTAGGTTCCCTTCAATAAATAATCATGCACACAACGTAGCCACACACGGCTAGAAATACAAATGCAACACAATGCAACATGGATGCCAAAATAACTTGCAATAATCAACAACGCAATTTACCATTATCACAATTGCGGGTATGTCATACCAAGTGCACAACACAATGACTTTTGCTCACCGGCTAAGTTCTGCAATCTAATAAAGCCATACTTAACTACAAATGACTTCTCATCAATGAATTACGAAAGAATACTGCTAGAAAACTACACCACTGTTCTGGACATATTCAAACTAGACTTGACCACATGAATAAATGACAACCACTATCCATGAACAATAATGGCATCCAAATATCCCAGCGAACATGCTGACAGGGAACAACAAAAGCGACCTCTCCTGGTCGATATCCAAAAACTCAACTAGCTTTCCGCGCCAGAATTCGGGCGCACTTCCTTCCAGGTCACATGACCAAAACGGGTTTTTAAATTATCTCAGTGTCACCACTCACAGCGCGACCAACTTAATATTTTGTAGAACATCTATACTGTGAAAAGTAGCAACAACAGAAACTGTAGCGACAACAGTAACAGTAGCGGCAACAGTAACAGTAGCAACAACAGTAAAAGTAGCAACAACAGTAACAGTAGCTACAGTAACAGTAGCGGCAACAGTAGAAGTAGCGACAACAGTAAAAGTAGCGACAACAGTAACAGTAGCGACAACAATAACAGTAGCAGAAACAGTAAACGTAGCAGCAATAGTAACAGTAATGACAACAGTAACAGTAGCGACAACAGTAACAGTAGCTGCAACAGTAACAGTAACGACAACATTATAAGTAGCGACAACAGTAACAGTAGCAACAACAGTAACAGCAGCGACAGAAGCAACAGTAGCGACAACAGTAACACTAGCGACAACAGTAACAGTAGCGACAGAAGCAACAGGAGCGACAACAGTAACACTAGCGACAACAGTAACATTAGCGACAACAGTAACAGTAGCGACAACAGTAACAGCAGCAACAACAGTAAAAGGAGCGACAACAGTAACAGTAGCAGAAACAGTAATTGTAGCGGCAACAGCAACAGTAACGACAACATTAAAAGTACCGTAAACAGAAACAGTAGCGACACCAGTAACAGTAGCGACAACAGTAACAGTAGCGACAACCGTAACAGTAGCGACAACAGTAAGAGCAGCAACAACAGTAACAGAAGCGACCATAGTAACAGTAGCAGAAACAGTAACTGTAGCGGCAACAGTAACAGTAACGACAACATTAAAAGTACCGTCAACAGTAGCAATAGCGACAACAGTAACAGTAGCCACAACAGTAACAGTAGCGACAACAGTAACAGTAGCGACAACAATAACAGCAGCAACAGCAGCAATAATAATAACAGGAGCGACTACAGTGACAGTAGCGACAACAGTAACAGTAGCAGAAACAGCAACAGTAGCGAGAACAGTAACGGCAGGAACAACAGTAACAGGAGCGACAACAGTAACAGTAGCATAAACAGTAACTGTAGCGGATACAGTAACAGTAACGACAACATTAAAAGTACCGTCAACAGTATCAGTAGCGACAACAGTAACAGTAGCAGCAACAGTAAAACTAGCGACAACAGTAACAGTAAAATTATATTCAATCTCAACATTAAAAGTAGCGACAACAGTAACAGTAGCGATAGCAGTAACAGAAGCGATAACAATAATAGGAGCGACAAAAGTAGCGACAACAGTAACAGTAGCGACAACAGTAACAGTAGAGTCAACATTAGCAGTAGTGGCAGCAGTGACAGTAGTGACAACATTAACAATTGTGAAAACATTAACACAGTGGTGATAACGGTAACAGTGGTGATAACAGTAACTACTTTGATAACAGTAACAGTGGTGATAACAATAACAGTAGTGGCAACAGTAACAGCGATGATAACAGTAACAATGGTGATAACAGTAACAGTGGTGATAACATTAACAGTGGTGATAACAGTAACAGTAGTAATAACAGTAACAGTAGTGATAACATTAACACTGGTGATGACAGTAACAGTGGTGATAACAGTAGCAATGGCGATAGCAGTAACAGTGGTGATAACAGTAACAATGGTGATAAATGTAACAGCGGAGATAACATTAACAATGCTGATAACAGTAACAGTGGTGATAACAGTAACAGTAGTGACAACAATAACAGTCTTGATAACAGTAACTGTGGTAATTACCGTAACAGCGAAGACATCAGTAACATTAGTGACAACAGTAACAGTAGTGACAACAATAGCAGCAGTGACAACAATAACAGTAATGACAACAATAACAGTAGTGACAACAATAACAGTAGTGACAACAGTAACAGTGGTGAAAACAATAATAGTACTGACAACAATAACAGTACTGTCAACAATAACAGTAGTGACAACAGTAAAAGTAGTGACAACAGTAACAGTAGTGACAACAGTAACATTAGTGACAACAATAACAGTAGTGACAACAATAACAGTACTGACAACAATAACAGTAGTGACAACAATAACAGTAGTGTCGCATAGAGAGTATGATCAATAAATTTTCTATATTCTCTTCTTTTTTTCTACCCGTGTCCTCTATTTTATTATCACTCTTTATCCTTTTCCTGTGTTTTTCGCATTCGTACGTTTGCGACTATAAATATTACTATTTTCCCATTCAAACTTTCGCATGGTTTCGTTTTCTCATTTAGAAACGCAGTAGATTACCTAACGTGTCAGTCCCTTGCACGATATAATTATAGGTGGGATTTCAGTCTATAAGACATGATGAGCAGACAAATTGTCTACATTTGCAGCTGCCACGAGAGTTTTTCGTCAGGCTAGCTCACGGCGAAGTGTGAAAATTGCCTCTGCAGTGGAGACGGGTCGTCTGACATTCGCATCTGACATGAGCGCTCACTGTCCGATAGTTAGACGGAGGTGTGAATCGCGCCAGACATGCTCGCTCAGAGCAGACAGAGTGTCTGGCATTTCGCCTCTGACACGCGCGCTCACGGTCAGATAGTTAGACGGAGGTGTGAAGACGCACTGGTGACAGTTACGGCATGCGTCTAAGCAGACGTAGGTGTTAAGACGGAAAGGGGAGATTATTTCGTTTTGCGAAATAAGTTGGGACCTCTTTGTCTGGTTTAAGATATCTTAACCTGAGTTTGAAACTTGATTTCACTCATTCTCCATTTGCAGTAGAGGTGGTCACTTCGTTCTAGATACTTAAACTTTAAGTGAACCACTTAGTTTCGTTGTGATACCGTAGTTCTGTGTTGAGGTAAATATTATATTTAATATATCTAGACTTGTGAGTGATTAAGTGTTAACCGCCTATTTTATCCCACTAGTTTCTTTTGTGCAGATTGATTAATTTATAAGTCTGTTATATTCTCTAGCTGATGAGTTACAATGGAAAACAGAATAAATTATAATTTCTAGCTTAAAATCATGTAGCTATAATGAATTCAATTTAACTGCTAAATAATCAGACGAGAATAATCTTTCTAAACTAACTTATAAATGCTAGATGCCTCATGAGTGTTGACGGAATACGTATGTATTCCTAATTCATGATGATTGATTTTTATATATAACTTATTTCACGGGACAGTTTAAACGTCAAGTCAAGCTCTACGCTTGCAGTTCAAAATGTAAGTTATATTGAGTACATAATATGTAAAATATTTCATATGTGTTTTTCTTTATTCAGTGAATACTGGGGTAACCCAACTTTGCCGGCGTTTAGTACAGAGACAAACCTTTGAGAAACATAAACATTTTATATCTTTAACACGTGGGTTTTTTCAAGTAACACCTGTCTGATAGGGCGTGTGCCTTCAAGAGATAGACAGAATACCAAATCCCACTAATGGGTTTTTTTTAAAGAATAAATGCTATACTGGGCCTTTGAGCCAGATCATATTTCTTCACAAACTCTAAATGTACATGCTGCCTTGTGGCGAGAAATAATTACAGAAAAAACATTAACTATTCCGACATTATTTGACCAAGTGTGTGGCGAACCAAGATTATCTGTTGAGAGAAGTTGTCCACCGGTCATCTTCCTAATTAAGGGAAACCTCGTGTTCTGACACTGTGTGCCCGTTGAAACCCTAACTCTTACCTCGTGCATAAGTGACATTAACTTAAATCTGTAAAGAAAGAACGATCGCCTGAAGTGGACGCTCCCCGGACACGGTGAATGAAACCAATATCTGCAGAGCTGGGTATCCGCTTCATTAGACCCAAATCATATGTATCTGTGACTTGTTGGGCTATAATCGTTCTCCTAACGGGACTAAGGGCTAAACATCGAGGGAAGATCATAACTGTGGGTCTATCATTTCTTGTAGAAATTCCTTGATTTTTATGACTATTTGTATATGCTTTGATGTAATTTTATGTGTTGTGATGGGATTTTAGATGATAATTAAAACTGCCCTTAAACTTAATCAGCTCGTTCTAGAATATCTATATAATCATTTGTTATAGTTTTCCCACGTCTGTACGTCTAACTGTCGTCTTGTATGTGCGTGCACGTGAGTGGATAGAACTATATATTTATGCAATATACATATATATATATATATATATATATATATATATATATATATATATATATATATATATATATATATGTGTGTGTGTGTGTGTGTGTGTGTTTAGACTATCTGACTCCTCTAAATCTGTCGTAGAAGATAGGTGAAGGAGAGAAGATTTCTCGATTTCAGAGACAGCCTCTATCACAGTCTACCACCTCACTCGTGGAAATCTATTTCTATTACTACCTCTCACTGTGACTATCACTTATTCTAATCTAATCAGAAGGGACAAACCCAAGTCTTAATTCTTCTATAAAAAATCTACGACAAGTAGTGACAACAATAACAGTACTGACAACAATAGCAGTAGTGACAACAGTAACAGTAGTGACAACAATAACAGTACTGACAACAATAACAGTAGTGACAACAGTAACAGTAGTGACAACAGTAACATTAGTGACAACAATAACAGTAGTGACAACAGAAGCAACAGTAACACTAACAACAACAGTAGCAGTAACAGCAACAATAGCAACAGTACATGTAGCAATAAAAGTAACAGACGCAACAGTAGCATAGCAACAGTAGTAGCAACAGTAACAATAATAGCAACAGTAACAATTGCAAAAGTACCAGTAGCAAAAACAGTAACAGAAGCAACAGTAATTCTATAAGCAACAGTAGCAGCAATAGTAACAATATCAACAGTATCAGTAGCAACAACAGTAACAGAAGCAACAGTAAATATAACAGTAACAGTTGCAGCAACAGTAACAAAGGCAACGGTACCTGTATCAGCAACAGTAACAATAGCAGCAATAGTAACAATAGCAATAGCACCAGTAACAGCAACGGTAACAGAAACAACAGTAACATTAGCAACACCAGTAACACTAAAAGCAAAAGTGACAGTAGCAGTAACAGTAACAGTAGCAGCAACAGTAACAGTTGTAACAGCAGTAAAAAGTAGCAGTAACGTGAATAGTAGCAGCAGTAGCAACAAAATGTAGTAAAAAATATTACTTATTACAGAATTGGTAGATGATCCAGGAAAAAACTAAAGAGGATGAGGAACTTAAGTGCGAAATGGTAACGACAATTAGCATAATTAAAAGCAGGAAGAGGAAGAGAAAGAAACCAAAAAAAAAGCACATGACAAAAAAACAAGACGGCTCAATATAAAAAAAAGAAGAGATAAAGCGTTGAAGACAAGATAAATAATGTAACCAGGCTGACATCCACGAAGATCATATTTCAGCATTAAGACAAGAGCGGCTGTTTATCAGTATTTGAGGGTTTATCCCATCTGCCGTCATTAGAGGAAAAATATAAATCTTTCCGACTTGAAGACAGTGAGATATTGGCCTTTTGCCTTAGTTAAATAAAAGTGATTTAGTTAGGATGGCCAGCATGTTTGACTTTGGCATGGAGACAATGGGAGAGAATCAATAGTTCCAGATGCTGTCGGATTTAGATAAGGACTACCTAATACCAATTACAGTAATTTGGTAATGGAATACTTGGCTAATAAGAATATGTGAGCCAGCTAAATAAATCATAAGTAGGAATATATATGACTTACTGGAGAATTGCAGGGATTTTGCGAACATTCCTTTAACAACGTAAAAACGAAATAATGTGATATGGCTTGACTGTGTAGGTAGATGGGATAACACAAGACAGATAAAGAGATGATATTTAACTCCTAATAGAAATACCAAGCTCGGGTAATAGTTAATTGGGATATATATAGTGTTGGATGTGTATCGGAATGTTAGCAGGGCTTGTATAGTTTTCAAATAAGAATTTTCGATTTTTTTTCCCCCCAAGAGGGTTGTTAATGACAATAAGGGATGCGTTTTACTAGTATAAGGAACAAAGAATTGTGTACGTTACAGACTCAATGATTCGTCAGGGACTAACGAATAAAAACAGAAAAAAAGAAGGCGAGAACTAAATTTTATGTGTTAAAAAAATAAGTAAAACTTATTCCGACACATAAATAGAAGTGGCTGGTTACTCTTCCGTGAAAACCCGTTTGAACAAAATAGGCTCGTGACTAGATTCGGATAAGATACGATATTTATTTCCATTCTTCTTCAGCTGTGGTGTGTTTTGAGAGCGTGTGTGTTTCGTTCTCGTTTACTTATTGTTTTAACTTGGCCGGGTCTGTTTTTGCCATGTGTTGTTTTTGCAGTGGAACAAACATATATATATATATATATATATATATATATATATATATATATATAGATATCTATATACATATATACATCTATATATATATATATATATATATATATATATATATATATATCTTCACCTCGATTGTCAAGTTATTCCTATTGTGTAACTTGGAAACAAGCAAGGCAAGAAAAAGTTCAATAGCGAAGCTACAGACTTTAAAAATGGGTGTTTGCGTAGAACAAAAGGACTGAAAAGGTATGGCAAGGTAGAACCGATGTCAAGAATTAATAAAAGTACCAGAGGAACATGAGATAATTCAATGTTTAAGAATTCCCAGGATAAGAGATGCATGTCGTAGAAGGCTACTATTTTGAGCTTATTCATGGCGATGGCAACCTTATTATGTAAAACTAATTGCCTTGGAAATCACCACTAAAAGAGCACGTGAATGTTTGGTGCAGGCTTCCTGCAAGTAAGCCAATTCCAGTTGTGGTCCCAAACTTAAAGGAAAATGATGATAGGAATGCTGGACTTCCATCTATTTCGAGTAACTTCTCAGGGCTGGCCTTGGCTCCGCCACGTATCCGTAATTCTCTAGATACCACTGGTGTAACGTTATTCTAGATAACGTCTACCTTATCTTCTGCGGAAAAGGGCGCTACCTTCCACACGGCCTCTACGTCTTTCACAAACTCTTGCCAAGTGAGACTTACCTTTCCACCAAATCGCCTTACTTCTGGCACCGGCACGTATTCAATGGAGCATTTAACCACCATTATAGCTAACCCCTGGCAGCCAGGGCTGGATTAACCATTAAACAAAATAAGCACGTGCTTAGGACACTAAGGGAACGGGGGGCGCCACAGAGTTTTTTCCCCTAGCTACCGTGCCCTTAACTCTTTCACTGCCACATTCGACTTTAGTCGAATTTTTTGTAATTGCCCTCATCTGCCGTGTTTCCCTAGTTATAAGTAAATAATTTGCTTATATTGCTCACTCTATTTGATGTTAAATAAAATTTAAAATAAAACAAAAAAGTTTGTATTTAATATAGTTGTGGGGTCTGGACTGGAAGAAAACTGAATTGTTCAATCTCTTATTTCACCTTCAGCTCTTATTGAGTCTTAATGTCTTGTCAGTTGAGCAATGGAAGGTCGATGGGAGCACCATTGTTGGGCTGTGCTTAAGGCATCAGGTAGCCTTCATCCGGCCCTGCTTGCAAGGGTGGTTTCTGTGGTCGTCTGTTTTAAATGATGAGGTTGCCAGCTTGTCTTAATTGCCTTGTACGACATGCATGAGGAAGAAGTAAAGTCTTTCTTTATTTGTCTCATCTAATACCCCAAAAGAACTGCACTAAGCAAATTATAGATTAATATAAGATTTATAAAATTGTTTTAAAATTATATTCCTCAGATTTCAAAGCAACCTTGAAAATGGTTCAAAGAACTGGAAAATAAAGCTTTCATCGATTCCATCCGAAGTGACGATGCAGATGTTGTGTAGAACTGCTGTGGGGTCAGCCTGAGGTAGGGGAAGCCGCAGAAATGAAGGAATATACTCCTACTGCTGTGAACGTGACATTTCACAGCGTGATGGCCGTTACGTCGTACCATAACAGAAGTGAGATCAAATGGTGTCCTTTCGAAGAACAGGTGGACGCCTACTACAAAGAATTTTACGAGATAGCTCAGGTAAATTAGGTATTGCTACTAAATACATTTGTAACACCAAACACAACCGAGAAGTGACATACTTTCATAGATGGGTGCTTGGGTAGAAAGGTAAGAGTGAAGTGGTTAAGAAGATAAAGTCACCAATGTGGAGCTGATAGCAAGAGCCTCACAAGTGCTAGGGGAATAAGAGATGAGAAAAAGGCACTGGTGATGAATAGACCACGCACAAATGAAACTTACAGATAGCATTAAAAAGAGAGCTATTGTTCTGAAATCTACAGAGTGAGAGAGAGAGAGAGAGATAGAGAGCGAGAGAGAGACAAAAGGAGATGAGAAATGGGGAAATCTGAGAGAGATAATGAAGTCAATAAAAGAAAGTGACTGGATGGCACAGGAATAAAGGTTTATCATCAATTTGTTGAAGGCCTATTCTCCGTAAGGATCTGAAGGGTAAATATTACGATGATGATGTTGACAATAATGGTGATGTTCATGATGATGATGTTCACGATGATAATGATGGTGATGATGACCATGATCATGAGGATTGTGATGATGATGACTGTATAAATGTACACTGCATAATTTTGTTCGTCTATCTTTATGTGTGCTAATCGTCTGTGGAGCAAACAATATTTACCTACGGTCTAGGGAGGAGTCAAAACGGAACTGCCTATATAATTTTCACACAAAGTGATCACGAAAGATTAAGTACACACCGGCCACTCATCATTGTCTGAGAAATGACTGTGGTGTTTGGAAAAACAGTGAACATTTAGGCTACAAAATCAAACACTGAGTCTGAAATATTCTCTGGTGTTTCAATAAATGACTGAATGGCCTATTTCTATTATACATCAATGTAAATCGTTAGTATTCTACACGTCATGCTTAGTAAATGTAACGTGATTAAAAGTATTTGTGTTGTTTAGAACAGGAGTCCGCAACCAGTAGATCAACAAACATAACGGTAGATCACATAGGGTGATTTGATAGATCCCTAGATGACGGGGGAATAAATAGAGTCTAAACTAGATAAAATTCAGATTAACCTGTCCGGTCAGAATTTGAAAAATCCAAAGGATTAAGGTATTTTTAAACCCACGAGCTATCTTTCTATAGTTCATTTTATTCGTGAGCTGCTTAATGATAGGACAGCCATCTTTTCTTTGAAGTGGAGTTAACATTCAGCATAATATAATTCAGGTGCATTTACTTTTCAGCTGCTCTGTCTATGGAACTGCAGGAAACGATTAGTCCAGCGACAGACAAAAGTTACACATAAAACGTTACATGTAACTTATTCTAAATCCTAAATGCTCTGAAATTCCAAAAAAGACATGATCATTTTTCAAAGTAGGACTTTACAGGGGTCGGTGTTTCTAAAGTGCATCCCACTGCTCCTGGGTTACATACAGCTGCTTTAGAAACATATGTCTATGAAGGATAATTATTTTGATATTTCTTTTAAAGAAAATAGAATGCGTTGAATAAATATTTGGATCATCAACAATACTAAATTGGGACGAAATGAGAAAAAAGATACATTGATAAGATTTAGTAATTCATCAAAGATCAATAAAAAGTCACAAGAAAAATACTTTAACTATATCGGGTTGTTCTTCTTCGTGTTCCAGAACTATGCCAGGTGGGACTTGGTGATCATATCTTCATAACTTTTTATTACTTTCATTGTGAATTTCTTTCCATGCAGGTTGTCAAACTGTCCCAGTATTTTCCTGTTCGATGTTCATCTCTATTTTACTTCAGTCTTTTATCTTGTAATAACACCTGCTATTTTTCGTCTTCTCATAACATGCCCGAAGAAATTAGATTACTATCGGGTCGTTACGTTTTAAAAATTTAAATCCATAATGAAGGAACTTTACAAGTGAAGCAGGCAAACGTAAGCAGCGATATAATAGGTAAAGCATCATCAAATGATGCGCGTTGTGATCCTGATAGCAGAAAACTCTATAAAGAGCATTAAAATATGAGGGTATCTGATCGTCAGAAGTGGTCCCCAAATGTTTTTACTCTTATTTTACTAACGCTGTAAGCGTGCAGGCCTACTTGAGTCTCTCCAGTGTCATCATTAAGGCAGGAGGGATAAAGAAGATACACTACACCCTACATTCGAGGTGGAAAGGTACTTGTTCAAATCTGAGACAAGGAGCTGAAGAAATGGAAAAAAAAACTATGTTTTTGTAGTGAAAAGTGTCAAGAACTCAGAACAAATAATATGGTAATCGAGTAACATAAGGTCATAACTACTTGTAAAAGTACTCTGCCCTACCATTAGTATTTACAAGTAAAAAATGTCAGTGTACAGTCAATAGCTTTTGTGCTAAACTTGATATTCCTTGGAGAAAGAAATTATGCACGATAGATGTGGAGACATGCACAGCGGGCTGATCACCCGCTTGCCAGCCGCTCTGATTACGGAAACAACAATTGATTTTTTGTTGTACCAATAAACGCCATTAGGCATAACGGAACAACAATTAATTTCTTGTTGCCCTAAGACGCCACTAGGCGTACTGGCCATGAACTGCTTTGTCGGTCCGTGGCTAATGACGGAAGAAGAAGAAGAATGTGGAGACATATAAACCTTATGTTTATTTCTGCATATTAATAAAGTTAACTAAGGATTAGGAAATTTAAATCGCAACATAAAAACCACCAGTAATTTGAAAAATATGTTCTTGCAATGTTCCCTTGCGTTGTATTGTCAAATCAATTAATACATCAATATCATTTAAGTCCCTAGGGAACATAGCCCTACACCAAATACATGCCAGGTCTTCCTGTCGCTTGCCATCAGGTCAAGGTCTTTCAGTGTCTTCTCTCATTGTTTTCATTTCTATCTCCATTTCTCTTCTCCACGTATTCTTCCGTCTGCATCTATTTCTGGAGATTCGAGAACAAGTAGTGCCTTGTAATTCTTCTTCTTTCGTTCGCTTGAAATATATTGTCTATAACTGCCATCTTGTTTCTTGTATAAACTTCACTGTCTTTTGTAGTTCATACAGAGGTCCGTATAGTTTTGCTTCCAGTGTTGTTTCTCTAGGCCAGTGGGTTTACCTCAATATATCATATTTGGGGCAGTCTTGAAGTATGTGCTCTGCAGTCTGGGTTGCCTGTCCACATGTACACATGGCTGAATTGCCAATCATAATATGTCTGAATTACCTTGTAATGATATCACCATGTTTCCTGAGTGTGTGTCAAATCCAGCCTTTCTCTAACACCCTGCTCACAAAGAATATCAACTCTAATGAAAGTGTAATAACATATATAAGATTTATATATTGTTTCAAGCCCTAATATAACCGACTAGGTTGAACGGGACGCGCCTCGACAAAACGAGGCAACATTTTAGTTAATCCTATTTTTTAATTTCTTACTAATTTTTTTTTTAACCTTATCCGAGTAGGCCTAAAAGTCTCATCACAAATTTCTACTCTGCAAGATGCTAATGAAATATGGTCACCAAGAGCCGACGCTCAGTGACAGTGGATCAAAGAAGAAGAAGAAAAAGAACTAATGAAATATGGCATGTGCAAGAGTGAATACGCACCTATTGCGCACTGCCATACGGGGTTGCTCGGACACTGCCCACCTTTGCGAGCGGCGTGAAAAGTTATAAAAACGACGTTTATTTTTTTTATTTTTTTCAGTCACGATCTCTAGCGGAACCCCTAGCCACCTCTTGCGGAACTCTAGGGTTCCGTGGAATCCCAGGTTGATCAATGCTGGTCTAATCAGTCACTAGCGTCTTCTTCTCATTGTTGTCCACTGCTACGTGTCGTGTTCCTGTCATCAGTTTCACGTTGGTAACTTACCGTACTATTTCAATCCTTCTATTCTACGCAAGAACACATTTATGATAGTCTGTACGCAAGAACACATTTATGATAGTCTCTACGCAAAAACACATTTATGATAGTCTGTACGCAGGAACACATTTTTGATTATTATTATTATTATTATTATTATTATTAGTACGCAAAAACACATTTATGATAGTCCGTACGCAAGAACACATTTATGATAGTCTGTACGCAAGAACACATTTATGATAGTCTGCACGGAATAACACATTTATGATAGTCTGTACGCAAGAAAACATTTATGATAGGCTGTACGCAAGAACACATTTATGATAGTCTGTACGCAAGAATACATTTATGATAGTCTGTACGCAAGAACACATTTATGATAGTCTGTACGCAAGAACACATTTATGATAGTCTGTACGCAAGAACACATTTATGATAGGCTGTACGCAAGAACACATTTATGATAGTCTGTACGCAAGAACACATTTATGATAGTCTGTACGCAAGAACACATTTATGATAGTCTGTACGCAAGAACACATTTATGATAGTCTGTACGCAAGAACACATTTATGATAGTCTGTACGCAAGAACACATTTATGATAGGCTGTAACTTGTTAGTTTTTTTTTTTAAATTCACCACGTTTATTGTCAAAGTTCAAGCACTGATGTGTAATCGATGTCAGCTAATTTGGTTCAAGAAATGCAGAACTTCTGGTAATCTATGACATCTGAATTTGCCCATCATGTTGGTTAATTAGTAAAACATCAGTCAAGTCCAAATACGGAATTGATTAATATTCAATAAGACACGTTGGAATATGCTCAAATAGAACGGGTTTTTGTTTCATGCAATATCATCATCATCAGCTGCCATCTCCACAACGAAGGTTGGCTGTAATGGATCTCCAACGTCTTCTGTCTCTTGTCTTGGTGGTACACTCTGATAGACTCTTTCCCGTCCATCTCTTGATGTTATCTTCCCACTTATAGCGCTGTCTTCCTCTTGCATGGTTGCCTTCAACTCTTCCTTCTGTTATGGTCTTCTGCAAGGTGTTATGCCTTTTTATGTGGCCAAAGTATTTTAGCTGCCGAACTTTGATCTCCCTCATTAGTTCTCTTTTCACACCTAGATTTTCAAGGACCTCCTTATTTGTTTTCTTCTCTTTCCATGAGATACGCCCCATTCTTTTATGTATCCACATTTCAAGAGCCTCAATTCTTTCTTCAAGCAATATACCGAATGTTAATGTCGAATTCCACTACTACTTACTTAGTCGTTCCTTTTCTACCTAGGGGCGTAGAGGTTGATTTCGATTTCTGCAAAATATAAATGATATACAATGATACTTTATTTGTCGAAATTTGTTCTCCCTCACAAACTGGGAAAACTACTTCTTCTTCTTCTTCTCCTTCTTCTTCATTATCTTTTTCTCCTCCTCTTCTTCTTTCTTCTTCCTATTTTTCTTTTATTTCTTCTACTTGTTCTGTTTGATATCATTAAAAGATCGTCCTTCCTTTGGACACCCATAGGTAACAGAAAAAAAGGGAGATTCATAAAACACATGAAAAAGGCAATTAGACATTTAAATGTGAATGGGATAAAGAAGATATAGGAAGAGATTGAATGAAGAGAACAAAACAAAAACGCCTGAAGTGTAGATTTTGAAAGTCGGTGATGGACGAAAAATGACCGATAGTGAAAGACCAGTCTATTATTTCTGTAAATAAGAGCAAGGAAAACATGAATTCTATATCCTGTACAAAAAAAAAAAAAAAATATGGAACTGTAGACAGGAGGTCGATTATCTATAAATACATGTCTCTTCGCTTCAAGTTGTGTTTTATTAATTGTCGCCGTTGTACTGGTCTATTCGACTGTCACTTTTGCATAAAAATTGACCAGTTAAAAAATGGAATAAATCTATCAAATGCCACATAATATCTTACAGTTAGTTTGAATCATCATGAACAATTTAATTTTAATGTGACATATACTTCTTTTCCACTAGTAACCCAAAAACTTTGAATGCGTTTTTCTTAAAACAAACTGAAGCAGAGATTGAATAAATCAGTTCTGAGAAGACGATTGTGTGTGTTTGTGTTTTTTAATGCAGCCTGAAATGTTTTTTCGGATGCTATTACGATTATTTTTTAGAAAGATCAAAACATTGTTGAAGCTGGTCTATAGAAAGGGAAAAGGCGCACGGAAGCAGCCATGTAAAGAAAGGACATGCATTAAAAAAAAGCGAGGCTAATTAACTGATTTCTTGCGGGTAATTAGTAGCCGGTACTAACGTTTCTGTCATGAGAAAGCCTCCAAAGAATGTATACACTGGTGAGACAGCGCGGGCTACGCCGGCCTGGTCATGATGGCAAGGTATAATACATCTGACAATAACCGGAAAAAATATCGCCAGAGCGATAAAATACAAACACACGTAAAAACTGTATAAACTTTGCAGTCGCGATTCATAGCATAGAGCGCACAGTCATATAGAGTGTACTCTATGCAATCGTTGCGAAATGTATTTTTTTTTTAAGAGACGGGTGGAGTAGTTGCATCAATGTCCGGATCGGTTTGGTTTGTTTTGCTGTTAAGGAACATTTTCACTGCACACGGACAACTCCATTTGTGCTTCGATCTCCTCCCTTAGATCACACAAGGAGGATCTCAGCGCAGTGCACGAACTTCGTAGAACCAGTGAGAATCCTAATGTGTGTATACAAGAATCACATATTCTATAATGATGGGTAGGTTTATAATTCGATGGGTAGGTTTTCTAATTTCTTAATTTTTGCCAGGGTAGCGGCCGTATTGCCTACTCTTTATGATTTCCAACTTCCGTGGGATTTTTAACGTGCCAAACTTGCAAACGGGACTTCCTATTTTGTTTGCACTTATCCGAGAAACGTATGCACTTCCCAGGAGATCAGGGGGAGTATGGCATCTTTAGGAACAACTGGTTCTGACAAAAATTGTCCATCAATTATATTCCCTGTACCAGGGAGGAACCCGGGACCTTTAATATTAAAGGCGGACGCCATACCTCTTAACCACTCTGACCCCAGCCGTGGCAGAAAAGTAGGAGCAGCTGGAACAACCAAATAATCCAGGATCTCAAAACCATGATATTTTAGAATTGCGGTAAGAGGAAACATCATCATGTTCCTTGTGCTTACGGAGCTGTGATTTTCCATTTACCCGCTACAGTTTTAAGTTCCCACGAAATCCGCCTGCAAAAAGTATCGCTGCAAATTAGTTTGCATATTGAATGGTTCGATTGTACGTGCTGTGGTTCCGAGCTCAAAAGTATTAACAATGTGAAAGAAGACAGGCCATAAATATCTAGAAACCGAGTCTAGAAAATCCAAACAGATATGGACACTGGTTGACCGAAGCTTCACCGCTAGTCCAATTGACATTCTCTTGCAGCGGTTATTATTTGACAATTTGTTTAAATCACGAGGTTACAAGCCTCATACAGGTCATCATATTAGTTTTTTGTTCGACTTCCAAGACGGACCCCCGGGAACAGGCGTCTCCTACCCGAACATATTTACCTATGAAAACTTCCTAAATACGACTTCGTCCATAAGGCATCTGTCCATATTCTTGCTCAGGCTTTGATGGCTTGTAGTTTCTACTGATGGAGTAGCCGGCCCCATGCCCAGTACTCCTTAGCCACCTTTTACGCCAGGTCTGGGAGATTACAGTGTTACTAATGCTTGGAGGCATATCTGAAGTCATCCTTATATGACTGTAGAAGGATAATTTCATCTGGTAGATGGTTTAGATCTATCTTCCCTCTTCGAGTTCATTTAGAGTCCTCAGTAGCTGGATTTAAGTGTCCAGCCTGTCTAGGGTATATGTAACAGGAGTACACTATCTGGAGCTCGTCCAAAACACGTCTTTCTCACACGGAGAATACACAGCGAAAGAGGCCGACTTCAAGATCGAATCTTCGACCTAAAGCCGGCAAAGGATCGTCTGCTCGAAAACAGCAGACTATATGACGTACTTCCGGGGTAGTCTGGGCAACGCTTATTAACAAGGAAATGAGTACATAAACCCTGTCGAGTGCAATAGAGCCTGTTAGGATTTTACACATAACAATGACCACCAGCTATGCACAGTGTAGGTTTTGACGTGAATGTCTATCTGTGAGGCTAATTATACCCTTATTGAATCTTGAAATCATCCACACACTTCAAGCAAAGTTTGACCCTGTGGTGAAAAATGTTGAGAAGCCAGCATTGCACACTAAACTTGGAGGAGTAGTTTGCGCCCCAGACGTTAACGCTGACTTTATCTGGTTGGCTGCATGCAGACGGATCTCACTATGAACTGGACCCATTGTCGCAGATTGAAGATAATTTGCCTATTTGAAATTTTCTGTCCATCCTGTATATTGCTTTATTTTCTGTCTATCCTAAGTTTCTGAAAAATGTTTCTCACGCACTTGCCTTTCCCACCTTAACTCAGGTGAAGCTTTGGTCAACCAGTGTCCATATCTGTTAGGATTTTCCAGACTCGGTTTCTAGATATTTATGGCCTGTCTTCTTTCCCATTGTTAATACTTTTGAGCTCGGAACCACAGCACGTACAATCGTGACATTCAATATGCAAACTAATTTGCGGCGATACGTTTTGCAGGTGGATTTCATGGGAACTTAAAAATGTAGCGGGTAAATGGAAAATAATTCGTTGTTGAAGAAACTAGTATTAGACTTCACTTGGTGGTCAGCATTCTGAAGGAGAAAGACGCAATTCCTAGTCTTGTAAAGTAAAACTGTGCATAGGGAGACTTGAGATTAACAAACAAAGTGCCCTCTAGTTTTTTAACTTACAGACTAAATTCCTTTGCGGATATATGCAGTGCAACCTGCCACGTCTTGTCTCTTATTGCTGAAAAGATGTTACCTAGCCCACCAGTCACCATAATAATTCCTTTCAATTACTTCATTTATTTCAAAGATTCTCAACATCAGACATCACCCTTACCAGACATCACCCTTACCATACTCTACCCATTATAACCCTCCATCCCACCTTTGGAAGAAAATTCGTTATCTGTGAATATCTTATCAATCTTGGATTTATAAAATCGTGTTCAGATTCTGTGCCCTTTGTGGATAATTTATTCTAACAGTGAAGTTAATTTCACAGCATTGGATTACGTTATTTATTCTTCCCAAGACAACACCAGGATATAAGTTGTTTCCAACATTCAGCCCAAAGAAACAAAGGAACAAACATTCATTTTCACACAAACAGTATTTCATATATTTTCCAGCAAAGCCTATCAGGCCTGCCGTGAACTTTACTAACACAATTCATTCATAATCTTTTTTTTTCTCACTATTTCTGTAATATTTTTTCTCCTTTAAAAATCATCAAATTGTTGTGAGTTTGTTTTCTCGTGATAACCCTTAATTTTTTTTACTGTAAAATCTTTATTGATTTATTTAAATTTCTAAATTGAAATAAATTGAGTTAGCCTCGATAGGATTGTTCGTTCAGTTCAGACTACCAAATCCTCAATCTAACTTGACTTTTTTACCCTACTATTTGTGAGTGACACAGTGTGTGCAAAAGAGTAATATTGTCGCCAGAGAAAACAAGGAGAGCTGTGTGTGTGGTTTTCTTAGTGAAGCACTCACTGACTCAGACTGTGCCTTCTGTCTATCTCACTTGCACATCACTATCACATGTCCGTGTGCACTATTGTCCCTCACCCCTATATAGCTGTCAAGCTTTACCTACTGTTTATTAAATTTTCATGCGACACCCATTATAGGCAGAGGAAACTGAAAAGTGGTTCTTTGTAAGACGTGGCGATTTCTCGGAGAGGCCAGTATGCCCCTGGATCTGCAAAGTATGTCACATGCTTCTTCCTCCCAGCTTAGCGCCAGAGGTTCTTATCCTTTAAATGCAAGCCAAGCTGGAGAAATTGGAGCTCATAACTTCAACTCAATACATTTCGGAATGGCAGAAATGCTACAGGAAAAGCCAAGATCTACAGTGTAGATAACACCAGGGAATCGGTACTGGCTGCAAAAGAGCGTTATCCCTAGTCAAACAACAACAGTGTTACAAATCTTTGCTTATCTTTCGGCTCAGATGTCTCATCAGTCCTGGTAGCTTATATATATATATATATATATATATGCATATGTGTTCTTGTTACGAAACTAGATTAACTATAATTTTATTGTTTGACGTGTTAGGATCACTGGGTTCTGGCGCAAAAAGATTATATAAACTATATTCCCTCTACTGGGAATCGAACTCGATACATTTAGAATGCGAGGCGGACGCCATACCACTTTGCCACTCCGACCCCCAGTCATGTTAGTAATGATCTGGGAAAACAGTAAGGTGGCTTGAAAGATTGAGTGATAGAGAGGTCGAAAAACTATCACTGTTTATTTTGTGTTTACGACAAAACCTTATTGTCCTTATCTTCTTCATCTTCTTCGTTCACCCTCAGATGTCAACTTGAATAAGTTCAAAGAAAACAGTGGTCAACCTAAGGCTGTTGATATCTCCGTAGATTTTCTCCAGGAATGGTACTGGTGATGGCCATATGCGTTTTCTCTGTTCCTCATATGTTAGGCACCTTTGAAGCAGATGTTCGGCAGTCATTTTATCGGTGCCACAGTCACACTCATCAGTAGTTCCTATCTTTAATTTGTTGAATAGATGGTATCTCAATCTGTTATGTCCTGTGCGAAGTCTGAAGATTACCACTTGTTCACTTCTGCTGAGCTGGTAATACGGATCATTTTTTGTGTGGCCTAGATGCTCTTCTTCCCACTTGTGCCTGTACCTGCGCTTGATAAAACTCTTGGCCTCCTCATAAGTTATGTTTGTGTCAAGTTGAGGAAGCTTTCCCCCTTCCTTTGCCAATCTGTCAGCCTCTTCATTTCCAGGGATGTTGCAGTGAGAAGGGATCCACTGTATCACGACTCTTTTGTATTGCTGAATAGTCTGTGAAGTGTTACTCTTAGGTCATCCAGTTCAGCATTACTTTGACTTTTCAGCGTATTAATCACTGAGAGTGCATCTGAGAAGATAGCTACTGGTCTCTCTGAGCTTTCTTCTGTCATTAGGATTTCTGATGCAGTTTTTAAGGCTTCTGCCGCGCTGGTGTAGTGGTTACCAAACTGCGCTGGCGACCGGGTGACCCAGGATCAAAACCGGGCGAGAACATTTGAAGATTTTTCGTCGACCGGGATTTGAACTGGATTAACTTGAGCCCTGGCGAGTACATTTGAAGCAGTGTTGACTTAATGCATTGTCCTTATGATATCGGGGGCTTTATAAAATACAAAGTCGCATAGCGAATCGCAAGCAATTAATATGCAATGTAAGAATCTGTAACTAAAATAGGGGTGAAAAAAAGACGATGAGGCCAGTGAAAAAACTGCATCTGCATTAAACAAGGGAATTTTGAAGTTGCCAAGAATTTAAATTTACAACATCATAAACTAGCTATTTACATTTACAAAAAGTTGAAATAAGAACGTCACATAAAGGCTATTTACCTATGTCAAAACTTAAAGTAATAATAACACAAAATCTGTATTTACTTATCATCCATTACACAAAGAAATTCAGTGACCTGAAGTACCTTGACCTTATATTTATCATGTTTTCGCAGGCATTTCATAACGGATCGAAAACCCAACTGTGTCAGGAAATTAAAATATAGATTGCGGACTTTTGCTAACAGTGACAAGAAAGGCAAGCGCACGAATGTAATTAGACGGACGGAGGAATGCCAGTTTTTCCCCCCATATTTAATAAAAGAACAAACGAGCAGTGATAGTGGAAAAGCACATAAATGTATTGTCTTTTTTCATTTTTTGCTTGAACGTATTAGTTCAGTAGGTAAGAAATAGGACCATGCAAGCAGTCTTTTAATTACTATTAATCATTCCAGGAGAGATAATTGCACAATGTCGATCTTTAGACCAGATATAAATTATCTGTACATGACGAGGATTAAGTAATTTCATAGTGCAAGCATACTAGATTGGAACCAGACCAGGAGGAAAACAGCCTTTAGGACAGTATAGTGCTCTCTCTGGCAAATTTCTACAACCCAGGGTTGAAGAAGAACGACTAAGTCAGTAAGTAAGCATAATCATCATCAGGACATGCTCATGGGCGGTGCTCTGAACGTAGACTTGGGGGAGACGCCTCTGGCGAGATAGATAAATGAGAGGAGTTTCCAAGAAAAATCGAGATGAGAGAGAGTGAAAATCTGAAGTAGGGGATGGCATAGAGCAGATAGGTAGTTAACTTCACAGGTTCACGTGTGTCAAGAATGTCAGTTTTGGTGTTGTATGATTGATGCATTTATAACACACTTGCTGGAGAGGGAGTTTTGTTCTTGTGAGTGATATTTGCATCAGATAGGACAGATACGTGAGATTGCACGGACTGGTTTATTTATTACTCCTCGCTTTTTGAGCATACGCGCAATAATAATATTAGTAATTGTGTGTGAAAACGGTGCGCAACTTTTGCGCCTGTGCTGGTCACATGATTCATAACCCTGGTATAGGCCTTAACAAAACATGCCAAGTCCTCTCCTGTTTTCCATCATCTCAAGTTCTTTCCATGTTCTCCTCATTGTTGTCCTAACTCTCAGCTCCATGCACTTCTTGGTTTCTCATCTCTTGCCCTGGGGGTTCCATTAGTAATTATCAACAGTTTTCTCTGGTTCCTATCTCTTCAGTGCTTCTTATCATTTCTGACCGTGGTTGTAGTTCTTGTCATCAATTGGTAACTTTAAAACCATTTAATCCTTGCTATTCTGGCAAACCCCATTTATGGTCTGAGCTTTTTGGTTGTTGTCTTTGTTGTTCTCCAGAGGTCTCTGAGATCAAAGGAACTTCACATTTGAGTTGAAGACTTAGAACGTGTTGGAGATCATATAAATATAAAGCTCCTCTTGCCTTTTGTATTCGATATCGGATGACAAGAAAATACTTGAGCTGATCGCACGCAACATGATGACTTGGCACGTGCTTGTTGAAGTCCTATGGTCCTTGGAGAAGTAACTGATATTGATTGAGTGATGTCCCCTTCTAGGTAAAACGGCGGTGGTGTCACAATCTACACCCTTTTTTGTGGTTATTAATATAATATTAGTCACGTGAGCAGATTAACATGTGTTCTTGTTATATTTTTCGTGTTACCTGATTTTAATTTCAAATGATCGTCCAGTTATTTTGCTCTTATTCTCCACTTTTCAGTTCTTATAGTATAAGTAACAATGACAAAAAAATATAAACTTTATAACTAATGGATACAGAAATGCATCCACTGTATGAACACCAACAAAAATGTAAATGTGGTCAAATAACTTAAACCGCGGTAGGGGAACTCCATAATGCTCAACAAAGTGTTTCCAGAATTTATACTCTGTCTACACTTCAGCTTTATGAGTCCACAAATCCGTATAGTGGTGAATTCCTTTCCTCACTGCCTTTGCTTTCGATAACTCACAAGCAGAGTTGGGTGCTCATTTACAGTTGGGTAGATTGGAAAGAAAAGCTATAATTTGTGCACCTTGTAAAATTTCGATTCTTAGATACTTAACAGATTTCCGGATTCCTTCCATTCTGCTGGTAACTCTCTAACTTTTCAGCCCAGTTAGATGCTTGCATACATACACTCTGCTAGGTGTCGATATCTTGCTGTGAAATCATCAGGTCCAGATACACACTCTATAGAAGCTAGTTTCTTTACAGTTCGTTGGTCTTTTCACCGTTAAATCATTTTACATACCGCTAGGTCCCTTTCTTTATTTCTTCCATCGTTGGTTCTTTTCAACGCAAGCTGACAGTGTGAAGTCGTAGATATATACCGCTAGTTGACAGTGTGAAATCATAGATACATACCGTTAGTCGACAGTGTGGAATCATAGATACATACCATTAGTCGACAGTGTAAAATCAAAGATACATACCGATAGCTACCAGTGGGTAAACTCAAGCCTTGATACTTACCGCCAACTCTGCTGACTTGTGTGAAATCATAGATTGACATTTTTTCTGTTGTTATCCATGCTTTTTGTATAAAATCATAGATACATACTGCTAGTTGACAGTGTGAAATGCAATAGATATTCTGTATTCCGTTACATCTTCCGACAGTGTGAAATCATAATACTACATAAAATTATAGTCGATTTCTGTAAAATCCTACAGACACATGTTGTCTATAATTTAACATTGGGATAATCATTGAGTTTACATTTTTATTTTGCTAGCTGACAGTGTGAAATCATAGATACATACCTGCTCCTCTGACTGTATAAAATCATGGATATCATACTGCTATTGACAGTGTGAAATCATAGATACATACCGTTAGTCGACCTGGTCAAATGAATTGCCTGTAATGTTAATAAAAAGGGTGTTCTCAGTGTGTCCTAAATCATAGATACCGTATACCATTAGTCGCACGGTGTAAAATCACAGATACATATAAAATGACGACCGCTAGAAAACTTGAGTGATCGCACGCAATCATGATACTTGGCACGTGCTAGCTGACATGTGTGAAAGTAACTCATAGATACAGTGATGTCCGCCTAGCTGAAACGGCGGTGTATAAAATCATTTTTGTGGATTAATACTGCTAGTTAGACACGTGAGCAATCAACAGTGTACTTGTTATACCTTTAGTCGACCTGTGTTAAAAAATAATCGATTATTTTGCTCTTATTCTCCATTTTCAGTCTTATAGTGTAAGTAACAATCACAAATAAATACCGCTAGCTGACAGTGGATACAGAAATCATCCAGTATACACCGCCAAAATGTACATGTGGTCAAATCATAGATTACATACCGCCAGCTAGACTGTATAAAATCATAGATACATCCTGCTAGTTGACAGCTTTGAAATCCATAGATACATTCCGTTTCCTCGACAGCCTTGAAATCATAAATACATACAGAGTTAGTCTCACAGTGTAAAATCAAAGATACATACCGATAGCTACCAGTGGGAAATCATAGATACATACCGCCAGCTGACAGTGTGAAATCATAGATACATACCGCCAGCTGACTGTATAAAATCATAGATACATACTGCTAGTTGACAGTGTGAAATCATAGATACATACCGTTAGTCGACAGTGTGAAATCATAGATACATACCATTAGTCGACAGTGTAAAATCACAGATACATACCGCTAGCTAACAGTGGGAAATCATAGATACATACCGCTAGCTGACAGTGTGAAATCATAGATACATACCGCCAGCTGACTGTATAAAATCATGGATACATACTGCTAGTTGACAGTGTGAAATCATAGATACATACCGTTAGTCGACAGTGTGAAATCATAGATACATACCATTAGTCGACAGTGTAAAATCACAGATACATACCGCTAGCTAACAGTGGGAAATCATAGATACACACCGCTAGCTGACAGTGTGAAATCATAGATACATACCGCCAGCTGACTGTATAAAATCATAGATACATACCTGTGACAGAAGAAAATGGAGCACTTTGATCGGTCCACGTTACTCTCACCGGCACCCCTCACTCTTTTTCAATCTAATCGCTCAACGTGGTTTCCCACCCGCTTCTCAAATTAGCATGCACGGGTTATCGCGCAAAAAGCCATGCCTTTCGCCATCTGTCTGATTCCTAGTTTAGCCACGCCTTCCTGTCTTTGTTTCAAGCGTTATTAATACAGCTATTCATATCTCTAACTGTCTTTCCTTCAAAAAAGGGTAGGGAAAAAGGGGTCTGCCTGCTGTTAGAGTACGTCATCACGTCAGCGCCTTGTCCCTGAAACACGGAAGGGGGGGCGGGGGCGAGGCAACGGGTTTTGTAGCTCCCTAAGAGAGAACGGGTCGGTAATTGCAGAATCAAGGGGGAATAAGGTGAATGCAGAAAGGAGCGATAACCACTTTTACCCACTGCATCCCTTTGTTCGTGTTCCAAGGGACGCAATCTGCTCATCGAGAGAAGGGACCTAAAAGGCGCCCGCTTGCTAGCGAAACGAATATGCGGTCGGCGAAAGTGTGAAAATAAGCTTTCATTCAGGAATCGACCGCAGATTTGCCCAAAATACGGGCAGAGGCGCGAAATCTCGCACTAGCTAACGATTTTTTTACCCATTTCATAGATATATATATATATATATATATATATATATATATATATATATATATATATATATATATATATATATATATATATATATATATATATATCCCATCTCTTAAAATTCATTATAGTAGCGCCAGAGATTTTGAAGAAAGTATAGCCTATGCCATACAATATGATGTGATCTAAAAAGTAACATTCATTTTCCTGTGAAGATATATTATATATTGTATTATCTATATGGGTGTGAGAGCTGGACACTATATATATAGCGATAATTCATTTCGAGCACAAATATAGCAGAATTTTGCGCATTTGCGCTCAAGAGCGCAAAACAAATGTCGATGTTAGAGAGAAGATATACACCTATGCTCCACTTTTGTCAATAGTGAAATTCGAAAGCTATGCCTGTTTGCATGTAACTGGATGACTTTTGAAAAGTCCTTTAGGGGACTCGAATTATAAGAAGCCATGGGCTATAATTTGGATGGGCCACTTATATACGTGCTGAGGATAGAGAGCAGTGGAGGACCCTTTCTGTGCTGCCACCATGGTAATATATACGGGTTATATAGATGAGATATATCGCATTATATATACTACAATTTATCCCTATATATATAGATAAATTCATTTTTTCTGTGCTGCGGTAATATACATATATATTATATAATTTTTGAGTGATTTAATTGTTAAAGTGTTTCCATTATATTTCACTGGGTTCTTTTCTGTGTTAATTAAATAACGTCTAGCAAATTTTACCAGCTGTAAACGTAAAATTAATTACTCGCTATTTCCCAAGTAAGAGATGCTTTAAATTAATTAATAGACGCTAGGCGGTGGATAATTAAGAGAACGCAATTTATTTCTATTTCATCATGTGTAAATTTTTAGTGACTAGTGTTCATATTTCGTGTTAAAAAGCGATGAGATTAGCTAGACACTTGTGGGTTTTAAATTTAATTTAATAACGGAGTGCTTAACAGGTCATACCTAAACGTGTGTTAGATTCGGATATTGATAATATTGTTAAAACGTTTGTAATTTCCTCCAAAATAATCCAGGCTGATCATAACCTTGCGATCCAGCGATTTTACGGTCTAATGTTCCTATCAGCATCCAGAAATTATTGTTGTAACCATCTTCATGTTGTGACCCCTGTGCGGTCCAACCACTCCATTTATGACGAGAGGTCAAATCAAGAAAAACGCAATAATTATAAATGTTAACTGGAACGGAACATTCCCAGAATACAACTTTTTTTCATATACCAGTTTGCTGTGGCAGAAATTAGGTACTCTTTTATCTGACCCATGACAGGAGTTTTTTCCATCGGATATGTTCACAAGAACTCACTGTTCATACTCGGCCATCACCTGAACGAACAACCGATTATTATCATTTAACATTTTTTCCCCATCACGTCACAGAGTCAAAGCCACCTTAGGCTAGACCGCACTGGAACAATATATTAACATATTATTTCCTAGGACAGTGCCATCACATAGAAAAACTTATCCCAAACCAATACCTGCAGTAAAAAGAGGAATATCCAGGATAAAACTAACGCTGCAATTGACAATGAATATGACTGAAAAGTCTTAATACCTGTTAGTGTTTAATTCCATAGAATGTATGCAGCGTCAACATCTCTTTAAGCAAACCTGAAAGTGGGCCACTGTATGAGTGTAGTGAGTGTACGGAAAGAAAGAAACTTTTTTTTTTTACCAATAGCATTCCAATCTTCTTTTATTTATCTCTCACTAATCTGAGTGTTCACGGGATAGGTTTAAATTAAGGACTTAGTCTTTACCCGTATTGACTATTCCCTATACCCCCCCACTGTTAATTATTTTGATCTTTTGGGTAAATTACCTCTGTTGGGATCTTCCTAGTTTTCCTACACAAGAGGGAGGGCCTATTAAATTATATTTTTTATTTCTTGTCTGTAAACTATAATTCATTGATGTAAATGTTTTTCTTGATGTTGTGATATTTTCTAGTGAGAATAAACATAATAAACCTTGAGCTATAATAATAATAATAAATTCTTTAAGCACCAAACACGGCGCATAAGGCAGAAACCAGTGCTCTCCAGGTTGTACGCTGTGACGCCACTCCTCTTAGCTCTTGCACATTGTTTAATCCCAACGTTCTTCCTTCTCTTATTATTGTTCTTCTGAGTGTTTCTTTTGGTCTTCCTTTTTTCTTCTTACCCTCAGGAACCCAAGTGAGTGCCTGCAATTGTATTCTGTTGTTTTGCATTCGTAGGACATGACCGATATATGACCATCGTCTTTTCCTTATATAGTTGGAGACATATTTCTGCCTAGAGTCTTCTCTTATTTGTCGATTAGTCTTGAATTCTTTCCAACTGATGTTCATGAGTTTTCTAAGACATTTGTTCTCGAATGTATTCAGCTTGTTCTCCAATGATTTTGTTATTTTCCAACTCTCACAGCCGTATGTTAACTCTGAGATAACATTTAAATTAAACAGACGAAGCTTGGTATGTATATTCAATGATCGTAATTTCCAAATGTTAGATAATCTATTGAAGGCGCTAGCTGCCAAAGCAATTCTAGTATAAATTTCTCTTGTTGTGTCACCATCCTGAGTCATTTTACTGCCTAAATAATTGAAACTTTCAACTTTCTGTAGTTTTTCCCCGTTCAGGATGATATTAAAGGTCTCGTTAGAAAAGTTCATAACTTTAGTTTTAGAGGCATTTATTTGGAGACCTATTTTAACCGAAAGATGACACAAATTATTTACTGCTTCTTGGGATTGTCTGGGTGTTGAATGCTAAATCATCTGCGAAATCCAGGTCCCCCAGGAATTTTCCATTTGTCCATTTTATACCTAATTGTTCATTGTGGGTATAGTTTCTCATAACCCAATCAATAGCTATTCCAAAAAGTAGTGGTGACATAATACAGCCTTGTTTCACCCCCTGTTTCTACTGTAAACCATTCTGTATTCCCTTTATTTGTTCTAACACAACATCTTGCATTGTCATATAGCGCTTTGATTATATTCACATATTTTGTTGGAAAACCATAGATTGTAAGTATCTTCCACAATGATGGGCGGTGTAGACTATCAAAGGCTTTTTTGAAAATCGACGAAGGTGATAATAAGTGGCGATTGCATTTCCACTGATTCTTCTATAATTGTTCTTAGTGTGAATATTTGATCAATACATGATCGTTTCGGCCTGAAACCCGCTTGTTCTTCTCTGATCTTTTCGTCAGCATGCAATTTAAGTCTTTCTAACATCATGCAACATAATAATTTTCCAGGTACTGATAATAGAGATATACCACGCCAGTTATTACAGTCTGATAGATCACCTTTCTTCGGTAACTTTACAATAATACTGTCTTTCCATTGTTGTGGTGGTTGTTCTTCTCTCCATACTTCATTTATAATATCTAAAATTCTCAAGAGGTTGTTGTCATTAACTGCGTTAATCATTTCGCCTGAAATTTCGTCAACTCCAACAGCTTTAACATTTTTTAATCTTTTAACGGCTTGTTTGATCTCGTCCAGTGTGAATTCATCGCAAGTTATTAGCAAGGTGGTTGTGGGTGTTTCATTATTAAAATCAGGTGTTACTGTTGGTGGTGGTCTGTTTAGCACCTCCATGAAGTGCTCAGCCCATCTCTTTATTTGTTCTTTTTCTGTTGGTATTGGATTCCCTAATTTATCTTTAACAGGTGTTTCCATATCAGTAGGCTGGTGACATAGTTGTTTTGTAATTTGATAAAGGCACCTACTATTACCAGTTCTTGCAGCATTTTTAGCTTCTACGGCCAGTTCATTGATGAAATGTCTTTTATCTCTTCGAGTTTTTGTCTTCACTTCTTTATTTAACAAGTTATAAGTTAGTTTGCAAGATTCAACTGCATTATGTGTACTTGCCGCTAGTAGTTTAATGTTTTGCTGTTTTCCTTTCTTGTATTTTATCCCAAGTATCTTCTCTCATCCATTTTTTCTTTTTATGTACTAGGTATCCGGTGATCGCTACAGCTGCTTCTGTCATTGCTGTTCTCAGTTGTTCCCATTTAGTATCGATTGTCTTGGTGGTGACATCGTTGTCAATTTTGCCTAAAGCATCGAAATAGTTGTTCATTTTGACATTATATTCCTCTTTTACATCGTTTGATTGCAGTCTGTGTACATCTATTCTTCCATTTTTATTCGGTTGGTATAACTTCTTCAGTTTAATTCTCAGTTTAGCTATGCAGAGGTTATGATCGCTTCCGATCTCTGCACCTCTGTATGCTCTGACGTCTTGAACTGATGAGCGAAATTTTGCGCTTATGCAGAAGTGATCTATCTGGTTCTTAGTTCTGCCATCAGGTGAATTCCATGTTATCTTGTGGAAATTTATATGTGGAAAGATGGTGTCCGCCACAACGAGGTTTGATATTTCACAAAGTTCTAGAAGTCTTTCACCATTTTGATTCATACAGCCTATGCCATGATTACCGAGATATCTTTGTACTCCATCGTTGTTGTCACCTACTTTGGCGTTAAAATCGCCCATGACTACTATTATGTCATGCTTGGGTATTGTGTTGATGGTACTTAGAAGTGCTTCATAGAAGTCATCTTTTGTGGTATCAAGAGCGTCGTTAGTTGGTGCATAGCATTGTACAGTTGAGAGCTTGAAAAATCTTGTCTGAAATCTAGCTAATATTAGCCTCTCATTAATAGCTACCCAGCTGATGTGTGATGCTACTGCTTTCTGTGTCATTAAGATGGCTACTCCCTCTGTGTGACGATTATCATTACTACCAGAGTATATAATTTGCTTTTTTTCTTCTGAAATATATTTTATGCCCTTTCCCGTCCATCTACACTCACTGACACCCAGTATGTCCAACTTATAATTATCCATTTCTTTAATTATTTCTTCCATTTTTCCGTCTTGATACATAGTTCTAACATTCCAGTATCCAATTTTAAAAATCTCCTCTAATATCTTGAGCTATAGTGTTGGTCAAACCCCGGCCCTTATATGTGATCCATAGTTTATCTGTTTTCACGTCTCTACGGATTTCTGTCACAAAATTGTGTGTGTACATGAGTGTAGTGTAATTTGAATCTGTACCTAGTGAGAAAGCGCGTCTGAATTTAAACAGAGTCGTAAAAGATAGGCTGGATTAGAGCAATTACCCAATCCAAGACTGTTCTTTTCTCTTACACTATCAAACCCCTCGTGAAACAGAAACTATTTCTTACACCTTCCTCTCACATAGCTATCACTATCACCTCTGCTCGTACGGGACCATAAATATCTCAGCCCTATCTTCTAAAAATTTACGACAATACCGCTCTGTCTGTTAGTCGACTTTGTGAGATCATAGATACATACCGTTAGTCAAATGTATGAAATCATAGATAAATTTCACTACCCGACAGTGCGAAATCATAGATTCATCCCGCACTGTCTGTTAGTTGACAGTGTTTAATCATAGGTACATACCGCTAGCTGACAATGTGAAGTCATAGATACATACCGCTAATTGACAGCGTGAAATCATAGATACATACCGCTGGCAAACAGTCTGAAATCATAGATAAATACTGCTCGCTAACAGTATGAAATCATAGACACATACCGCTCGCTGACAGTGTGAAATCATAGACACATACCGTTCGCTGACAGTGTGAAATCATAGATACATACCAGTACATTGCAGTCTGAAATCATAGATACATACTGCTAGATGACAGTGCAAAATCATAGATACATACCGCTAGCTTACAGTGTGAAATCACACATACATACCGTTAGTCGACTGTGTGAAATCATAGATACATACGGCTAGCTAACAGTGTGAAATCATAGATACATACCGTTAGTCGACAGTGTAAAATCATAGGTACATACGGCTAGCTGACAGTGTGAAATCATAGATACATACCGTTAGTCGACAGTGTGAGATCATTGGTACATACCGCTAGCTGACAGTGTGAAATCATAGATACATACCGCTAGCTGACAGTGTGAAATCATAGATACATACCCCTAGCTGACAGTGTGAAGTCATAGATATATCCCGCTCTGTCTGTTAGTCGACAATGTGAAATCATAGATACATACCGCTAGCTAACAGTGTGAAATCATAGATATATACCGCTAGCTCGCAATGTGTAATCATAGATACATAACTCCATCTGACAGTCTGAAATCATAGATACATACTGCTCGCTGACAGTGTGAAATCATATATACATAATACCGCTCGCTGACAGTGTGAAATCATAGATACATACCGCTAGCTAACAGTGTGAAATCATATACATACCACTAGCTAACAGCCTGAAATCACAGATACATCCTGCTAGTTGACAGTGTGAAATCGAAGATACATACTGTTAGTTGATAGTGTGAAATTATAGATACATAATGTAGTTAACAGTGTGAAATCATAGCTACATACAGCTGGTTGACAGTGTGGAATTATAGATACATACTGCAAGCTGACAGTATGAAATCATAGATACTTGTACATACAGCTTGTTGACAGTGTAAAATCATAAATACGTACCGTTAGTCGACCGTGTGAAATCATAAATGCATACTGCTAGTTGACAGTGCTAAATCATTGATACATACCGTTTGTCGACTGTGTGAAATCATAGATACATAACGCTAATCGACAGTGTGAAATCATAGATACATACCGTTAGTCGACAGTGTGAAATTATAGATATATACCGCTAGTTGACAGTGTGAAACCTTAGATACATACCACTAGCTGACAGTGTGAAATCATAGATACATACCGTTACCCGACAATGTGAAGTCATAGATACCTGCCGCTAGTTGACAGTTTCAAATAATAGTTACATACCGCTAATTGACAGTGTGAAAGCATATATACATACCGTTACCCAATAGTGTGAAATCATAGATACATACCGCAACGTTCGCTAGTTGACAGTGTGAAATCATAGATACACACAGCTAGTTGACAGTGTGAAATCAAAGATACATACCATTAGTTGACAGTATGAAATTATAGATACGTACCGCTAACTGACAGTGTGAAATCATAGATACATACCGTTAGATGACAGGGTGAATTCATAGATACATACCGCTAGTTGACACTGTGAAATAATATATAGATACCGCTACGTTCGCTACATGACAATGTGAAATCATACATACTGAGACAGGTAGGGATTACATAGAAAGAGGTTGACCGATAAATGAGATACTACTTTTTGGAACCAACGAACTGAGGATACGACGCTATATCCAATGAGAATGATACGTCATGGAAATAGACTAGAACAAATGGTAAATTTGAGCAGTGAGAAATGTGTTTATTTATGTACCGTAATACATGCGCTTGTGCGTTACTGTTAGTGAGAACACAAGCAACGGCCGTTAGAAAATGTGCTCGCCGTGAAATCACGTGGCTTCTTAATAAAGGTTGCGTTTATCTATTTTTAAATACCAAATTGTGGGGAAAAAAATGATCTGGAAATTGGAGCCGCAAAGTCCCCTTAATCCGTATCAGATTTTGATCAAATTCAAATGACTTACTCATTTTCTCCAGAAAAATAAAGCATGAACATATATCAAAACCAGCCTTGTAATTCTAGATGTGTTACTTGCGATTGGGGAAGGTTACAGACAAAGCCAAAGTTGTCGTGCTTTCAATTCAAACGGTGTAACAATAAATGCTCGTGCTGGGACTATGGTTATAATGATGTCTTTACTTTTCCTATGTTGAGGCAATCTCCTTTACATTAGACAGAACATTGTTAGTTAGATCAGAACGCAATTACCATTGAAAAGTAAGAAAATTCTATCGACTCATGTTCAGTGTTAATACATACTTAGTCCTCAAAAGAGATTATTAAATTATATCAGATAACATACTGAAGCAATTAAAAGGTTTTACATGACAATGACTGCTGGCTACGCCTGTTGTCTAAGGCAAATCAATAGCAGAGTTGAGTATTATTAAAATGTGTGTATTTTTGCGTTATCTCTATTAATATGCCGTAGTCGTTCATAAATGGTGCCCAGAGTTTTAAATTAAATGATGAATTTTGAAAATAGGGATTACTCTTGACAGCATGAAAAATAGGATTATTGTATTCCTATATAGGGAGCATGCACATTGAACGATTGCAAGAAAAGCAGTTATATACTTGTTACGTTGGGGTTTTGTGTGTAAGATATGTTGGTATAGTCGTGCGGATACGGGGGTGAATGACATGGGTGTCAAGGCAGTGCATTCAATTTTATATAAACTTGATAAGATCTTCGTGGATGGGTACACATAACATGACATGTTTATTCAGACGACACGATATTCATTTCATAGTAGTACATGCATTTAATAATCATCAGCAGGGCATAGAACGTCTCAGTCAGTTCAATTCATCTGTACAAATCTAGCCGCTGTACTAGAGATGCTTAAAAAGGTTAACATCTAAGTAATGTGGACTAGAAATGACGATGCTAAAAGTTGATAGTAGACTTACTTTCTACAATTCACGGAACTTCTCCATAAGTCCGGAGTCATCATAAACAAAGTGGCGGCCTCTAAAATATATGCCACTTGACAAAGTACTTGAATCCTCTACCGAAAACGGGATCTCATAAAACACGTCTGACTAGGACGAATAAGTCTAACAGAAGGCCTCGAACTAACGGTCTGCATATATTAGTGCAGAACTTATTACGTCATAATAACCTAGTGACGTAAACCTTATATCGCGTTCACTTGCAATTAAAATGGTGCAAAAGAGATACATCATGTTGGCCCCAGATAGAATTGTTACCGCGTATATTAAACTGCTAACAAAACGAAGTGTGGTCAACATGTAAAATACATTATAATCTTCTTTAACAATTTCACGCACGGTGGGGTAAAAAAAAATCAGAAATGATTTTTTTTGTTTTCTGGTAACAATATCACAAAAAATGTACATTAAAAAACGCAATTAGTTTAAGGAAAAATCGCGAAAAAATGAACAGACGGCCAGATATGTTTACAATTAACAATGTCAATGGTCGCTGGCCAGAGAAGTCGTAAGTAAAAAAAAACTTCAAAGCATATGTAAAATTTAAAACGGCTAAAAGGAAGATAGATGTAGGTGTCATCCAATAGTGTGCACCAGCTGATGACAAGGGGGGGTCGGTGGGAGGGGCATTTTGTGCTAGACTGCAGGAAATTATGGAAAGGGTAGGGGAGGAGACATCACAGTTTTGATGGGTGGCATGAGTGCAGGGATGGGTGCGGTCGGCGCCGGCTTTGGGGAGGTCATGGGAGGGTGGGAGCTGGGAGTGGTGAATGAAGGTGGAGAGCTGTTCTCAGGCTTCTGTGCTTCGGATCGGCTGGCTGTGGGGGAGGCGTGTTTCCCCGTGGGAGAATACACGGGGCAGCGTAGGTGTTGCCGAGCCGTGGGGCAGAGGGTCAGATTGATCGTGTGTGCATGGACGGGAGGTTTGGATCATCATTGCGGGATGTGTGGGTATGTGGAGGAGTGGGTGTGGCACCGGATCGCCACTTTCTGCTGGCAAGGGTGGAAATAGGATCGGGAGATGTGCAACGGTGCAAAATTGTAGACAGCAGTTTAATGTGGGACATCTGAGAAATCAAGAAACGGGAGACGAATTTGCGGTCATGGTGTCCGGCGGATTCCAGGTGCTTCAACGGCTGGAGGAGGCGGAGAGTGCAGGGGACTGTTGGCGGCAGGTCAGGGCGGTGTGGAATGAGACGTGTGAAGAGGTACTGGGGAGGGGTGAACGACAGCGGAAAGCATGAATGGCAACAGAGGCCATCGGTGGGATAGAAGACGGGAAGGACAAGAGGGATGATTTGGACGCAGGCAGGGCCAGAGGTTCTGGGGCCAAAGCTCGGAAGGGGTGCACAAAAGCGGACAGGGAAGTAAAAATAAGTATAGAAAGAGACAAGAGAAAGTATGTTGGGGAGTTGGCGGGGGAGGCGGAGGATGCTGCGGCCGAGGGGAATGAAAGAGAGCTGTGTGGCAGCGCAGGGAGGCTGGAGGGGAAATGCAGGTGGGCAGGTTGCTTCGTAAAAGACGGGAGTGGAAGGCTGCTCAGCAATGTAAAGGAGCGGATGACGGAGTGGACAGAGTATTTTAGTGACCTTCTCGGTGGACCGGCTCCACGGGGCCCCCGGGCGTCCGGCCGGCGGAGGGGGAGCTACAGATTGGCGGTGAGGGGCCGGCGAGGGAGGAGATGGGGAGGGCCATGGAGCTTCTAGGGGATGGGGGGGCGTCTGGACCTAATGGCATTCCAGCGGGAGCCATCGGGGCAGGTATCGACATGGCTGCAGAGATGTTATTTAGGTTGCTTGGTGGGGTCTGGGAGGGGGAGGGAATGCCGGCGGAGTGGAAGGGGGATGTCTGGTTAGGTTGCCGGGGGGGGGGGGGGGGGGGGGGGTGGGGGGGGGGGGGGGGGGGGGGGGGAATTTGCAAGAGTGCACAAATTGTAGAGGAGTGGCGTTACTTTCAGCGCCAGGAGAGGTGTTGGACAGGATTATCCTTGGGAGATTGGGAGTGTCCATGGACGGGAGGCTGGGAGATGGGCGGGCGGGTTTTCGACGGGGCAGATCCTGTGCAGACCAGATGGCAACTTTGGGAGTAGTGGTTGAACGGGGTCTGGAGTGGAGTTCACCACTGTACGTCGGATTTGTGGACTACGAGGAAGCATTTGACAGTGTGGACAGAGAGTCACTTTGGAAGTTGATGAGGCATTATGGAGTTCCCCTGGGGATCGTTAATTTAATAGGGAAAGCATGTGAAGACATGACATGTGGAGTTATTCATGAGGGACGGCTTGCGGGCCGTTTGGGATGGGGGGCAGGAAGGCGACAGGGATGCCTCTTGTCTCCATTTCTTTTCTTACTAGCAATAGACTGGGTTACGAGAACATCGACAACACACAACAGAAATGGAATCCAGTGGACTCTGACTGAGCAGTTAGATGATCTGGGTTTTGCTGATGACTTGGCTCTTCTGTCCCGTGGCCGTAGTCGGATGCAGGACGGGTTGAGAGCACTCGATGGGAGGTCACGGCAGTTGGGTCTGAGAGTGCGCGGGGAAAGGACAGGGATAGTGAGAGTAAATGCAGGTGGTGATAGCGGGGTTGAACTTGGGGCAGCACCGGTGCAGGATGTGGAGTCGTACACATATCTTGGCGGCGGTGTGGACAGGATTGGAGGGACGGACAGTGATATCAAGGTTAGAATACAGAGGAAAGGGGGGCTTTCATTGCATTGGGAAATATGTGGAGATCGGGAGAGGTCGGATCCGACACGAAAATAGGAATCTTCGGCTCAAGAGTGAGGTCGGTCCTGTTGTGTGGCTGTGGGGCATGGAGAGCAGCGGGAGCAGCTGCCGAAGAGCTGCGGACTTTCATGGATGGGTGCTTGCGTGGAGTGGAGGGATTGAGGTGATATGACGGCGTTGCCAACGTGGAGCTGATGACAAGGGCTGGACGGGTGCCGGTGGAGCAGGGGATGAGAGGAGGACGATGGCGATGGATAGGACACACGCTGAGGAATCCTGTTGATGGCGTTGCAGGGCGGTCTTTGTTCTGAGGTCCCCAGGGCGGGAGAGGCGGAGGTGGACTGGGGGCGCATGGGGAGAGAGATGGAGACGGGGGTGAAGGTGATAGGGAGAGCGTGGGGGGAAGGGGGGCTTGAGATGATGGCACGTGACAAGAGGACTTGGCATGTGTTTGTTGAAGGCCTATGCTCCTTTGGGAGTGGAGGGTTATGAATGAATGAATGAATATGTAAAATATAATTAAAGTTACTGAGTAGAGAAAGTCGGCATCGGTCAGTAAAGAATAGATCAAATCTATTACAATAACTAAGACAGCATGAACAAAATAGTTCCTACACATCAGTTAAAATACAATTACTTAATATATAATATTAAATAATTAAATTAGTGTGAAGAATGTAAAGTAAGGTCAACCAAGTAGAGATGTGAACTAATAGAATATTATATATTGGTATGTCAACACTGAGAAAATTAGTATGTGAATAATGTGATTTAAGCATGGGAACAGAAATATCAGAACAAAGTGAAAGAAAAAATCTTTTTAAGTAAGAGTGGACAGAACAAGGGAAGTAAGTACGAATAGCATAGAAGAACAAAAATAAATCATGAGTTATCTATCCGGAAGCATTTTCAGACAAATGGGCAAAAACTTTCAAAGAAATTTAGATAACATGTTATAGGAAAAATAATAAATATCTATATCAACGACAATAGGAAGTATAATTAACTAACTAAAGAATTAAAGTATAACGTACGCATTAATTAAAATTATTAATATCACATGATATTTCCATAAGGGATAATATAGTCTAGTATTCTTCAAATCCAAGAGAAAAATCACTCCAAAATCTGTTCATATCACGAAGCCAGGAGCAATGGATAAGCAATGCTATTCTCATCAAAGTCAATAATGACACTGCATATTATAATGTACAACGTTTCAATCCAGCTCCGAAAAATCCTGGCAAGTATTTTGAATATACTGAAGGTACACATTCTCGCTATATTTCAGTTCAGTGGAAAGTCGATCACCGAGTGAAGGTTGATCTCAGCGAATTGTTCAGCAAGATCTTCATAGATAAAATAATTTGATGTCAATCAATGTACGAACCATGTACTATTTCAGGCTTCAAACGTGAGTGACTTTCATGCATTAAGAATATATATGTCTGTTAACAAATGTCACGAATTACTTGAATGTTTCTTTCTTTGAGTAGCAATCAGTCTTCATATATTAATGGTGGATTTCTTGAGAGCGAATCCGCCACTACGTTATCAGATCCAGGTATGGACTGGATTTCAAAGTTAAATGGCTGCAGCAAGATTGAGAAGCGCGCTAGCTTAGGGTTTCTGTGATTAGCCCGCTTCAAAACAGCAACCGGCTTTTGGTCCGTTTGGATTATGAAGGGCGATCCAAGTAAATATCTCTCCAATTTTTGTATTGCCCACATAACAGCAAGCAATTCCTTCTCAATCACTGAGTATTTCTTTTCTGTGTCTGATAGTTTGCGAGAGATATATAAAGTAGGGTGAAGAATTCCACTGTAGTCTTGAAGGAGACTGGCTCCCTAACCGAGATTACAGGCATCTGTACGAAGAGTATGTACTTTTGTAATATCAGGTAACCTCAAGATAGGAGGTGCAGAAAATATGTGTAACATTTGATTAAATGCAATCTGGCAATCATTTGACCAGTTTACCTTTATTGGCATTCCCTTTCGTAACAAAGATGATAGGCCAGAAGTAACAGTGTAGAGAGTGACAAGTGTGGGATCAAACTCACGACTCTCGTCATCAGCACGAAATGGTGTGCTGGGCGAAAGCAACCTAGTAGTGAATAAAATAACATGACAATGATAGTCACTATAGAGTCTAGTGAAAGACAGGTCAAATGACTCATGCTGTATGGACTGAGCATGAGGATAATAATCAACAAAGGTCATGTCTATCACCGATATAATAGAAATAATATAAAGACACAGAGACATATTGCCAAAGTGGAAATGACATAAGAAGTATTCCACACAAGCGAAGCCGAAAATAAACACATCACATAGAAGCAAATGACTAGATAAGATAACGAATGATGACTGACCTTCCTGAGTCATCACGGGATGGGACATGAAATGCATAGGCATGTCATTGGTGGAATGTTCCATCACTTCCAAATGACCAGTGTTATTAGCACAAGACATCGTATTAAAAGCAAAAAGGAACAAAGTAACCAACAACATTCTGCGAAGAAAATGTGTGTGATTATAAAAAGATAAGCTCCCAATGACAATTTAAGCATGTCAGGAGAGATGATAGTATCATTCCAGTGAACAACGGCCACAAAGATAAGTGTGCAAGGTTGTAGTTGCAATAGATGTGTACTTATTATAGGAACATCATAAGATGTAGACAAAACATTGTCGAACTGAGTGACAACTGTTGTACCTGTAGAGTTGAGGTCCTTACTTACAGAAATATCAAATATGATATCACTGTTATCATTATCATGAGGAGTAACCTCATCATCCTCCAAAAGGGTACAGAGACCAAAACTGGAAAATACTGTGCCACGCGTATGGTAATTGCTGGCAGATAACCGAGTCATAGCAATGACTGAGTTTGCAGTGAAATTGTGTCGCCGTTCCCACAGTTCAATCTCCTCTGGTGAGCAATCTCTGCTCCCATGGATACGACCAACTGTTAAATCAGCTGCTGGATTCTTCAATTAGCATACCTTGACCTTTCCTGAAAAGAATGGTATAAGAATATCAACAATAGCTGTGGGGTAAAATTCAATTGTACCCCCAAACGTGATACATTTTACACAATTTCCTGTAGAGCAAGAAGGGTGGACCAGCGACTTTCTAATTCCAATTGTTGTTGACCCTGAATTCCTGAGTACAGACACTTCGGTACCATTCACTAATCCCCTGTGGAACACTAGAGTACCGATGCCGTCATGGGCTGACAGACTAACCGCAGGAAGCAAATGTCCGCACTTCAGAACTGTAGTACTGTCTTTCTGAAATAAAGTTAGACATTCCTGGAAACGAGAAGCAACATCAAAATCGAATGAGCAACTTGCAGCTGAGTGGTTCTGCACACCCAATTCATGATTAACTATAGGTGTACCACTAGTAAGCGCCGCCCCTTCATTATGTTCAGACCGCATTGGGCCACGTGAACGAGATCGTCGCCCCTGGCAATCAACAGAATTACCTTGATTTCTAAAGTTGTGACTATTATTCCTGCTTTGGTAATGTCGATTATTGGAATTAATATTACTCCAATTATTCTGTTGAGGGAAAAAATTTGTTTTCTCCAATTGGAACCTTGTTGGAAATTGTTGTTACTTCTGTATTGAGGTGACTGATTACGAAATTGTAGCCTACCTCTATTAAAGTTATTATTTTTGTTAAAGTTTACATTTCTATTATGATAGTTTTCATTATATCTCCTAGGCATGAAATTTCTATCTAGGCCATGAGATCTGGCTCTTACATTATTGTTCCAAGTGGTAGCTGAGGCCACTGGGAGAGAATCTTTTATTTGGCTATTGCTAATACATGCACCCGGATGTGCGGTACAATATTGTTTTGCAATTTCTTCTATAGAAGTTAAATTTGATTGCTTGCGTTCCTGCAAGAAAGACCAAAATGGCCTGCTTACCGAGGATAACACCTTATCCCTTAGCAATAGATCCAAAAGTTTATCATATGATTTCTCAATTCCTGAGAGTTGAACCCATCTATTAAAAGTAACTCGTATGGTAGCGACAAATTCTGAGAAGTCCTTCCAGGTTTCATGAATCATAGTTTTAAATTTCATCCGATATCCTTCTCCATCAAGTTGAACACGTTTTAATAGTACTGCTCTAGCAGCATCATAGTCGTTTTTAATAGACTCATCCATTGTGTTTATGGCAGTCAAAGGCTCTCCATATAAAAATTCCATACGTTTATCAGCCCATAGTGACTTGTCTAGTTTATGTGCTACACATCCACTTTCATAGCGTGAAAGGAAACATGAAACGTCATCAAAAGCAGGATTAAATATTGGTAATTTAAATCTATCATTACCCTTATTGTTAACTGAAGAAGTAGCAGTATTTGAATCACCATTATTACTATTATTTCCATTTTGACCCCTTAATTTTAATTCCTCTAAATGAAGAAGCATCAATTCCTTTTCATGCGCTAATGTAGAAGCTTTCTTCTCTTTCATTTCTTTATCATGTTGCATTTTTTTCTCTTCTGCAACAAGTCTTTTCTCTTCTGATTCTATCTCTTGGAGACGTTTTTTCTCAGCTTTTCGCTCCTCTAATTCTCTTTTCTTCTCTTCTTTAACTTCCTGTTCTGCTAATTCTTGTTTTGCTTTAGCTAACTCAGTCATGGCAAATTCTTTCAACTCTTCACCTTTATAACCAAACTCCTTTCCAATCCTCATATAAGGTTCCAAAGTAGCCATGTTAATTAATACCTTGACTCACTTAGTCAATTAGATAAATGGTAAGTTGCTTTACAATTCTTTGTAAGCACTAAAATTGTGGCTATTGTTATTAAAGCAATATTTTACAATGCAAATTTATTATTAATACATTAGAATGAAAGAAAATAAAATAGTGAAAGTAAAGAAAGTAATATACAAAACAATATCACACCACAAGATCAACTGACACACGAAGAAACGTTAGCAGTAAACAAATAAACTTCTAATAATGAAACAAAGACGAAACCAGCAAATTAGGTCAATCTACCACAAAAAATCTAAAAAGTAGACGTAGACAGGACCCGACAGAAATAGAACCATCTGATTTGTAAAACTAAGCGAGAGCAAGGTTAGACCTACAAATTACGAACAAACGATGACACAACTAAGAAAAAGGAAACTAGAACTGAATGCATATACAAGATAGATGGACATAACGTCACAACTAATATGAATTATCAGATAAGACAAACGGTGGTCAGTACTTCGGTGAGTTTTGCTCAAGCCGGAATTACCACAGTTTGAAATGTCCAAAATTTCCCTACAGAAACATCTGGCATGAGCCCGAATTAGCTTCGAGATGAACCTCGTTTGTCAGATCGACCTCCCAACCACCCACGAAAAGAAAACAGACATGAATATATATACAGAAAGACATAGAATTCATAAAATTACGTAGGGGACTGCCAACATAACCTGGTAAAAAATGTATGCACAGACAGGTTACTTAGCTTAAACAGATGAACAATAATTGCCGACGCCAGTATACACCATAGAAGGCTTCGCTAGGAGGCAGACTGGTGGCTTGAAACTTGTAGACCCTCCAGGTACAGTAAATGGCAGTCCCGAACATTTGATAGAAGTTGGACATGACAGTGCGTAAAACACGATCAAACTGCTGGGATGGGATAGTGGTTACCTCATAATGGTAATAATGAGCTAGACAGCATAGATTAAATGCGTCATAAGCTTCTGAGGGCTTATGAAATTCCAAGCTGCATAGTGGAAATCATAAAAAGCCTCTATGCCAACTTTACGTGTAGTGTCGGACAGAGCAACCTAACCTTTGAGGTGAAGACAGGAGTACGACAGGGATGCCACTTATCAACCACTCTATTTTTAACAGTCATAGACTGGGTGATGCGCCAGACAACAGAGGGCAGTCCAAGAGGAATAAGATCGACTACATTTTCTACATTGGAAGATCTGGAATATGCAGATGACATTGCACTACTAGCACATTCACATCAACACATCCAGGAAAAAACGGATAGACTTAATAAGTTTAGCCAGCAGGTGGGCTTGAACATCAATTTAAAGAAGTCAGAGGTCATGACGCTCAATGTGAACAACCCTGAGCCCATATCAGTTAATTATTTCCCGACCCTTTGTGCCAAGCCTTCTGAAAGTAGGTTATGTAAATTATCGACCACGGCAGAGAGCAACAAATGATATCCTAACAAGCTGAGACCGTCTAATCCTAAATTTACCGATATGAACGCGTTGAGTGACCCTTCTAATCTGACCATGGTTTGTTTCATCTAGGTTTTGGTATTAATTAACCCTCGACTCGAAAAAAAAACATGAAAAATAATTATAGGTAGCTCAAGGCAAAAAATACAAAAACTTGAAACGGATAGCAAGAAAAATACGAATGAACGAATGTCATCTTGTGACAAATGTACACTTTTAAATCCTTCATAAATAATGTGCAACTTTCAAAATAAGCTTTATAGCCTCTCAATTAAATAATTGCTTATTATATAAAAAAAAATAATATGGTATGAAATCAGTTTTACAAGTAAACGCTACACATGAAACATGAATAATTGCTTATCTGTAACTTGCTGTTTTTTTACTCACTTGTAATAAATGTTGATATTCAACATGTGAAAGTCGCATGAGAGATTCTCTCCCTTAGCTAACGTAAAGATAAAAGGGATGAGAAATCAATATCTCTTTATTTAAAAGATTGCAAAACATGCCATTAGAAGTTGGACATGACAGGGCGTAAAACACGATCAAAAAGCACGTACTTCATTCATTACGGTTACGTAAAAGCTAGGCTAATGAGCTTAATATGAGTGATAATGTTAGTCTATACTTCATAAAAGCAAGGCTTAGCCCAAGATAATGCATAATGTTGAAGGAAAGTGCGCTGGTCGTTTGTGGGAAAAATATTGGCAATTATTTAGCAGTCTCTAATTACTATAATGGGATCTTAGCTAACAGGAATACACTGTAAATATAGCGGAAAAAGATTGTGAAAAAAATAACTAATTGAAATACATTTCCGTGCTATATTTAAATCATACGTCATGCTGGTTTTATTAGATGAAAATGAACAGGAATTGCAATATCTAGCGAAGCAAGTAAACAGCATCCGTTATGATTATCAGTTGACTATTAACATCGAGAAAACGAAACATATGATAATTAGACAAGCAGACAATAACTCACCGTTAAAGACATGAATAAATGGGAAACTCCTCAAACAAGTCAAGATTTGTTCAAATATTAGTCATATAATAACAGAAGTAGGCATATGCAAAACAGAAATGACGAAGAGAATAGGAATGGCCAAAGCTGCATTCAACAGCATGAGACAGATACTGACATCTACACATCTAAGTCACAAAATCAAACTGAGAATCATCAAATATATTTTCTGCATTACTGTATGGTGCAGAAACATGGACAATGAACAAGCAATTACGAGTAGAAGAAATAAGTGAGGCCTTTGAGATATGGAAATATAGAAGAATGTGGCAAGAGTAGAAAAAAAATAAAGAGATCCTATAAAATCTAAGAGTAAAGAGAGAATTAATGATGGAGATGAAAATTAGACAGCTAAACTGCTTTGGCCATGTAAAAAGACTTAACACCTTTAATGAAGACCATAGTACATAGCAGAGTTGAAGGAAAACGTGTAAGAGGAAGACAGCGCCATAAGTTGGAAGATAACATCAAGACATGGACAGGGAAAAGTCTTATTAGTCCCCCATCAAGAGAAGAGACAGAAGAATATGGAGATCCACTACAGCCGACCTTCATTGTGAAGATGTCAGTTAATGACGATGATCGCTAAAAAAGCGACACCTGGACTATAAGCGGTACACTGGAATTTTCGGCCTGATACGTTGACATTCGATGTAAGATTTACAATGTCAGCAGAACACTAATGCTTTCATGGTACAGGTACATTCAGCGACGCATTAGGGATTTAAGAGTAACACTTGGGATTTCATAGTTGCATTTAACTATTGGGCACTTATGTGCAACACTTGGACTTTCATTGCAAGACTTAAACTTGCAATAGAACATTTTGGCTTTCAATACAACACTCACACTTTCAAAATAACAGCTGTGCTTACAGCGTAAAATTTCAACTTTTAGTGTGGTACTTCGAGTTTCAGGTAACACTGGCTTCTCCGGCGTAACATGTGAGCGTTCAGTGTAAGCTTTGGGCTTTCAACACAGCACGTATAGTTTCTGTGAAACACTCGGGCTTTTCCTTTGCAAAACGTATTTTTTCAGCGCAACAATTAGGCTTCTGTGCAATTCTTGGGCTTTCAATGCAATATCGGATGCTTTCTGTGTAAAACTGACTTTCTGTGCAACACTGAGGATTTCTATGTAACACTGAGGCTTTCTGTGTAAAACTGTGATTTTCTGTGCAATAATGAGGATTTCTATGTAACACTGAGGCTTTCTGTGTAACATTGAAGCTTTCTGTGTCACAGTGAGGCTTTCTGTGTAACAATGAGGCTGTCTGTGCTTTCTGTGTTCTATCATTAGCTCATGAGATCACAAATTGTATGAATGAAGAAACTTTTATAATAACAAATAACACAGTAGCAGAATATTTTCGCCAAAAGAGTTAAGTAAAAACTTAATATAGTTATTGTTTGATTCAGTCTGATATCAACACATTTTGTCGTGACAGCTGGATCCAGCCCACATACAGCTACTGCTAAGTACTTTGAGGCTGTAACTTAACAACCAAGAACAGTAATCTATCGTATCTATGTGTATGTATGTATGTATATATGGAGATTCAGATTATGTATGTATGTAATGTGGTAACAGCCCTCATTAATGCTGTATGAATTTATGTAAATTTACTTTATGTAGATTCTAATGATTCTCCTATATGCCATGTTGTATTTTATTATATCATGTCAGTACATATCAATGTATTTTGTGGAGAATAAAGATTCTGATATCTATCTATCTATCTATCTATCTATCTATCTATCTATCTATCTATCTATCTATCTATCTATCTATCTATCTATCTATCTATCTAAATATCTGTCTATCTATCTATCTATCTATCTATCTATCTATCTATCTATCTATCTATCTATCTATCTATCTATCTATCTATCTATCTATCCATCCCTCCATCCATCCATCCATCCATCCATCCATCCATCCATCCATCCATCCACCCATCCATCCATCTGTCTGTCTGTCTGTCCATCCTTCCGTACGTCTGTCTCTCTGTCTGTCTGTATTTGTCTGTGTATGTCTGTCTGTATATATAAAACTACCAATTTTAAAAATTGTACGTCTGTCTCTCTGTCTGTCTGTATTTGTCTGTGTATGTCTGTCTGTATATATAAAACTACCAATTTTAAAATGTGTACGTCTGTCTCTGTCTGTCTGTATTTGTCTGTGTATGTCTGTCTGTATATATAAAACTACCAATTTTAAAATGTGTTCAGTTATTTTTACCAGTGCCTTGAGAATGATAACTCCCAAAGGAACAAACTGGCCAACCATTACCCCAGATTTGGAAGAAATTGACCTTTCACATTACAATCAGTTTAGCTCAGAATCGACCCTCCACCCCATCAGCTTCAATAAATTTCTCAAAGTTAAGCTCTCATCTTGTCCAGACCCATCCTGACCCAGAAGAGAGCCCTCCAACACACAGCGCCACAAGGAATCCACGAGCTTCCACCAGATCTCCAGGAGTCAAGAAAGAAGGGTCCAGGGCGGAAATTACGTAGAGCCGTAGCGATTTATTCAGACTGTCGATGCTAAATTGCACTGCTCTATGTCTATCGTACATTAAGGGCTAAAAGATTTCGTCTCAGGACCGCGGCTAAAATGGCGTTGCCTCTTTTTTTTCTTTGCCGCTTTTATCTCTCACTCGCTTCTAAAAGACCAGCCTATTTCTGTCTTTCTTTTTATTTAGTAGTTGTCAATGTAGTAATGAATTCAATTACTGTTAGATTCGCTTGCAAATTTTCTCTTTCTGTTCTTTTAATCGCTTTACTGTCGAAGCTAGTAGGGTCTTTTTTCTGCTAGTTCATCCTTATTGTTATCTATGTGTATCTCTCCCTGCCTGTGTGTGTCTATCTGTATGTTTATCTGCATACATATCTTCTGTATATACATTGTTTTGTAATTCAAATAGTGTTTTTGTAGTGTCTCGCTAAGAAAATGAAACGCCTAGACCATTCGTCAGAGATGAAGAAAAAAAAACCTGTTATGGATTTGTTCATTTATTTATTATTCGTTATGTTCCCTTGAGTAAGGGTCAGAGTGGTAAGAGATATGGCATCCGCCTCGCATTCTAGAGGTACCGGCTTCGATTCCCAGTAGATAGAATATAATTTATGGAATTGTTTTTTCAGAACCACTGGTTCTAATGTCAGACTCCCCCCTGGTCTCATGGGTAGTGAGATCGGATGCCTAGCCTTCTCGAATAAGTGCGAAAAAATAGGAGGTCCCGTGTTCAAGCTGCACATGTTAAAAATCCCACGGCTGTTGGAAATCGTAAAGAGAAGGCCATACGGTCGCTGCATTGGCAAACATTTAAAAATTAGAAACTTACTCAGCACACACTTATTTATAGAATGTGTGATTCCTATATAGACGTTCTGGGATTCTCGCCGGGGCTACGGAGTTTGTGCACTCTGCAGAGATCCTCCTTGTATGATATAAGGCAGGAGATCGGAGCACTGATGGAGATGTCTGTGTGCAATGAAGATAGTCCTTCAAACCAAAACCAATCCCCTTGAAGTAAACGTCATCAGTAAATATATTCCTAGCTTTTCTGTTCTGTGCCATTCGTTCAAGGAGCGCCCATGTCTTCTTTACCCCTTTCATGTGTGTCTCTTGTTCCACTCCTTGCATGTTTTTGATAGCACTCTACTTATCTTTGTCTGTGAATTCTATAGTCCTATTCTGACACTGTGTCTTCAGAGACACCCGGGAACTATCTCATTCAAAGATCTTTAATTCCTCCTGACTTTCTTCAATTCTTAATTCATTTTTCCTTGCCGCACCAGGATAGTGCCAGATAAGAGACTGGTCTTATAAGAAATACCCCCTTTTCTGAAAAGAATAAGGGTGTATCGACATCAAAGGTAGGATCAAGCTGTGTAAGTTTCCAGGTATGATGATATTATATGTTCCTGAATTCCTATGGGCTCCCTCTCAAGATCCTCCTATGATTACATTATTATTATTATTATTATTATTATTATTATTATTATTATTATTATTATTATTATTGACTCTGCTAGGGGGATTAACTAAATTATCTACCAACAAGAACTTGAACTCAACTTAAATAATTAAGTAAGTCTGCTGGTAAATATTTACAATTTATTTTTACAGTGTCTCTTTTCTTTTTGAAAAGCTTGAAAGGAAATCAACTTCAATTTCAACATTAAATCAATAAAACATTGGAAAATAGTTAAAAGGTATCACAAGACATTAAATTTGATGTGAGTTCTCACTTTGGTAAATTATCTCTGCTGGAATAATATATATATGTTTCTAACAATGTTCTTTCACTGTCATTTGAATGTGAAGCTATCATTGGCTATATCTATGCCTACACTTGTCATCATAAATAATTGTCTATAATTGTGGTGTAACTCGGATACTCTACATCTACAGTTGCCTTGGTTTTCATTCATCTGTAGAATGGAGCTGGTTCCACTTTTGTCCTGGAAGGAAAATTTATTTGAACTTCCTCCAGGCAGTAGGCATTTGGTAACTGGCCTTCTGAACTCAAAGGCGCTTGCACCAGTAGTGCCTTCAATAGTTGATGACTTTATTTTGTGTAGCTGGGTTTACAGGATATAACCTGAAACGAATTAGAGGCAACCCCTATATTTTCCATCACTATCCCATTATCACAAAGGTTGGGGATAATAGACAGTTTCAGACAGTGTGCTAGCAGATGCACAGGACATAGTATAGAAGCAACAACCAAATCCAGTTCACATTGACTACAATTTCCCTCTAAATCCTTAGTTAGAGCCAGTTGTCCATGATCCGCCTCCATACAATGATTAGGTCTTATATAAACTACTAAGTAATAGCTTAAACAATCCAGTAAAACAATCGCTTTCATTCTTCCTTACGTTCCTGGTGTGTGTCCGTCCATTCCATCAAGAAATAATTCTTTAAATGCTTTTCCAAACCTAGACACACTTTTGCCATCATTCTCAATTATTTTGAATATACCTGTATATCTTGGCAGCGTTATTCCTCCAGAAATTTCGCAATGGTTCTAACACATCTACACACTTCCTAACGCACAAGTGAATTAGTCAATAGATATACTAATATATATATATATATATATATATATATATATATATATATATATATATATATATATATATTCTTTCTTACCCTCAGGCACATAGAGTCGGCTGTTAATGGGTGTAATGGTCTGCTCACAGATGCAAAAGGCAAAGGCAATCTGCATTAACACGCTGATGCTCACTGTAATTTTTGAATTTCTTATGGCCTTCTTTCCTATTTAGGCTACGTTCTATATATACCCCAGGGTCGGACGCCCGAGAGGGTTTCCTGCTCAACTAGTATTTGCGTCTAGAAAATGTATGTTAATGTGCCTATGTGTACAAATCAGGAACCACTAATTTTGTATGAATCTACGTTATTCCTGGAGCGATTTTATTCATCTAAAGCTTAAAACACGCCCTGTATTATTCTACATCTTCCTAGGTAATAGTCTTTTACTTTCCTAAGTGCATTTTATTCTATGCGTACTCTAAACAGCAAAATTATGGACTAACCTGAGGCTTCGATGCATTCAACCAGAGATGTCTCTCTTAATATACTACTGGTTGTAAAAGTCTCTGCACAGACGTGTAGAGCAATATCTCCAATATCGTATTGGTGACCTCTTCCAGGTCGTACTTCTTTCATAATGCTGTAATTAAATGTCCTCTTCCTCAGGGTTGCACAGATTTGGACTGGCCATTGTCAAGCAGTACGGTTGTAAACACGATACATGTAGAAGCGATTTCATTGGTTCGTCAAGGATATACTATTATAAAGTATGGCGCACTATTTGGGTCAGAGTTACTCAGAAGGACGTGTTGTGAAAACATAACACTTCACGACAATAGCCTCCCCATTCAAAAGCGTAAACTCTCTGTTGGAGCTTCCTGTCAGGATTCACAATCACGGCATTCTCCCAATATGGGGTTCACTCTTCCTTCCTACTCTCCTGGTTTCCTTCAGGTGGGTGCCTACTCAAGAAATCGGCCCCAACATTCTGAGATCCAGGGATATCCACCGCATGTTGTGTTAATAGACAGCACAGGTGCTGCTGCCTGTCTAATTGCTGATTATCAACTAATATTCATTTTTCACCTCTCTGCGTCTGTCCAATAACATTTCCAGAGATGATCGATGTTCCTCAAAAGTTCCGTGGTTATGAGGATGTCATCCATAAAATTGGTGATAGCTGGGTTTTGTAAGGGATCCAGTAATTTCCTCATCATCCTGGAGAAAACACTCGGAGCATTCTTCAACCCAAAAGGCAACATATTGAACTCATAGTGCCCCTCCGAAGTGCTAAAGGCCAGCAATGGTCTGATTTCAGACTTGACGGGAATCTGGTAATACCCTTTACTTAGATTCGCTTTAGACTCTGTTATATCCTTAAATCTCCTGTAATCCAGGCAGAGTCTATGTTCACCGGGGGTTTTCCTCAGCTAAACCTCCCTGGCGATATAATAATTCATAAGGGGAAATGAATTTTCCTGCACCAAGAAATAAATTCTCCCTTTAGCGTTGCTATATAATATTCAGTCCATGTCCGTGTCAATACTTCCAATGGACCGTTAATGGGCCGGTCAACTACCAATGTTGCCGGAACCCTTTCTAATGCTAATTTAAACGACAGTAAGCTGGTGTTGGCTGTGCATCCATCAATTTGTTCGCACAAACCAATCGTCCACTACCTATCTTCCAGGGGATTCCCCTCAGTTTCTTTATCAAAGGTGGCGGACTAACCATGCTTCTATTTTTAGCCAGTACCGGGTGTTCCGAACAAAATTGTGTCGGTATGGGATGGGTTGTGTCCCCTCTCTGTACAATAAGGAGAGTCGTCAGGGTAACTGGTTTATTGGAAGACTTTGTGTGAGACGGGGTTGTCCTATCCATCAAGTCTACCTTTGTATTTTTATTTCCTTCGTACAGTGCCCCAACTCTGGTTCATTCTTTGCATCTCGGCTTCTACAGTTCTCCCCCAAGTTGTTTTTGGTCGGCTGGGTCCATAGCATAGCTGTTCTTGTGATGGTATCAGTGTCCCCTCTGAGGACGTGGCCAACCTAACTCCAGCGTCTGCCAGCTATGATGGTGTGCATGTCCTCCTCGTTACTCCGAATAAGTAGTTCTTGGTTGCTGATGGTATTCGGCCAAAAGATTCGGAGAATTTTCCTTAGGCAGATTGTGTGCAAGGAGGACAGTTTCGACATTTCCTTCTCTGTTACTCTCCAGCATTCCGCACCATAGAGAAGCACAGCAAGTACACAGCTCTCATACAGTCTTAATTCGGTGTTTGTGCTGTACGGGGAAGACATCCAAACGTTGTTGAGACTAGCAAAGGCTGTTCTCGCTTTATATATTCTGTTGTTAATGTCCTTGCTTGTTCCGCCGTCAGGTGTCACTATGCATCCTATGTAAGTAAATGTGTCTGTCTGTTCTAACTTCTGGTTCCTTACTGTTATTGGCTCAGGATTGTCCACATTTAGTGTCATGACCTCTGTCTTCTTCAGATTGATGTTCAGAACAACCTGCTGGCCATACTTATTCAGTCTATCGATTTTTCTTGGATTTGTTGATGTGAATGCACGAGTAGTGCAATGTCTAAGGGAACACGGTCTAAGGGAAGTGAATTTGGTATTAAGAGATAATGTAGCGACCAGAGTTATAGAGGTGACGTTGGATAGTGACATAGGGTCCCTTATATAAAGATGTGCCCCAGCGACAATTTAGGGCTCTTGAATTGCAACTGTGCTTGCATTAAATGACCAGACATGTAGTGGTACTCAGCTGGTCGAGACACGTGGCTGTAAAACTACGCCACCATCTAGGGTATTCAGATGCGACATAGAGACACCATTAACAACATGATCAAGATTATATTAAGAGACTCATCGCCGATCAATTGGTATGTAACAAAGAATTTAACTCTCTAGAAGAGACCAGTGTAGAAAACAAGAATTTCATGCCGGAAAAGACACTACATGAAAATATTTGTGAAACTTAGAGAACGTGTTGCAGATAGAGGGAAGTGTAGAGAAAGAAATTTTTATAGAATAAGAACTTGTCGACTGATAAAGGTATATTCCCCGGTAGTAACCCGGTTCTACAGAAATGAATAGTCAATCAAGTGGATATGATTTTTGATGCAAATTTATGAAGACAAGAAGTCAGAGAAGACAATCATGACTCGTAAGGATGGACGAAGAATGAAAGGCAAGTTGTTTTTGTATTATTTCCAGATTACTATAAATATGTTCATTCAAAGGACTTTGAATAAAGTCTTGAAAACGCACCAAGCTTAAATTCAGTAATCTACGTCAAGTGTTGTTCGTCTAAGCTGAGACAAAATATCAAGTTACAACTGAGCATTATTAGATGGGAAAAGAGGGCACTATACAATTCACGAGACGGCTTGAACGTCTATGTTGACGATCCTGTCACAACTTTCTCGGGTGGTAGTATCTGGTTATCTATGATGAGGGCACTTCTCCACACAACTCGTCCAATATAGGTGGTTAGTGTTGAATCCCTGCTCTTAACTCACAACTAGGGGAGGCGAAACTTTAGTCTTGCAGCTTCGTACCATGGACCTAAATGGGATCTTCAATCTCTTAGCACATTTAGAATGGACACAGCAACTTAGGTTAGACGCTTTCGAATTACTTGGTCTGGGAAATTTTAATATTCCTCTTATGACGGGTTATCTGATTCCTTAGGTCTCCAGTCTTTGTATTTAAAACTGCTGGTTTACTTGTAAGTTTCCAAGTTGCCCAAAAACTCTGTCCTGGTCCTTTAAGTTTTCAGTCTTTGTATTTAAAAATGCGGCTTTACTTTTAAGTTTCAGTGTTGCCCAAATACTTTGATCTGTCAATTGTAATTTTTGAATTCTTTGTCTGTTTCTTCTCTCTGGCCCTGGTGAATTGCTAGCTTGACGTGGCGACGCAGTCTCATCTGTGACTCCGATTTCGCTAGATTATATTGCAATTTCTCAGGTCAAGTCTCCGATTGTACTTTTAGACCAACTTGCCAATGAAAGTTAAAGTCTATTCCGGTTCTCAAATCAAGCAAAGTGGTAAGCTCTTTAGAACTATATGGGTCGGGATGTTAAGTCATAATATCCCCCGCGTGTTTTGAAATATCAAAGTTTAAAATTCCTACGCGTAACCTCTTTCAGACATGTCCGTAATACTTCCAGATGTATCATTATGCATACTCACAAACAAATAGGTGAACTTAATTCCTGTTTAGATACTTTCCGCCCATAATGTCTCCTCTGACAGGTTATCTGTAATAATTACACAGACGTGGGCCAGCGGAAGCGATTGCGTATTATCGCATGTGTTTGCGTAAATCCCTCAGACGGATTTCTTAGGCAGCCAATCTGGCTTTCTTTCCATCCATCGTGCGCGACCATCGTGCGTCAACACAGATAGTCTCTATCAAATGTGGTTAGACGACTAAAGTGAGAAACGTATTATCCGCGGACCTGTTCAATTAGGCTGATATTATTACGATTCACCTGGGGAAACGTAAACAAGTCTGAGAGCGGCTCAGAGCAAACAATGTAAGAACATAAAATATGTCAAATAATATGACGAAGAAGGAGAGAGAGAAGGGCGCAAAAGTACATACACAAAACGTTTGTGACAGTAAATACGATAAAGTAACTCGCCACAATATGATTGGAAATATTGCATGTCCTGATGACGGCACTAATTCTCCTGAGGTCATTTCATTCCTTTTTATCCAATTTCCTCTTCATTGGATGTTTATGTTCAAACTTATCATGACGTATGGTCATTGGTTAGTGCACCATGACAAAAAAACATGTAAGAATTGCACGCTCTTTTAATACGTGCTCCGCTTAGCTTTCTCGATGCCATGTGTACCAAGTTTTTTATTACAGGACTTTTGATCTAGACAAGTGGTATTATGTGGATTAATGAAACAACAAATGAATAAACTATAACACAGACTTACTTACTTAGTCGTTTCTTTCTACCGTGATGTGTAGAGGTTTGAAAGAGAGAGCGCCATACTATCATATCGGCTGTCTTCCTTCTGGTCTGGTTCGATTCTAGTTCTCGGTCCTTCAAAGATTGTCTAATGTTGTCCTCCCTGCGGACTCTGGGTTATCCTGGAGGTCTGGATCCCGGGCTCTTAGTTTCTCATATGTGTCGTGGTAGCCGATCTTCTCTCATTCTGCAGACATGGCCAAACTATCTTTGTTACGACTGTTCTGCTTGGGTTTGCAGGGGCTGGGTTTTTAAGCCTTGACGTATCGTCTGGTTGCGGAACATGTCTCTTCTTGTTACTTCAACCCCCGTCCTCAGATACCTCATTTCTGAGGTTTGCATCTGGCTTTTGGGGGTTGTAGTCATTGCCCATGATCCGCATCCATACGTCAAAACTGGGACAGTAGTGGAACGGTATACAGCCATCTTTGTCTTCTTGCCAACTTCTCTTTTGCTGAGAAATCCTCGATTTATTGCTTGAAAAAGTCTCTCAGCTGTTGCGCAGCTGTTGCTCAGGGTGTCTTCTTTTATGCCTGCCTTCCAGTCTATGACAACTCCTAGAAATTTAAAGTTGTAAAAAAGACACCTTATAAAAATATCTACATTTCTTGTTATACTTAATCTTTATTCATTGTGCATTTTTCCCATTACAGTTTATCGTCCAGTTTCTATAATTATTCCTTTTCGTTAACTTACAGCAGATTTTGGGTATATTTTGTTTGTCTATACATCTCTTGACATAAAGATAAAATTTAGTTACTCATTTCCTTAAAACAATATGTCTGTATGTCTAAATATATGCCTATCTGCCTTTATATCATTTATCTATCTGTCAATGTTAATGTAATTTCTCTACTAGATTTTGTGACTATAAATAAAATTAATTTTAAAAACAAACAAACAAAATTTAAATGAACCAGAATCAAATGAACCAAAAAAAAAAAAAAACAACCAGAACCATTATTTAACCTTGGTATTCTTATCCCGTATTTGTTTCCATTAAAGCCTACACATCTCTTGACATAAAGATAAAATTCAATTACTCATTTAGCCAATTAATCAATCAGTCTATATGTCTGTAAATAAAAGATATGTTTATCTGTCTTTGTATCCGTTTTTTATATGTCTGCCTGTCTGTCTTTTTTAAAAATCTAATTCTCTCTGCTAGACTTTGTAACTGTAAATAAAATAATTTGCCTTCAAGACAAATGATAGTTTTAAAATAAACTCTACATGAAGCCATTATTTTCTCTCTGGTATTCCTGTACAAGGATATGTTTTTTTAACTCGATTTTCTCTAAATGTTAATAATTTTTTTCTTGTCCAATTTCTTTTTGCTTCCTCTTGCAGTGGTGAACCAGACACACATTTCATACACTTAAATACAGCAGGGGGTCGGAGTGGCTCAGAGGTATGGCGTGCGCCTCGTATTCAAGAGGTACCGAGTTCAAATCCCAGTTGGGGGATTATAATTTATTGAAATATTTTTTTCAGAACCAGTAGTCTTAATTACGTCATACCCACCCATGGTCTCATTGGTGGTGAGATCAGATGCCTAGCCTTCTCGGATAAGTGCGGAAAAATAGGAGGTCCCGTGTGCACGTTGCGCACGTTAAAAATCCCACGGCAGTTGGAAATCGTAAAGAGTAGGCCTATCAGGCCGCTGCTCTGGCAAAATTTAAAAATTAGGAAACCTACCCACCACAAAAATATTTATAGAATGTGTGATTCCTGTACATTATATACACACATTGGGATTCTCGCCGGTGCTACAGAGTTCGTGCACAGCGCTGAGATCCTCCTTGTGTGATCTAAGGGAGGAGATCGGAGCAATGATGGCGTTGTCCGTGTTCAATCAAGATAAAAAAAAAAAAACCAAATCAAATCCAGCAACCTAGGAGGATGAAACTGCCCATCGCACCAAGCGGCGATGCTCTCTACGGCGCCACCTCAGATTGGGCGGAAAGAAACTTTCACGGCAAGCAGTATAGAGGTGAAATCGTCGAACAGGAACACAATCAGATGAGGGCTGTCACCTCAGGGGCGCATTCTCGTACTCAGTTATAACTGAAGGGGCTATTATTAATATTATTATTATTATTATTACAAATCCTAATCAACCTTCACCTCCCCAAACGACCTTGACCTTATTAAACCAAGTTATTCCAAGTCTTCCTGTCACACGTCATCAGCTTAAGATCTTTCTACATCTTCTTCATCCCCCCTTATGACGGCTTTCAGTTCTCTTGTCCATGTGCTGTTTCGTCTCCCTCTACTGATCGTACTGTGGAGAGTCCAGTATAAGGACTACCTACGCTGCCATTAACAGGTGTTCTCAATGTGTGTATATCCAACGGTAGCGTCTTCTGCTAATCTCGTCTTCCAGATATCCTACAAATGACTAGCCAAAAATCTCGTTATATTATGGGGCAAAGAGTTCTGATGTAGGACAGGGACCTCATCGAGTAAAACAAATCGCAGGAGGAACAACCTCTGCAAGAACGTGATTGCTCGTTGTAGGCTTCTTGCAGGGGGACCAGATTTAGTTATGGCTCCATGCTCCATGGGTTGCGCAATGGACAATGATGATTATAAAGACAATGATGGTGACGATGATGATGCTGGTGATGATGACGATGATGATGATAACGATGGTGATGATGATTATGATGGTGATCATGATCATGAAATACTACTGAATGGCATTTACTTTCCTTTTTCCCCCCGAATGTGTCATCCTTGAGCTATTCCACATTAAAAATCGAAGAGCATATTTTTCCCCGACATGTTTTTTTATGACACTAATGTTTCTGCCTACGATCTCTTTTATTATTCAGAGGCGCAAGATGAATGCTCCCAGGTGACATCGCCCAATGTATCCGGGGACCAGAATTTACCTGAAGATTTGTGGTTACTGCAGACATGCTAATTCTCACATTGACAGTGAGATCTGCCCGATGTTTCGGTCTCACAAGCTGTCTTGTGCTACCTCAGATATACTATCTCAAACATTAATGACGTGCCAAACCTGGTCCCTAATTGGAACTCAGGAGAAAGAAGAATCACATCATGGGAGATCAATGACACAACAGTCCTTGTTTTTGGAATCCCCTGGGTGAACAAAATAGAGGTAGACCGAAAAACATAATGAAAAGAAAAATGGAGACGGATTAACATAAATGGGGAGGACAAGGAAAAACCTGGAGCTAATAGCACTGAACCGGAAGACTTGACATAAAGTTTGTTGTACGCCTATGCTTCTTGAGGTGTTGAAGGGGGATGCTGATAATGATGACTTAAAGAGCTTAATAATTTAGGAAGTATAAGAAATGATGTATGTCTTATGACATTCTATCATGTTCTTGCTGTTTGCGTGTCTGTCTTTCAACTTGAACAACACCATTTACTTCGCGCTCTGCGTCGGCTGTCCACTTTCACAATGGCTACGCGATAACGTCAGAAATGTCTGGCTGTCATAAGGTCTCCAATTTTAATGGCATTTTTGTGGTGTGGAAGCCGCAAAGAAAATATCTTTACGCCTGAGATGTCATTAGTTCCGACATGTTTTCAGGGACAGCATATTAGTCATTCTGCCGTGTGTGGTTCCGAGTGGTATCTGATGAACAAGTCCGTGTTCTGAAATCTCCAGGGTAGCGGAAGTAGTGGAAGACTGAGATACATGAGCAGATGTGAAATGTAGACATACATGACAAGGGTAGGGAATGTAAGGAAAAACCTGAACGGATGGTGCGTGCCAGGAAGGCTTGGCTTGACGTTGTTGAAGTCTCATGATCCACAGGAAGCTGAAGAGTAATAACGATGATGATGGTGATGATGGTGGTGATGATGATGATGGTGGTGATTATGATCGTTGTGATGATGAAGATAGTGATGATGGTTGTGATGGTGATGATGAGGATGATTGTGATGATGGTGGTGATGATAATAATGGTGGTGATAATGATGATGGTGATGATAATGAATGCAGTGATGATAATGATGGTTGTGATGATGACGATCATGGTTGTGTTGGTGGTGGTGATGATAATTATGGTAATGGTGATAATGATAAGGATGATGATGGTCGTGATGATAGTAGTGGTGATGATGATGATAATGATGGTGGTGATGATGATGATGGTGGTGGTGATGAATTTGGTGAGGATGATGATGATGGTTATTGTGATGATGGTGATGGTGGTGATGATGTTAGTAGTGCTGCTGATGATGGTGGTGATAATAATGATTGTGGTGATGATGATGATGATGGTGGTGATGATTTTGATGAATTTGGTGATGATGATGGTTGTGATGATGGTGATGGTGGTGATGATGATAGTAGTGTTGATGATGAAGGTGGTTATGATGATGATGGTGTTGGTGGTGATGATGATGATGGTGGTGATGATGATGATGATGGTGGTGATGATGATGCTGGTGATGATGATGATGATGATGGTGGTGATGATGATGATGGTGGTGATGTTAATAATGATGGTTGTGGTGGTGGTGAGGATGCCTTACAAATATGTACTGTTGAATTGTGTAATTTATTGTTTATTTGTGTTATTCGACTGTTTGCCCCGTGAATTTATCGAGGACTCTGAAGAGATAACGACAGAATAGGACAACAGCACCTTCAGCAGTATCGTACAAGGTGATTAATATCTGTTTCTACAGCGGGCTGGTAACCTCAATACGTAAAACAACTTGCTACAGAAACCACTGGTGTAAGAGCATGTTAATTCTTGGGCGGATTCCTATATAGAGACCGGTTTGCAGTAGTGGTTCCATGACGAACGGAAAGGAAACTGTTAATGTGCTTGAAATAATATTAGTCGTATACATTATTTAGACTAGTTGCCTGTTCTTAATTTTTTTAAATCCCCATTAGTTATATCTGCAAGTGGGGCACTGCCACACTTGGGATTAGAAGTGTGGACATTCCTCAATGAAAAGTTCCTTTATTTGTGGATTGGGCGAAGTTGCTATATTCCATGGCATCCTCAGCCCCCAGAATATCATGCCTCTGGATTTCTTTTTATGGGACTACTAAAGGACGAGAGCGTCCGAATAACAGAGTGGTTAGAACGCTGGTCTCTAACGACAAAGATGCCGGGTTCGAATCACGGTGCTGGCACTCTCCAGTCAATCCAGCTGTAAATGGGTACCTGACCAGAATCAGGGAAGGAAAGGGCAGCAGGGAATGGAACAGGTCACACCACCTCTAGATGCATTCGCTCTTCCAATACAGGGTTTGATATCTATATTTGTGCCTTAAGTTTAGTCGGCAAAAGAAATCGGCATACTAAGTCAGTTCTCAAGGGCCACTGGTGAGACGAAGAAAGAAGAGGAGACTAATTTAAGGTGACCAGGGTCCTTCCTCGCTGCCTTTAATTCCCTAACTTAAGAGCTGGGCTATGTCACCATTAACACCTGGGCAACTGTAGCTTGGCGCTACCGGTAATTTTATTTCGAGAAGGAAACGCTCTAGTTACTCCACCAGTCCTGACTGTCGTGGAATTATTCAAAAAATATAATTTATGGACAATCTCATTAATATAATTATTTGAAGAGATATAATCCCAGGTGTATATGAAAAACTATACTTAATATTAATATTACTATTAAACTGAATTAAACTTGTACATACATTCACTATTTCATCTCATCCCCAGGTCATCACCGGACTTTTCGTTTACCCAATGGCGATTTTTCCTGGATTAGTGGGCAACGCTTTGACCATATTCGTGTTGTCCCGAAGAAACATGCGTACGTCCACGAACGCGTTTCTCAGTGCTCTGGCCGTCTCTGACTCATTCAAACTCATCAATGACATGCTATACTTCTTCGTCACTTTGTTTCTGAGAACATCATCAGATTTGGGCAACCTAGCGTACGGATATCTCTACCCTTACGCCCATTTCGTCTTTACAATGTCAGTGTGCGTGTCATCCTGGCTGACAGTGTCTGTAGCAGTGGAAAGATATATTCTCGTCTGTCATCCGACTCGAGCTAGGGCGTGGTGGAATAGAAAAAGAGCAGTGATGTTGTGTATTTTCATTTACGTCATTATGACATCGCTAGCCTTTCCGTCTGCGCTGAGGTATCGAACGATACTCTGTGTTGATCGAGCGACCAACATGTCTCGTCTGGAAGTGGAACTCACAGAGATTTGGCAGAACCAACTGCTGATTACAGCGTATGATTGGGCCCAGAATTTGATACGATCAATTATCCCTTTACTTCTGCTAGTTGTTCTGAACGCGTGCATTATTTCAGCACTTCGGCGCACTAGGGCAAAGAAACGGAAGAATTCCCGCCACCGAGTCACAATTATGATGCTTGTAGTGATAATTGTATTTCTTGTCTGCATAACACCAGATGCCATACTGTCCACAGTGTTTGGATTTGGATACCACGAAGCAGGATATTTGGGGAAAGGTATTAGAGAAATCACTGATTCTCTTCTTACAATTAATGCTGGGGTCAACTTTCTGATTTATTGTGCGTTCAATCAAGTGTTTCGTAAAAGCTTTGCCCGTCTTTGCTTTCCGAATAGAAGAAAGGCTAATTGGACGACAGAGTTGGACGAGTCGACTTACAGAAGACTGTCAGAAGCCAAATCTCTTCTTTCATCCAATAATAATTCGCCTCCACGTCATGACACGCCCTCAGCAGCTATAACTGACAGTTCACAACATAGAAACACTAACATGAGTGACACGAGTTCTAAACACGGAGCAAAAAATAATTGGGTGAAACATTCCAATCCAGAACAGATTCGACACTCTATGACGTCCTTGACTTCTTTTTCGTCATCGACTGATTCTCATTATAACCATCCTCAGCATCACCAACACCGTGTATCGTCCAGTGGTCTGAAAAAGTCTAGAAACAGCGTCAAGTCCAGTAGAGCCAAGAACAAATCAACCGTGACTTTTAGCGACAATGTAGACAAAAACAACACAGCCAAAGCTGACAGCAGAACGTCGTTTGACACACAAAGTCCAGTCAAAGATGTTGCTTTGAAGAATAAACCATCTTTGCAGAAAAACAAATGTAACGCTGTCAACAACAGCTCGAGTCACTGCTGTGAAAATTCGCCTAATGTGTCTTCCGATTGTGTTTCCATTAATATTTCTGATGGGACTGATCAAATGAGAGCTGAAGATGTTCCTACAGTCGACACGTGCGATGCACTGAAACTGGCTAACTTTAGAATTTGTGACGGTTCCCACATTCTTGGAAGCAACATTTGTGACAGTGGCACACACAAATTAAGCAATACATTTACAATCACTGACAATAATGACCTCAAAGTGTGTAAGAAAGAAAACGTTCCATCTAAAAAGAAAAAGTGTAATCTTTCAGTGTCCTTTTTGGACAATGCAGAAAACTCAGACGTGTCAGAGTTCTTGCTAAGGGAAGTAACTGAGAAAAATAGTATTGTTTCTGATAGCAAAGGAGATAAATGCTTCCACGCAACCCCTAGCAACAAGGGAGATGACATAATGGAAACAAATTCTCCGAGTGTAGATATAAGTATCGAACATGATATTTTAAACTCAGATAATATTCAAAATTCCTTATTTCAATGTGCTGTTTTGACTACAGATGTCTAGAAATCAAAAGTTATTTTTAAAACTTTAAGTTCACAAAGTGATAAAGTCCTTGTACAAATATGCACATTAATAATTTTAGATGTGCACATGGTGAGTGTGCTGTAAACGGCATAAGAAAGCATATATTGTTAAATTGTAACACACGTCCTTTGAAATGTTTTAATTTAAACCGACAATCATCAAATGCTATATACTTATTCTTCATTATTTTATGGTGTAGAAAAAAGAGCAATGAACAAGCAATTGGAAGACAGGATTAAGGCCTTTGTGAATTCATAGAAGAATGGAGCGTGTCTCATGTAAATAAAAGAAGACACATAAAGAGGTCCTAGAAAACCTAGAAATTGCGAGATAATTAATGAAGGAGATCAAAATTAGAGGGATAAAATATTTTTTGCCATGTAAAAAGACATAAAACCTTACAGAGGACCATAATGGAAGGCAGAGTTGCAGGTAACGTGCAAGAATAAATGTCACGGGATTGCCTCCCCTGCTCTGCAATGATGGGCCAACAATGGCCAAAATGTCTCATGAAATTCTGAAAGATACAGGTAATTTCAAAATTCTCCCATTTAAGGTTTTAACGCTACCGGTTTTTTTTTAGATGACTTATGGTTGTAATTCATAACAAAACCTCAGTTTAATTAATAAATGCTAATAAATATGAGTCCATCCTCGGGAGTGTTACCTAATTTCCTGCCACACTTAGGCTTCTCGCCGTGTGTTTTTTTTTTTCAACACAAGTAAGGGTGATGTTACCTGCTGGGTTCAAGCTAGGTTGTTAATGTTATCTCTACCTATGGTAGATCAGGCAAAATAAGAACACGAAACCTGAGTCACTGCGTACCAATATGAGAAAAAATACGGGTACGGAAGAAATGAATGGAAGGCACAAGGTAGAGAAAAAGACAGGTAGAACACAGATGAAATGACACAACGGGCATTTCGTCACAAGACGACAGGGCTATAAATGGGAAGATAACATCAAGAGATGGACAGGAAAGAGTCTATCAGCTTGTACCATCAAGACAAGAGGTAGAAGCCGTTGGAAATCCACTGCAGCCGACCTTCTTTGTGGAAATGGTAGATGATAATGATTTCAATTTGTTAGACTGCTCTCGTGAGACATCGTTCAAAGAATACATTTTGACGAGTAGACAACACTTAACATCAGCCATTTACAGTGGACAAAGTTTCAAATGTTTACGCCTGCACAAAGACTTTATTAACACAATGTACTCGTATATTCTCTATTTTTACCCCATTTCCGCATTTTTTTAAAACAGATAATCCAGTCGTCGACAAGAGTAGCAAGCTAAAGGAAAAATTAATGCCTACAGTATTTTATTATTTTCCTCCACGTGTGCATCATTCAATTAGTTCCAGAATCGTACACATTCCCTCCGAACATTAAAGAAAAAATGAGACTCTTTCAACAAAAGGATAGGCAGAGGAAACTAACATTTGCTTATCTAGTCATGTTCGTTTATAAGAACCGTAAGGGAATATCGACACGTCTACTAAACACGCAAAAGTTAGCATCAGTGGAACGTAATGATGGATTACATATATTCTATTTTAAGGAACACTAACAGATGCAAAGCGAATCAGATTTTGACAACGGGAAGTGCGTGATAAATGAAAGCTTGAAAAACACAGCCTTTGTCATAGGCTGTAGCTGAGGAAACCGACATGTGCTAAAATATTTATATTTTAGATTTTCTTCTTTGTTTTCTTCTCATGGCACGCCTGAAACAAAGTGGATCGCTTCCTTCGTGTGGAAGTAATAAGTGTCCTTTTCGCACTGGCGTTTAACAGGACATCCTCCAATACTCGATTTAGCTGTCCGTGGTGTGTCTAAAATTGTAAATAAAACGACCCCTGTGTGGTCTTCAGTGTTTTTCCTGTTTGATTACTAATTATCCTTGACTCACCAGAAGTGGAAGAAGGAAGAAAGAGAAGAAAGAATAAGAAGAAGAAGGAGAAGAATAAGAAGATGGAGATGAATAAGAAGATGGAGATGAATAAGAAGATGGAGATGAATAAGAAGATGGAGATGAATAAGAAGATGGAGATGAATAAGAAGATGGAGATGAATAAGAAGATGGAGATGAATAAGAAGATGGAGATGAATAAGAAGAAGGAGAAAAATAAGAAGATGGAGAAAAATAAGAAGATGGAGAAGAATAAGAAGATGGAGATGAATAAGAAGATGGAGATGAATAAGAAGATGGAGATGAATAAGAAGAAGGAGAAAAAAAGAAGATGGAGATGATTAAGAAGATGGAGATGAATAAGAAGATGGAGATGAATAAGAAGATGGAGATGAATAAGAAGATGGAGATGAATAAGAAGATGGAGATGAATAAGAAGATGGAGATGAATAAGAAGATGGAGATGAATAAGAAGAAGGAGAAAAAAAAGAAGATGGAGATGAATAAGAAGAAGGAGAAAAATAAGAAGATGGAGATGAATAAGAAGATGGAGATGAATAAGAAGATGGAGATGAATAAGAAGAAGGAGAAAAATAAGAAGATGGAGATGAATAAGAAGATGGAGATGAATAAGAAGATGGAGATGAATAAGAAGATGGAGATGAATAAGAAGAAGGAGAAAAATAAGAAGATGGAGAAGAATAAGAAGATGGAGAAGAATAAGAAAATGGAGAAGATGGAGATGAATAAGAAGGTGGAGAAAAATAAGAAGATGGAGATGAATAAGAAGATGGAGATGAATAATAAGATAGAGAAGAATAAGAAGATGGAGAAGAAGGAGAAAAAAGAAAACAAGTAGAAAAAGAAGCAGAAGGAAGAAGAAGGAGTAGGAGGAAGATTAAGGAAGAAGAGGAAGAGATATAAATGGTATTACGCTGTTCACAAGGAAACAACATAAACACAGGTAGTGCAGAAAACCAATAAACTCCTGGAGATTAGACAATTTAACAGGACTGAAATAAACACGATGTACACATAAAATAGGCGGAGAAAGTGGCAGACGGGCGAGCTGAATAGACACGTGGGTTAACTGAGCTGTGGATTCCTTGAATCCACAGACATTAGCTTATTTCGTGTCTCAGCGTGTAGCCCTGAAGATCCCGTAATCATTTAAACATGTTTGCAACCACGTTATTAACTTCTGTTGACCACTTTTATAATCAGAGATAATTTACGTGCTTCGTCTTCTGTTTTAGCTTTGTCTAAAATTGTATTAGATGGCTGAACAAGTTTGTTTACGAATAGTTGTCTCTATTTCAGAAACGATAACAATAGTGAACTTGAAGATATACCACTACTCGATGTAGAATCGTAAAGGTACAGTGGCAGAACTATGGACACAGTTGGAGGGGCGGACAACAATATCAATATAAGAAAACATTCGGCTCGAGGAGCATTCGATGCGTTGGAAAATATATGGAGATCAAAAGAAATCAAGTCCAACAAACACACAAAAACACAGAATCTTCAATCTAAATGCCAAGCCATTCCTATAGTATGGCTGCGAAATATGGAGAAGAGTAAAATCAACAACTAAAAAGCTACAGACAATCATAAATGGGTGCTTGCTAGAATAGAAGGATTGAAATGGTATGACAAAGTCAGTAATGTGGAACTCATGAGAAGATTCTAGACAAGTGCCGGTTGAATAATTGATGAGAAAACGACGATGAAGAAGGATACTACACACACTGAGAAAACCTTTTGATGGCATTACAAGGCAGTCCTTGTTCTGGAACCCCCAGGATAATAGACGTAGAGGGATGCCAAGAAGCATGTGGAGAATGGAACTCATATTTAAGAAACAGTTATCTGTAAACATTAGAAAATGGAATATCGCGAACTATAGAAAATATGCCCTGTGACTTTGAAGTACTAGAATCTGCATTTTTAATGTTTATTTATTTATTTTTAACTTAAAGTTGTCCGCTGTTGTGAAATCATTGAATCTGTGCTTGTTTGAAGTCAGCTGTATTTGTTTTTTAAATGTTTGAATCTGAAATAAAATGATTATTACATTTGGTTTTAAAGACCATCTTCATTGCAAACGATCAACTCCATCAGTGCTTCGATCTCCTCCTTTATATCACATAATTTAAAATCTCAGCACAGTACACGAACTCCGTAGCACCGAGGAGGATCCCAATGTGTATATATACAGTAATCATACATTCTATAAATATTTTTGTGGTGAGTAGGTTTTTCTAATTTTGTAAATTTTTTTTCCAGGGCAGCGGCCGTGTGACCTACTCTTTGCTTTTTCCAACTGCCGAGGAATTTTTAACGTGCGCAACTTGCACACGGGGTCTCCTATTTTTTAACCCTTATCTGAGAAGGCTAGGCATCCCATATCACTACCCATGAGATCAGGAAGGAGAATGACAGCATTAGGACCTACTAGTTCTGAAAAAAAAAATATTTAATAAAATATATTAACTGTCCTGGGAACCGAACACGGTACCCTTAGAATTAGGCAGATGCCATTCCTCTTAGCCACTCCAACCCCCGCATTATTTTTACGCTTGACGAGTTTGTAGTCCGTTTAGTGCTCTGAGGTGTTTACGGGATACCCCTGTGTAGTGCTCTGAGGTGTTTACGGGATATCCCCGTGTAGTGCTCTGAGGTGTTTACGGGATACCCTCGTGTAGTGCTCTGAGGTGTTTACGGGATACCCCCGTGTAGTGCTCTGAGGTGTTTACAGGATACCCCCGTGTAGTGCTCTGAGGTGTTTACTGGGTACCCCCGTGTAGTGCTCACAGCTCACTGAACAGGCAAATAAAGAATATGCCTACTGCTTCATCATGCAGATCGTATTAAGCAACTAATATGAGATTTGCACGGCGCTGACTACTTCATCATGCAGATCGTACTAAGCAACTAATATGAGATTTGCACGGCGCTGACAACTTCATCATGCAGATCGTACTAAGCAACTAATATGAGATTTGCACGGCGCTGACAACTTCATCATGCAGATCGTACCAAGCAACTAATATGAGATTTGCACGGCGCTGACAACTTCATCATGCAGATCGTACCAAGCAACTAATATGAGATTTGCACGGCGCTGACAACTTCATCATGCAGATCGTATTAAGCAACTAATATGAGATTTGCACGGCGCTGACAACTTCATCATGCAGATCGTACTAAGCAACTAATATGAGATTTGCACGGCGCTGACAACTTCATCATGCAGATCGTACTAAGCAACTAATATGAGGTTTGCACGGCGCTGACAACTTCATCATGCAGATCGTACTAAGCAACTAATATGAGGTTTGCACGGCGCTGACAACTTCATCATGCAGATCGTACTAAGCAACTAATATGAGATTTGCACTGCGCGGACAACTTCATCATGCAGATCGTACTAAGCAACTAATATAAGATTTGCACGGCGCTGACAACTTCATCATGCAGATCGTACTAAGCAACTAATATGAGATTTGCACGGCGCTGACAACTTCATCATGCAGATCGTACTAAGCAACTAATATGAGATTTGCACTGCGCTGACAACTTCATCATGCAGATCGTACTAAGCAACTAATATGAGATTTGCACGGCGCTGACAACTTCATCATGCAGATCGTACTAAGCAACTAATATGAGATTTGCGTGGCGCTGACAACTACATCATGCAGATCGTACCAAGCAACTAATATGAGGTTTGCACAGCGCTGACAACTTCATCATGCAGATCGTACTAAGCAACTAATATGAGATTTGCACGGCGCTGACAACTTCATCATGCAGATCGTACTAAGCAACTAATATGAGATTTGCACGGCGCTGACAACTTCATCATGCAGATCGTACTAAGCAACTGATATGAGGTTTGCACGGCGCTGACAACTTCATCATGTAAAACAGATTGCCACAGAAACCACTCTGATAGAGAATATGAATGCTGAAAGCAAGCATCCTGTAAAGGGACCAGCTACAGTAGAGGCTCAATAACAGGTTTTCAAAAATTTTTGGTCCGCGGGTCCCTTGATCTGTGCATAAATCACCGCGGCTCCTCTCTATACTACGAAGATCTATATTTATTGATGGACCTTGGCTCATAATATCGAGCCCAACACTTTTCCCAAGCCACCGCGACGCCATTAGCCGAGGGCCGCGACGCCCCTGGGAGCCGCGACGCACAGTTTGAAAACCTCTGCTCTATACTCTATAGGATGCACAAATGAAACAAATGATGATAACTCTGATGATGATTCCATGAATTGCTTAAAGAGCCTGGAGCATTAGAATGCAAACAACAGCGAAAAATTATCCCAATGATTCACGGTTCAACGATGATATTAAGGATTATTTTGTTCTGCATTCTAAACGAAATCTAGACAAACATTTCAGAGCAGGGTTTCTTAACATTTGGTCCATGGACCCCTAGGAGGTACGTGCATTGGTTTTAGAGGGACCGTTTACATAACCCAAAATGTAAAATTTTAAATTATGCTTTTATGTACCTTTGCCTAGAAGGTGTCCATAGTATTCATTGGGCAATATCGAGGGTCCATAGTCTTCATTGGGCAATGTAGCGGGTCCATAGTCATCATTGGGCAATCTAGCGGGTCCATAGTCTTCATCAGACTATTAAAGGAGTCCATACTCATCATCAAACAATCATAGGGCCCATAGCATTCATTAAGCAATGTAGGGGGTCCATAGCCTTCATCAGATAGTCACAGGGGCCTATATCCTTCAACAGATTATTAAAGTCCATACTCTTCGTCAAACAATCATAGGGACCACAGCCTTCATTTTGATATCTAGAGGGTCCATAGCCTTCATCAGACTATTACAGGAGTCCATACTTTTCATCGAACAATTATAAAGCCCATACCCTTCATTGGACAATCCATGGGATTCATGGATTTCATCAGACTATTAAAGAAGTCAAAACTCCTCATCAGACAGTCATAAGGCCCATAGACTTCACTGAGCAATCTAGGGGGTCTGTAGTGGATTTTGATGGTATTGTATGGTTGATGTCACCTAGTGTGATGAATGAGGTCAGCTGTGAAGGCTCCTGAGATAAATGTAGATGTGAATTACAGAAGGCCCTTCTTGCTACCACTTACGACCTCACACTTATCCTTTTTACTAATGAATGTGGCTACGTTAAAAATCTAGGGTACTGATATGTAATGTGTTGTGGTAAATTACACACACACACACACACACACACACACACACACACACAGATATTTAAGAAGTCTAATAATATTAATAAAATTTATAACACACTGAACTAACTCAGGCTATTTTAGTTTTTTAAAGTTAAATCTTTTGATAAATTTATTTTGTTCTGAACCAAATGTTTAGTTGGTCAGAACATAAAAAATATTATGGAGTCAAAAATGGAATGCAAAATCATATGACATAATAAATGGAAAATGTGTACTTAATTATTTCAAATGACTGGTTAATAGTAATTATATTAAGATAGTCACATGAGAACTTATTACTAGATATGCTGTTGGGATGGTGTAATCACTCCCAGTCTATGACTGCCAAACATTGTCCGTTGACTTAAAGAATAAAAATATATAGTTTAATTTCCCCAATGTCATGGCTTTATTTAAAGGTGAATTAGGGATAATTTAGTTGAAAATGTCGTTGGTGAAAGTCCAGCAGGCCAGATATAACTTATCTCGCCTGCGTCGATCCTGTACAAAAGTCTTGTGGCCCCACCTCTCCGTGCTGGGGGCAATATACGGCTGCTCTGACACAATGATAGACAGCACTGGTCCACACTTGTATATATTACTACAGCATTTGACACCGCTTTGGTGCCAAATAGAAACTCACAGTTCTGAAACAAAAGTATTGGTCATGTGTCAGAACCCTACTTCCTGAACCACTTCTGCACACAACACTACACAACAACAACACCACATAGACTGGGTCAGATCTCTCTGACCACACAGCACATCTTATCAAGTTGGTTTCACATAGTATTAGTCCCCCAAGACTACCTTACATCTGAGATATGTTCAATAGCTTCCTGCTATTAAATAAAATAGGTGATATGTTCCACTGATCTCAACACTAGATCCTTTTTCATAGTTTCAGTTAGGCGTGCCTATATATTTTCTTTGTATGTATGTCTCTAGACCCTGATCTAGGGCTGGGGATCTAGAGCGAACACTTACTTGTCGTAATCATTTTTATGATATGGCAGTATCAATCACTCGAATTATTAAAATATACAGAATAAATATTGTTCATTCTTACCAGAATTCAGAATTGAGAACACAGTTAAATTTACTAGCAAAACTCAGCTGAGCTGCTGACTGTATGATGGCGTCCCACTATATAGTTATATTCTTATGGAATCAGCACCACCATGGATTCAAACTGCGTCTCTGAACAGACTTATGTCGAATGGCAAACTTTCACCTCTCTATCCCGCTACTATAAAATGCGTTGGCCAATCGCCGACTTCCCCCCTAACTTTCAAATTGCCAACCAAAAGTCACTTCAGTCAAATCTTAGTCAAGTATGTATTACGGTCTGTTAGTCCGTCTGTCTCTACTTGTTTTTTTCATAAAAACACACTTGGTTTTACATGCATTTCCTACACGAATCTGCTGCCTAAGTTATTTTTAGCTACAATGCTCCACCACATTCCCTCTCTTTAATTACAGCTCGATTTTTACGTTTGCAGACTCAAGGCCAAGAATTTGGTAACTTTTAGTGACTTGGGTTAACAGTGCATTCGCTTGTATGATATGAACAATACAGTCTTTTGTCAATATCTTCTTTATTATCTATCCGTCTGTATAAATGAAAGCATATTATTTCTCTGCTCAAGATGGGCTATCAAACTAGCTAGGTTTTATTTTCATAACTCTAGTATTAAGAAAAAACATAATTTTTCTCAAGTTTAATTTTTGAAATTTGTTCGAGAACCTTCCCTCATGTGTTTTGCCGCGGCATTCAAATAAAGACCAAGTATGGAAACACGTCCAAGAAATGACTGTCTCGATCAAGAGCTAATGTCCGTTTCTTGTCCATTTCCTTACTTTATGTCAACTCGGGACGTGAATTTTTTTTCTTTCACCCCCACTTGCGTCTTTTTGCCGTTCGAACTTCAAACACGTGTTCAGTCATATTTTTCCTTTTTTGTGTCCTCCGTTCTCTCCCGTCTACAAAGGGTAAACGTTTCGTCTACACTTCTAACTCGTTAGTTTTAAATGGCGGTGGGAAAGGCTGGCATGGGCGAGCATGTCTCCTAGTATCTGACGCATTATTTTTAACCCTACATTTCATCGTTAATTTTGGAGATATTTTAACGTTGTATCATGGTGACATCATCACACATGTCCCCACCTGAGAACATGCACTACGGCAAGTTCCAAAACCAGTGATACACATAGATAAAATCTCTCCTCACGCCTACCACTATCTAATCTTGATCACAGGGGTGCTGACTGAGGAAATCTGCACCGACATTCAATGACCCTGGGATGTATTGGATAATAAACTGATAAGGTTGCAGTAATAAAGACCACCTCAACAATCTTGCGTTTTCATGCTTAGCCTGAGATAAGAATACGAGGGGCTGATGATCCGCCTGGACCACACAAGTCCTACCATACAGATAGATTTGGAACTTCTTTATTGCCCAGATTAACGCTAAACATTCCTTTTCGCTTGTGGAATATCCTTGTTCCGCTTTATTCAATTTGCGGCTTGCATAAGCGACTGGGTTCAGTTCCCCATCGGGTGAAGATGACCTCTGCAACAAGGCCGCCCCGAGGACTACATTACTTGCATCTGTTCTCACCACAAAGTCCTGTGTCAAATCAGGCAATTTGAGAATAGGCTTGCTAGTGAGTTTTTCCTTTAATTCTTGGAAAGCTAATTCACATTGCGCAGTCCAAATAATTTTATCTGGAAGTCCCTTGCGAGTCAGATCAGTCAGAGGAGCACAAATAGAGTTAAAATTTTTTATATATTTTTGATAAAATCCGCATAACGACACGAATGATCGCACGTCCTTTTTTTGTTTGTGGTCTAGGTGCTCTCTGCAGTTTTTCCAAGTTCTTGGAATCAGGGGTCATGTTACCCTGATATACAGTGTGTCCCAAGAATTCCAACTCTTTGCATCCAATACAACATTTTGTTGGCCTAGCAGTTAAGTTCGCCTCCCTAAGCCTATCAAATAACATTTTTAGAGCGTCAATGTGTTCTTCAAATGTCTCTGTGGCGACGAGAATATCATCCATGAAATTCGTGATACATGGGTTATTCAGGGGATCCAACAATTTGCGCATCATCCTTGAAAATAAACTCGGAGCATTTTTCAGTCCGAATGGTAGCATGTTGAATTCATAATGTCCTTCCGATGTGCTAAACGCTAAATAAGGTCTCACTTCAGGCTTCACTGGAATCTGGTAATAGCCTTTACTAAGATCCACCTTTGAAAAGTATTTTGCCTTGTTTAATCTGGCAAATAACTGTTTTGTGTCTTTTAATGGATCCACTTGTCCTTCTGTGACAGCATTCAGTTTCCTGTAATCTTTGCACAGTCTGTGTTCCCCAGACGGTTTCCTCAACAAAACGACACTGGAGCTAAAAGATGATTCACTGTGTGAAATAATCCAGTCCTTCAACAAATAATCTATTTCTTCCTTCAATGCCTTCTCCTTCGCGAACGGAATAGAATAGGCTGTCATACAGATTGGGTTTGAGTCTACCAGTTTCATGTCATACTGTAGCAAATTTGTATGTCCTGGTTTATCTGTTAATACATCTGTATGTTCATCCAGAACCTGTTGAACTCTCTCCCTCTGATTTTTAGTCAGGTGCTTACTGACTTTTACTTGTGCCGCTGTTTCACAAGGGTGTAATGGGTATTCATGCGAGGTGAGTGGTTCCTTTTGCATTTGAGTTGCGATAGCCAAGGTCAGTAAGGGGGTGCTTTCCTGGAGTGGTCTGTCCAGATACTTCTTTAACAGGTTTACATGATACACTTTCTCCTTCCCCTTTTTGTCAATTTTATAGTTTGTTCTAGACACCTTCTCTAGAACCGTATATGGACCTTGCCATCCAATTTGTAATTTATTCTGGCTGCCGGGTAGTAGAAGAAGCACCTTCTCTCCCACAGCTAGTTCTCTGTCCTTTGCCTTCCTATTAAAATATGCTGCATGTTTCTTCCTGGCTTGTCTCAAATTATCATTTGCCAGTTTCCATCCAGCTTTCAGACGAGTGGTCAGTTCGTTCACGTATTGATAAGATGAGGTAACCGTCTCTTCTGCATTCTCATCTGTCCAGGTCCTTAATAGTGCTTCTAATGGACCTTTTATTGGCCTCCCAAACAGCAGAGTTGCGGGAGCCATCCCAGTTGAACTATGTGGTACCTCCCGATACGCAAACAATGCGGCGGGCAGGAATTGATCCCACAGATCGGGTTTTTCGTGTTCCAGCTTCCTCAGGATAGAAATGAGAGTCCCATTAAACCTCTCTACCTGGCCGTTCCCTTGCGGATGGTACGGACTACAGTGAAAGTGTCTGGCTTGAAATAGCTTAAAAACTTCTTCCGTTAGTTTCCCCTTGAACTGAGAGCCATTATCAGTCAAGATTTGATGCGGGAATCCTAATCTTGTGAATATTGTAAGTAGTGCCTCTGCTACATGTTTTGAATCATTTGATGGCAGGGCTACCGCCTCTCCCCACATAGAACAAGTGTTCACCAGAGTAAGGATGTAACTGTTCCTCCTCTTGGTCCGAGTGAGAGGTCCCACAATATCCACTGCAACCCTCTCAAAAGGTGTTCCCACTATGGGCATTTCCCCTAGAGTTGCAGGAGCAGTCCAGTGCTTTGGAGCTACCCTTTGACATTCTGGACAGGATTTGACATATCTTTTTATATCCTCCGTTATCCCTCGCCAGAAGTAATGACAAGCTATACGCTGTCCTGTGGCGCTGATCCCCATGTGACCACTGAAGGGAATCGCATGCCCGAGTTCCATCACTTTATCCCTATATGAAGTGGGAAGAACCAGCTGGTTGTGACCATTTGTTCCAGTTCCGGCCTTCCTGTATAATAGTCTGTTCTTCATAAAATATTCTCCTTTGCTTGGAGGTGTGTGGCATTTGGGAAATTTTGTAAAACATGGCTTGAGTGTCCTATCCTCAGCCTGCGCTTTCCTCATCTCCTCTGGATGAGCATTTATAGGTTCACCTTCTTCCTCTTTTTTCTGTGACCTGGTCTGCACTGTCGCCATGATCACAGGTCTCTCGGGATTCCCCAAGAAGACGTGTCTACACCCCAATATCAGAGGGTAGATTGGTTCATCTATCACTGCTGCTCTGATCTCTCCTTCCACATAGCGAGTTTTCACCGTTATCCTTGCGATGGGAAGTGTCATGAGTGGTATGTCCTTAGTCGCCCCTTGTATTTCCACTGTTTCTGTGGTATACTGACTTGGGTCCACTAGGCTAGACTTCACAACTGAATCATAATCCAAACCTGTATCATAAAGGCACCTTATGGTAACCCCATTACAAATAACATCCTCACAAACTGGAGGGTGATAAGGTTCCTGCTGTCCATTAGGATTAACCTTTAATCTTTGAGTCCCCGACTTCATTGCAGCAATGTTTGAAGGTTTCCTTCTACAAAATTCGGTGTTATGGTTATCCTTCTTGCACCATTTGCACCATCTTTTTCCTTGGTTAAACGGTTTTCTTTCATTGTATTTTTGGTAATTGAACTGTGAGTTTCTGTCTCGATGGTCATTTCTTGGCCGTTCAAAGTTTGTCCTGCCTTTATTACCCTGTTCTCTATTTTCAAATTTATTAAATGGCTGTGGAGCTTTAAAAGTTTCTATGTGCTTCTTTTTAGTGCCACTTACCTCTGCCTGCGCTGCCTGATACCTCTCAGCGACATTTAAAATCTCCCCCAACTTCTCTGCACCTTGTTCCATGAGAAATTGTCTCATGTCTGGAGCCATGGACTCTCTCAATTGCTCTATCATGATCATCTCTTTAAGATCTTGGGTCTTCCCCAGAGCAGTCCATTTCTCCAAATAGGTTTCCAGTCTGGCAGAGAATTGGTGGTATGTCTCCCCAGACAACAGTTTGGCATTTCTAAATTTCTTACGATAAAATTCACACTTATTTTTCGTACCTCAATAACAAAGCCTGCTTTAACATGTCATAATTGTCTTGGTCTTCTCTGTTCATTTTTGCGAAGACTTCATAAGAAGTACTTCTCAGTCCCTGTGACAACTTTAAACTCCACCTCTCTCTCTCTCTCTCTAACCCATATGTAGTAGCTAATAATTCATAACGACTGAGGTATCCCTCGATGTCATCGTCTTTTTCAACAAAATGGTCTAAATGAAACCCCATAGCTGAGTTTGAGGCACCCTGACTAGCTGCAGCATCTGAGGCAGAAGTGCTGGCACCATTTTCAGGAGCCTGTCCTTGTAACTCCAGCTCCCTTAGTCGTAATTCGTGCTCCCTTTGCAACCTTCTATCTTCTGCCTCCCTTTCGGCAGTCAATCTTTTATCTTCTGCTTCACTTCTCTTATCTTCTGCCTCCCTTTCGGCCTTTTTATCTTCTGCCTCAATCTGCAGCCTCTTAAGTTCTCTATCAGCCTCAATTTGTAACCTCTTCTCTTCAGCTAACTTCCTTTCTTCCCTTTCAATATACTTGTCACATTCAGCAGTTACATACTGAATTAAAACCTGACCATCCATTCCCATATCCTTCGCCGTTAGCACAGCAGCTGATCTGAACTTTGCTAGCTCAGCCATCACACAAAATAACAATGATCAGGGTAAAAATCCAACCAATAAACAACCAAAGTAATTCCAATTACTATAGACTAAAGTAATTCTAATTAGCCAGTTAACTAATTAATTACTACTGGCTGTGAATATTCACCAACTTTTATTTTCACCCTCAATTTTAAGGGACATATTTAATTTTTACAATTTGTTCCCCTGATTTAATTCTCCCACCAGGAGATCCTAATATTACTGATAAGCTAATTATCCCGGACGAGCCCCCAATATATGTAGTGGATTTTGATGGTATTGTATGGTTGATGTCACCTAGTGTGATGAATGAGGTCAGCTGTGAAGGCTCCTGAGATAAATGTAGATGTGAATTACAGAAGGCCCTTCTTGCTACCACTTACGACCTCGCACATATCTTTTTTACTAATGAATGTGGCTACGTTAAAAATCTAGGGTACTGATATGTAATGTGTTGTGGTAAATTACACACACACATACACAGATATTTAAGAAGTCTAATAATATTAATAAAATTTATAACACACTGAACTAACTCAGGCTATTTTAGTTTTTTAAAGTTAAATCTTTTGATAAATTTATTTTGTTCTGAACCAAATGTTTAGTTGGTCAGAACATAAGAAATATTATGGAGCCATAAATGGAATGCAAAAACATAATTTTTCTCAAGTTTAATTTTTGAAATTTGTTCGAGAACCTTCCCTCATGTGTTTTGCCGCGGCATTCAAATAAAGACCAAGTATCGAAACACGTCCAAGAAATGACTGTGTCCATTTCCTTACTTTATGTCAACTCGGGACGTGAATTTTTTTTCTTTCACCCCCACTTGCGTCTTTTTGCCGTTCGAACTTCAAACACGTGTTCAGTCATATTTTTCCTTTTTTGTGTCCTCCGTTCTCTCCCGTCTACAAAGGGTAAACGTTTCGTCTACACTTCTAACTCGTTAGTTTTAAATGGCGGTGGGAAAGGCTGGCATGGGCGAGCATGTCTCCTAGTATCTGACGCATTATTTTTAACCCTACATTTCATCGTTAATTTTGGAGATATTTTAACGTTGTATCATGGTGACATCATCACAGGGTCTATAGACTTCATTAGACAATCATTCGGCCCATTGCCTTCACTGGGCAATCTAGGGTGTCCATATCCTTCACCAGACTGTTAAATGAGTCCATACCCGTTATCAGACAATCATAGAGCCCAAAGCTTTCACTGGGCAATCAAGGTGTCCATAGTCTTCATCAGACTATCAAAGGAGTCCATACCCTTCATCAGACATTCAAAGTGGTCCATAGCACACAAAAAGGTTAAGAAATCCTGTGGCAAGGATTAACGTGGAGTTTTCGAGAATCTCTGTAGAGACACGGACAGAATATGGCTACTAAACCCTCATGTATGTCGTAAAAGATCACTAACGAGTTTCTGCATGGAGCTTGCAACCTTATTATGTAAAATAAATTGCCGCACAAATCACAACTGCATGAAAACATGAATGCTCAAGTGCATGATTTCTGTAAGGGCATCATTTGGAGAGTTATTTGCTCTTTGCTCCAAATGAAGCGAAACGAATTTAAATGATGATGCTTGAATACGGATTTGTTTACGAGGTGGAGCCACACTGAAATACTATTTTCATTATTAGTCATAAGATGTCAATGAAAATGCGCATACATCAATTTCATAATCGCCAGTTCTATTTATTTACATTTGTTTCAAAGTAATTGATCATTAAATGTATATATGTTAATTTTGATAAACTCATAGTTGAATTAATTATTACAGAGCGAACTGCACATTTATGAATCCAGATTTTAATATATATCGTTATATTTACACCTGAAGAGCCATTAAGAATAATAATAATAAGAGGAATTTCACTGAATTAAATCAGCTGTGGGCTTGAAAGAGCTAAATCATACAATATACATCTTCACAAAAGGCGGCGGGCCAGATTAAACGTTAAATTGCTCAGATTAATTCAGCATTGTTCTTGACTTCTGAAATATCTTGTGAACACTCCCTCGAGGTAGAAGCATCATTATCCTTCTATCTACAACTCTGCCAAGAGTAATCTTGTGCTAAGTTAGACACCTTTGAAGACCCACATTAGATACTCTAGGTTTTGGTCACTGTTGCACCACTACTGCAGAGCGAGGGGAGGCTACCCGTGACATCAATAAATAAAAATTTGATAAGAGATCGAAAGCTGGATCTGGCAAAGGTTTTATTATCCTATAGAAAGTATTTGTGCCAAGTCTCATATTGATTGACTAAAACATGTGCACGTTATTAGACCTTTTCATTAATATAAATCAAGGTTTTGAAAAAACCTTGATTTTCTTCATTGCAAAAGGACAATTTCTGAAGAAAATACTATTTATAAAATCTAAATATATACCTACTTAAAATGTGTTCTAACAAATGATGTTCACAGATTTAGATCAGAGGAATATATATTATCCGAGTATAGACTAATCCCAATTTTCATTTTTATTCTGTTTTGACTTAACATACGCTGGAGCTCAACGCCTTAAGAAAAATGAAAACTTCAACAAACAATATGAATAAGTTAACGAAAGAAAATACAAACTCAGTCATCCAAGACAGGAGAAGGTTCTTAGGCAGCACCAGACAATCACAAGTTGACCACGAGATGAGAAGAAGGCGATGAAGATGGATAGGACACACACTGAGGACACTTGATGACAGCATTACTTGGCAGTCCTTGATCTTGAATCTCTAGGGAAAGAGAGGAAGAGGAAGACTAAAGAACACATGGAGAAGAAAACTGGAGAGAGATATGAACGAAGATGAAGAATACAAGGAAAGGTCTTGAGCTAATGGTACAGGACAGGAAGATTTGGTGTCATTTTATTTGTGGTCTATGCTCGACTTGGAAGTTGAAAGGTTATGAATAAATGGAAAGGAACTACAAATACAGCTTTCATACTGAAAGAATGAAACATTCTCTCGCTGTAAGTAGCACAAGATAAAAAAGGTGATTACAAATGTCACTCACTTTATTACATGTTCTATTTCTTCATCATTGTGACGTATAATGGAAATATAGCTTACAGTATCCGACAGTCTTTTGTGACCTCGTTGCGTTCTATGACTCGTTAACAAAACATGCATTTTTCTGCCTGTCTGACTCACCTTTTAATCCACCCCTCTTTTTCTGTAAACACAAACCTCGCGACCTGCCAGTCATAACAGGTAGCGAATAAGGTTTGTTTACCTAGTTTCTCACGTGAGCTTATATGTCAATCACACGATAACGGACAGAATGCACGTGAAGAAACCGAAGATTCTTTGAAGTTCGTACTCAGGAGAGCCGGGAATTTCCCGAGTGGCTTTGATCTCCAGAAGCGGGCAAAATTCTCCGATAACCCCGTTAGACGTGAGAATTCTTCTGATGTCGATTAGCAACGCTGAGACAGAGCGAACGTAAAGCCTTTTATCTGGGGAACTGTGTTCACAATTCTCCCGATTCACATGGTAATGTGAAAATTAGCATCCTCTGGAGAGCAGATAACCGGGATGGTATATATACTGTGTCTCCCCAAAACAGTTATCAGCTGTCGCTCTGAATTTTTCGGACAGTCTAAACACGTAGTCTAGAACCATTGTGCAAGGTGTGTTAATAGTCTTCGTGGGGATTTCATTCTGATTTTCTGGTAATATAAATTTGTGCTGAAGTGTTAAAGTTTACCATTATAATTCACTTAAAGTCTAGCTGTTAAAGACCAGTGGAAAATAACGAGTAGCTATTTGTTTACAATTTGTTCAGTTTAATGATAATTTACCACCCGCTCGATCACGCAAGAAGAGACGTTTTAGTTGACTAATTAATACAGTATGCGCGACTGATAAGTGACAGAATAGAATTCACGTTATATTTTATTGTGTGTAATTTTAGTAAGTGACTGTTATCTAATAACCATTCGACGACCCACAGACGCCGACATCTAAAAGCTATTAACGACAGGCAATATTTGTTAAGTGCGCGTATGGATAATTAAATAATAATTGACATTGTGCGCTGATCGTGACCGGAGCAGGAGGGGAAGGCTGTATACCTCAACCTAACCCGCACCCGCTAAGCGACGCGCGATAGGATAAGCTAGAGACACCGTGTGCCTTCTAAACTTTAATCAGGACTGACGGAGAGGATAAGAGATCGTCTTGTCCCTTTCCGTGTGCATATATGTAGATACATAGTAGTAGTATTTTTTTCTTAATGTTTCTCTATTATTAAGCATAACCTGATCAAAGGGCGACCAGCGGTCTATTTTGGTCCTTTTCTTCATTTACTGATTGGTGAATGTTGTCTTCTTCTTGGCTTACACGTCTCCACGTTCATTTGTGAACAGGATTGGCCAAAGAGACACATAAACATTTTAAATAGTAAAGTTAACTGGACTTACCAATACCCAGATATTCATTCAATTTTATCAGCCCACTGTAGCGTAACACAAATAACATTACTATCTGACTTTTGACAGTCGTATCAGCAGACTTTTCCAGCAAGTTACGCTGTTTCAAAATCGGCACTCACCCCAGAGCCAGCCGATAGGATTTACCATCACCATCATAAATAACAGTGTTTTTTTAGCAACCAAATGTTTTCCCTATATACTGGAAGGATTTGCTACTCTTTACTGTAAACACAAGATCTCGGGTTTTTCTACATTAACTATTCGAGGTGACATTCGTCTATCCAGGAAGCAACTACCAAATTTGGCGTCCCCCTTATAAAATTTAATTATTAAAGGAGGGACTGGGGCCAATTTGGAAGATAAAAACACTGAAAATTATATATTCAGGACTTCTACGCCCAAGATATTTTTTTCACCAAGAGTAGGTAAGCCGAGCGAGTGAGTGGCCATGTATGTCAGAGAGAGTGAATTATCTTGTTACACGAAAATTGTATTATCTGGGTTCTGCTTAAATATTCTTTATTTTATTGGGTAGCTTGAGTAGGAACTTTGTTTTTTTCTTTACTGTCTTTGCTATAACATAGTGCTAACCTTTGACCTTTGGGGTTATTAACTTGTTGAGTTCTTTTTTCTCAATAAGGGGAGGGCACATGTATTCTGTTAATTTTCTATGCATGTAATTCTGATTTTATTTGATCTTTCTTTAGATATTTGGTGTTGTCAAGTTTAATGATAATAAACAACAAAAGAACTTAACTTTGTGTGTTGGTCAGACCCATACCCAATTAACCCTGGCTTTTACCGTTTGTGTGTTTTGTTGTCACATAATTGTGTGTGGGTGTAGTTAAACTTATATTTCTAGGTATAGGGAGGGGCAAGATTGTCTTGTACTAAAGGATAGTCGTATAGATAGGCTGAACTAGAGAAACCTCTCATTCCAGAGACAGATCTTCTTCTTAAACTATTCACTCGTGAAATCTATTTATCACACCTCTATTTCTCACATACTTTATCACCATCCACTCTACTCAGGCGGGACCATAAATATCTTTCAAACCTATCTACTAAAAATTACGACAATAATCATCAGGTGCCATCTTCACTTCGAAGGTTGGCTGTAATGGATCTCTAACATCTTCTGTCCCTTGTCTTGATGGTGCACTCTGACAGACTCTTTCCTGTCCATCTCTTGATGTTATCTTCCCACTTATAGCGCTGTATTCCCCTTGCACGTTTGCTTTCATCTCTGCCTTCTATCATGGTTTTCTGTAAGGTGTTGATTTTTTAAATGGCCAAAACAGTTTAGCTAATCTTGATCTCCTTCATTAACTCTTTTTCATACCCAGATTTTCTAGTACCTCTTTATTTGATTTCTTTTTCCTTGAGACGTACCCTATTCTTCTATATCCACATCTCAAAGGCCTTTACTGTTTTTCCTAATTGCTTGTTTATTGCCCATTTTTCTACACAATACAGTTATTAAGAATATATATAGCATTTGATTATTCTCAGTTTGAACATGTGGGTTAGTTGCGCAGATGTTAGTATCTGTATCATGTTGTTGAATGTAGCTTTGGACTTCACTTTTCTCTTCTTTATTTCTGTTTAATATCTGCCATCATCTGGTATTATATGACCAAGATATAAGAAACTCTTGACTTGTTCCAGGATTTTCCCATTTATGCTTATCTTTAATGTTGGCTTATAACCTGCTTAGCTAATTATCATAGCTTTCGTTTTTTGTCAATGTTAATCTGGTATTTCTGCAATCCCTTCTAACTAATGTATGTCAAAACGAACGCAAAAGTAAACAGAATTAAACGCCTTTTTATGACATAAAATGCTTCGCTACATTAACATGACAGCCAAAGTAAAAGAGAATTAACCGTTAATTTATTACATAACATGTAATGTCACGTAAACATTACAGCTTGACCTGATGAGATCAGCTTGTGAACACATAACTTTAAAGCAAGCATTAATTATTGCTCTCTTTCTCTCTCTCTCTCTCTGTTTTTCTGTCCCTCTCTCCCTCTCTCTCTCTCACACTCTATTCCTCTCTCTTTATCTCTTTATCCTTCTCTCTTTCTCTCTCTCCGTCTCTCTCCGTCTCTCTCCCTCTCTCCCTCTCTCCCTCCCTCTCTCTCTCTCTCTCTCTTTTTTTCTCTCTCTCTCTCTCTCTCTCTCTCTCTCTCTCTCTCTCTCTCTCTCTCTCTCTCTCTCTCTCTCTCTCTCTCTCTCTCTCTTTTATAAAGTCAGTTTATTGACAATTTTTTATTTTATGTTATTTTGTTTCTAAAAATAAAAGAAAAAAAACTAAATCGCGTGTCACGTGGCATCCATTGCTTATTGTTTTGACGTATCTTTAACCCCTTGACCTCTCTGTCTCTCTGTCCAGCTATAGCTGTTTGTCAAGCTATTTCTAATCCCCACAGCCACGCTCGGTTGACTTCAATGGATTTTCACAGGTACTTAATTTCTCATAAACCAGTCAAACAGTTAACGTATCAATAGAGCCAGGTAAGGAGATGATGACGATTAGGATGATGATTATGATGATGATGACGATTATGACGACGATGCTGATATTTATGACGCCGATAAAGAGGATTATGACGATGATAATGATGAGTATGACAATGATGATGGTAATTATGACGATGATGATGGTGGTTATGAAGATGATGATGATTATGACGATGATAATTATGGCGATGATGATGATGATTCTGACGATGATGATAATCAGCGTCACCATCATCATCATCACCATCATCATCATCACCATCATCATCATCATCACCATCACCATCATCATCATCATCATCATCATCATCATCACCATGATCATCACCATCATCATCATCATCATAATCACCATCATCATCATCATCATCATCCTTTCGCTCCTTATGGAGCACAGAGTCACCCCTGTAGCTGGTCCTATTGAAGGAAGCCTGCACCAAGCATCTAGCAAGGGTTCCTGTAGCGGTTCTTTTGACATAATGAGGTTTCCAGCCTCACGCACAACCTCATTTTTGTTGCCTTGTACGACATGCATGTGGGTGCAGTAATCCTGTTCACTGTTTTGTCTCTTTAGAGATCCCCCTCTCTTCTCCCCTCCCCCCCCCCCGGGGATCTACACAACTGAGGATATACAAATATAAAAATAGGAATCGACCCTTCAGTCATGCTATATATGTGTGCATCACTGACTACCCAAAAACATGTGATAGTCTCAGCTGTATAGGATATGATAAGAAAACAACGCGCAATTCTTCCCAATGTACTTCAACGCGCAGGATGTTTTGTTTTGTTTTAATATAAATAATCCTGTCTCTTGCTGTTTGGTGAAAAATTTCTGAAACGTTCCCCATTTATATATATATATATACTCAAGCAGCGATGCCTCATTCTGATAATAGATGAAGCTTCTACGCTTTCGTGCCACATTGTTTTCGTACTTCTGAAGGAAAATGGTAATGTTTGAAATAACGATAGAGGAATTTAGTGTTGTCATCAGGGCAAGCTGCAGAAAGATCACGACATAATTCCTTATCGCCATATTTTGGCAGGTGGCTTACTCGTTACAAATATTTGTGCATAGGAGAACACAGATGCAAGTGAGATAGTTTAACTATCTTAGATGTTATGACGTCAGCTTTGATCATCTGGTCAACTACCATCTGTGCATAGAATGTCGGCTCGTGTACAGCAGTGGGCACATTTCAGTCAATATTCTTGGTTCAAATAGGAGAAATCCTACTTAAGATCACGTGACTCCCTATTAAACATAGACTAAATCGGTGAGTTTGGCAGAAAAATCTGATAAAGATCAACAGCCCATGACAGGGAACCGCAATAGTGTGAAGAATACTAAAGGCATATTTAGTCATTGAGAAGAAAATAATAGCTGGATACAGTAGGAAAAATATTACATCAGTGTGTATCGATCCTGACCAACTCAGTGGTTTACGAACAGTCTGCAATATTTAACTAAATGAAAATAACATTGTAGAAGCTGAAGCAACGTTCTGAGCATCAAAAGCGTGTATAACAACAACAATTGGCAATCAGGAAAGAATAACGATTCTGCCACATCACTTTTCCTTTCAAATCTTGCTGAGCATAACTGGAGCTGGACCACTTTTGAGACGCCTGCACCAAGCATTCACATGATTTTCAGCAGTAGTTTTTGTAGCAAATTGTTTTAAATGATAAGTTTGCCAGTCTCATGAACAACCTCATATGATGTACAACATGCCTGAGTAAGTCCCACTATTTCTTTACGTCATTAGGGACCTCTGGGATCTACATCATATTCTACTCTTACTTTTTATTCATGTGAGGCCTGGACAGTGACCTACAGATGGAAAGAAAATATAAGAAGTAATTAAGGTGGTGTTCCAAAACAGGATGCAGCGGATACCTTAGACAGGTAGAATATCAAATGAGAGAGACACAGTTATCCTTGGCATTTTATTGAAAAAAGGTAGTCCCATAACATTTACTGCCGTAGAGGAATGAAGTGATAGAGATTTCACCATACTAGGTCCAGCATCTAGAAGGGTGGTGATCAGTTCCCTTCCTCGCTGCCTTTTCATTCCTTAACTCAAAGACCAATGCCAGGTACCCATTTACAGCTGGTGCACTGGAGCGTGTAGTTATCGTGATTCGAACGCAGCACCTTTGCCGCGATAGACCAACGATCTAACCACTCTGCCAATCGCCATAATTATTATCGTCATAATCATCATCATCGTCATAACCATCATATTAACGTGCATGCGTTAATTCTCTGAATGCGTCAGAGAAAATTATGGAATATAGTAACAACTGGCAAACACCGAATGGTATGTTGGTCAGAGCATGGTATGTTGGTCAGAGCATGGTATGTTTGTCAGAGCCCCTTGCATCTCGAGGCACAGTTATCGAGTTCGAAACGTGACAGTGTCAGGACCCAGTCTATACAGCTTTTAATTAGTACCCGAATTTTCTCTTGAGCTAAGGATGGCAAAAGCTGGGAAGACGAGAAAATGTTACGCCATGTTTTAAAGCTTAGACCTAGGATAATAATGTTTCTAACTCCTCTACAGCAGTATGTGTTATGGAAATTCCTTTACCTGTTGGTAACAGGTGATGAGAAAACTACAAGAGAAGTACGGCAAGACACACAAAGAGAAATACTTCGATAAACTAACCTTACGGTATCTGAATAAACTAAAGAAATAACTGATTCATGAGACAAGGTGACCAAAGAAAATAGAGAAACATGATATTCGAAGCAAAATTCAGCACATCATTCTATCCTAACACTGCGACGACTTTTATATTTGAACAAGCGCTCAAATATAACCGACGGACTTTTTCTGTGTCTAGGTTGAACGGGGCGGCCCTCACTGAAACGATGTAAAACTCCTGTCAAGGAGTGCCTCCCCTTAGCTCTGCAGTAGTGGTCCACCAGTGGCCAACACTCAAGAGTATATAATATGGGTATTCAAAGGTGTCACGTTCGCACACGATTACTCTTGGCAGAGTTGTAGATAGAAGGATAGTGATGCTTCTATCGCAAGGGAGTTTTCACAATTCTGCACAGGGCAGAGCACTATTAACTTGTATCTGATCCGTCGCCTTTCGTGAAGAATTAAACAATGGTTTTAGCCCGTTCATGCCCCTAGCTGGTGTAATCCGGCGACATTCTTTTATAAGTATTTGCTCAATAGATGTAAATATATGTCTAAATGTATATATATATTAAAGAGTCTTGCTCGTACGTTTGATTTCATACCTATAATAACTGAATCAACAATGACTGTTTTATTTTGAAATAACATATAAGAAATTTAATAATCCTTAATAATCAATTAGTTTTTAACAGGGTAAAATACCAATGGAATGATGGTGAATTTTAGGTGTAAATAACATTGTTTTCTCTGAGACTTGAGTGAGGATTTATAAAATTGTGTGTCCTTTTGCTGTTTCCTTTAACAAGAACTTAGCTGTTGTAAGTGAGTCCTGCAGCCGTGGTTTCGTCAATTCTTTTGTAATGAGGGCACTTTTCCACACAACTCGTCCAATGTAGGCGGTTATGGTTGAATTCGTGCTCTTGACTCACAACTAGTGGCGTCGAAACTTTAGTCTTGCAGCTTCGTACCACGAACTTTAGACAAAATAAAAAGAACAAATGCCTCTGCTAAGTACAATGGGTTAGAAGATTAACAGGCCCATCGTCTCTCTGTCCACCCACCAATGTTAGCCTCTCTGAATAATTATTCTCCCTGAGTATACACAGTTTGACTCAGGGAATGTTATTAGAAATCACCGTTATTCTTCTGGTTACTTTAATGGGGAAAATGTGTCTGGACAGCGCCAGGGCAATGGCTTGCCTGAATTACAATTAACAAGGTACATATATTGTCATGAAGTGATGTCTGTATCACAACACGAATTCTGCGTAACTCTGACCACACCGCGCGCCATACATTGTTAGAACTGCAAGATACAATGACCAGTCAGAACGCTCCGTTATGCCGTGTTTACTACAGCCTTGGATAAATAAAATGGAAGTCAAATATGTGCAAACAAGTATCTGAGGACAATTAACTACATCATTGAAAGAAGTACCACCTGGAAGAGGCTACCAAGACGATATTAGGGATGTGCTCTACCCATAAGTACTAATACTTTTACAACTACTGATATAGAACGGGAGAGATCTCTAATTGAATGCATCAAAGCCTCAGGTTAGTCCATTATTTAGCTGTGTAACGTAGCATAGAAAAAAATGCATTTAGGAATGAAAAAGGTTGTTTACTAGAAATATGTAGAATAATACAGGGCGTATTTAAAACTTTAGATAAATAAAATCGCTCCAGGAATAACTTAGATAAATAAAATCTTAGTTTTCCTGATTTGCACATTAGGCAAAATTTACCTATATTTTCTGAACACAAAACACATTCGTTGGGGAACTACCTCGGACGCTCGAGGTCACCCTATATATAGCGCGTGTCTAACAGAATCAGGTCAGTCACAATATTTGAAAGCGAGCGGCAAAAGAAAGCAAGTTTTAGTGGAAGCGATTTGCCTTCTGTACTTGAAAGCAGACCTTAAACAACCATTAACAGCTCGTCTGTGTGTGTGCCTGAGGGTAAGAACGAATCTATGTATATATATATATATTTATATATATGAATATAATTATGTGTATTTCTAGTGATTAATCCACCTGTACGATAGGAAGTGTGTAGATGTGTTAGAAAATTACAGTGTGTTGCTGGTGAACTTACAGGCTTGTGTGTAATTCTGTAGGCAAAGCCAGCCTTGGGAAATATTCAAAATAATTGAGAATAATGGCCAAAGTGTGTCTGTAAGTTTGGAAATGTATTTAAAGAAGTATTTCGTAAGAGAATGACACACATACCAGGAACATAAGGAGGGTGAAAGTAATTGGATTACTGTATAGTTTGATATACTACTTAGTAGTTTTATTCACGACCAAATTATTGTATGGAGGCGGATCACGGGAAACGGATTATAATTATGGATGTAGAAGAAATTTATGATCACAGTGAACTGAATTGACTGTTGCTACTATATTATATCTTGTGCATCTGCTAGCACTCTGTCTGGAACTGTCTATCATCCCCATCTGTGTCATAGAGGGATATTGATAGAGAAATACAGGGATTGCATTAACTTCGTTTCAGGTTTTATCCTGTAAACCTAACAAATATACAAGAGGCATCTCTTACTGAGGTTACGACGGATGCAGTGCCGGTCTATGTCAGAGGGCCAGACATCTTGTGTATACCACTTGGAAGAATTTCAGCAAATATTTGTATCCAATGTCAGAGGGAGCCATCTTCAGTGACTCAGATAAGTTGCCCACAAAGGCAACTATACAGCATATCCTAGTTCACCAAACATAAAATAAAACATTTTATGATGACTATAGCAGTGTAGGTCTTCAATCAGAACTGTGAAATTAACAAATATTACTTAGTCAGAGAGAGAGAGAGAGAGACCAACCAAGCAAGACTTTCTCCATAGTGATAAACATCTTAATTCAGTGAAAGACTTTGTTGAACATTTTATTATTTATTTAATGTTGTAATATGATTTCTTTTAAAACTTTTCAAACTGAAAAGAGTAAATGTACAAATAAATTGTAAATATTTACCAGCAGACTTACTTAAATTCTTTAAGTTAAGTTACAGTCCTTGTTGATGAATTTAATTAAAAAATTACCCCTAGCAGAGTTAATAACAATAATAATTACCATATTAACAGAGTGTAGCAAAGTTGATTTTGCTGGGGGGGTTATGATGGTATCCTAAAAAAGAATGAAAAGGTGTCTGCTATAACCGTGTGAGGTCAAGCACATGTAGGTCTCTGATTCTATAGATGATGATGATGAATTATGTGCAGAGAACCTAACGCTACCTCCCTAAGTCTCACACGGTCAATCTTCTGGCTCTAGTGTATGGTGTATGGTGTACCTAGTGTCTATGGGAGAAATGAATGATGGTACACAACAATCAAACACTTTAAGTTTCTATTAAAGAAGTTAATAACTAGCAGTTAAGTTTTTCTTTGAACAATTATTTACAATTTATTTTGCCTGTCCATTCATAGCTTGTGGACAGGTCTTTGAAAATAAGGACAAGATAGTTTACAGAAAAGAACAATTAAAAATGTTGGGACAATCTGCCCAATAACTAAAGTTATTATGTAGTTATAAATGTCCTTCCTGTATGAAATATTAAATTAGTTCACTTTAGTTATCTAATTTATAAATGTCCTTCCTGGATGAAATATTACAGAGTTCACTTTAGTTATCTACCGGGAGAGTCACTGTATATGAGGGCTGTAGTTCATCCTACCCTGTGGTGAAGTGGGATGTAATAAATATTTATAGGGGACTTAGTGTACTGACTGAGATCAGCTGTGAAGGTATCTATATCTAATAAGAGTAGTGTATTTTAGATAACTTTACTTGCTGCCACATATATATATATATCTCAGTCAGAATTATTCTGGAATAGTGTGATGACTACGTTGTATGTCTAGGGTATGTGTATGATGAAGGGTAAGTCATAACAACAACAGACAGATAAACAATTTAATTTATTCCACCACACTTGACAACACTGTGACACTCACATACATAAAACACTCTACAAGGATATCTTAAAGGAGTCACTGATAACTTTTCAAATAACAATATGTATTCATTGCTGTCATGAATGAATATGTGTCCTGATTCAAATACAAAGGGAACCAGGAATCACAATCAATTTTAATTACAAGTTATATGTACAGAATTTCTCAATATGAATATTGTAGTGACATATATTATTAAAAGTATCCTATGTGTGTCAGTTGTGTAGTAGTAATATGAGGTAATACTGGTTTTGTTTTGTTCAAGCTCTGTTGGTATTTGTCATCATGACTTCAATAGTTTGTCTTTATTGGAACTAGTATTGGAGATGTTCTCAGTTCCTGATATTAAAACAATTTACTTCCCCTCTTAAGTTTATGTTACAATGTTATTTTAAGATGGGGGTACATAATTTTGAGCTCAGCTGGCCACATCAGCTTATCTTGCGTGATGGCGGCAGGAAAAGACTCCTCTGCTCGATTTCTCCCCTGTGCTCTGGAGACACCTCACTGATAGCTAAATGGACCAAGGAGTATGCTGTCCGACTCTGGATTCAGCAAAGCTCTGACCAGGTGCTGCTCAATACCATCAAGACCACGGTCCCTGAAAACAAGAAGGATGTACCTTCTACTTCATAACTAATTGATACTCTAGTTCTACACTGAGCACAATACACCACAAACATTGAGTTCAGAGCGTTAGGCCAACTGTCAGCTTCATCTGAAATACTTTATACCAGTATTAACCTCCTTAATGGTTACTACGCCTCTGCACTTCCAGCATTATTTCTTTCTAGTCAATCATCTAGGTGTCAGTGTACTGTGTGGCCATTCCATGCCGTTTTACTTTCCTCCGACACCTTCTGTTCAGGCTGGAGCATTATAGGCTTTACATCATGTTTGCTACTGAACTACACATATATACAGGCATAAATTAACAATTCACATTCAATTTTCATTAAAAGATACTGAATGTTTCAAGCTTACCACAATTCATAGAATAAACACAGATACGTTGACTAGCAATGAATTCTGGCACAAATTCCCATCTGCTTATGTTCCAGGCTTTTATTTAGCAAAAAATATGAGCTGGCTTCAACGCACTGTTGCTTTATCAAGCTTATTTGAACTAGTGGTCTCGAACTAACGCTCCTAAGTGATTATATCAGCGAGTCTGGCCAATGGAGCCACGTTTCGACAAGTGTTTGAAAAAATTTTACCTTCCTACGTCTCCCCTAACAACCAAAGATAGTATTTATAGTCCGACCAATCGTGTTTAGTCTTATATTTGTTGCGCTCCAATCAATTTGGAGTTTACATGGTAGGCTATTTCCGTACGCAAGGTTTTTTTCAAACACGTTATAAAAAAATTTTATGAGCAGAAATGATTTCATGCTGTCAGGCATCCCCACTATTTTATTTTGGTTATAACTTGTTAATTCCTAGACTATTTGCGTAACGTTTTACATATTCTTTGTCAGCAAGCCCTAAGGAACCCAAATATACAAATTTAAAAGAGCTAAGTGGCTGCGTTCAAAATATGCAATTTCTTCTACCTCCTGTTTCGAAGATGTGCTGTCTGGGTACTGTAATGTTTTCAAACGTAAACCCATCTATTGTCATCTTTTCTAATAAGAGTTTTTCAGGATTTAAAAACCTAACTCTGGGAAGGTTAGTGTTTTTATCACTGTCCGTCCGAAAAAGTTAGTGCATGTGGCCTTACACGCGTGATAGTAGTAAGTGTGTATCGCGTTACGCTTGTTGGGGTGGCATTAATAGCGAGACGCGTGTTCAATTTTGCATGCGTTCCTGATTTTCAGCCCTCCCTTCTCTTTCTATTTGAGTCCTTCTGTTCGTTCGTTTTGGTAACGCAGTATAATTAATGTTAGGATTAATTTAGGTCATTACGCATTGTGCCTCTCAATGTTTTTCTCAGAAATGCAATACCCGTTTTAATGTGTTGTGGAAACGCTTGTATTTATGCAGTGGCTTATATTTAACGTGGAAACGTTACAATTTGCAGACGAAGCATAAAACAAAGGGGATTTCGAGTACATTCCTTGTGACAGCACTGTTATTTTACCATTGCTCTTTTCTTTATTAAATTTATTTGTTAGGCTTTACATTTACCTTTTAATTTATATATGTGGATTAGAATATTCCACGACATCTCCCCTCTTAAAACAGACATTATATGTCAGTCCTTTATTCTATATACACATAGAGAAATTTATTATTATTTCTGGGGTTTACGGTGATTCTCATCACACGGATGGCGGCTTAAAAAATCCGCTCCCAAATTTGTTTTTCCAGATATATACTCAATGCTAAAATTATATGGAGCCAAAAGTAAAGACCATCGGAGTAACCTGGAGTTCTCATGCCTAGCCTGTGCTAGAAACGATAAAGGTTTGTGGTCTGTTTGCAACTTAAAGGCCTTCCCATACAGATAAATATTGAATTTCTTTATTGCCCATATTACTGCAAGACATTCTTTTTCGCTAGTTGAGTAATTGATTTCAGCTTTATTCAATTTTCTGCTAGCATATGCCACTGGGCTTAATTCCCCATCCAATGCATCTGATTTCTGTAGTAGAGTTGCACCTAACCCAATATTACTTGCATCCGTCCTTACTATGAATTCTTGACTTAAGTCAGGTAATTTCAAAATGGGTTTACTTGTGAGCTTTTCCTTCAATTCTTGGTAAGTCATTTCACATTGTGGTGTCCATGTAATGCGATCTGGATGTCCTTTACGTGTCAATTCAGTTAACGGTGCACATATGGAATGAAAGTTTTTGATATACTTCTGGTAGAAACCACATAATGAGACAAAGGATCTCACGTCCTTCTTGGTTTGTGGTCTCGGGGCTTTCTGTAGTTTCTCTAAATTCTTTGGGTCAGGGGTCATGTTTCCCTGATAAACTGTGTGTCCCAAAAATTCCAATTCTTTACATCCAACGCAACATTTGGTTGGTCGGGCTGTTAAATTTGCCTCCCTAAGTCGATTAAACAGCATGTTCAGAGAGTCAATGTGTTCCTCAAATGTTTCTGTTGCTATCAGGATATCATCCATGAAATTTGTTATACATGGATTATTCAGAGGGTCCAATAATTTTCTCATCATTCTAGAGAAGACACTAGGCGCATTCTTCAATCCAAATGGCAATCTATTAAACTCATAGTGTCCTTCTGAGGTACTAAAAGCTAGGTATGCTCTAACCTCAGGCTTTACTGGAATCTGATAGTATCCTTTACTCAGATCCACTTTTGAGAAATATTTAGCTTTATTTAGTCTGGCAAACAGCTGATTTGTATCCGGCAATGGATCCACCTGTCCTTCTGTAATAGCATTCAGTCTCCTGTAATCTATACAGAGTCTATGTTCTCCAGAGGGCTTCGTTAAGAGTACAACACCGGAACTATATGAGGATTCACTGTGTGAAATAATTCCCTCCTTCAATAGATAATCTATCTCTTCCTTCAAAGCTTTCTCCTTAGCAAACGGAATCGAATATGGTTTCATACAGACAGGTGTGGGGTCTATCAGTTTCATATCATATTCCAATAGGTTTGTATGCCCTGGTCGGTCTGTTAACACCTCTGCATGATTATTTAGAACCTGTTGCACTCTCTCTTTCTGAGTTTTCGTTAAATGTGTACTGATTTTCACCTGTGCTGCTGTCTCACAGGGGTGTAATGGATACTCAAATGATGAAAGTGGTTCCTTTTTCATCTCCATGGCGATGGACAAGGTCAACAAGTGTGTCTCCTCCTGATGTTCTCTTTCCAAATATTTCTTCAGGAGATTCACATGATAGATTTTTTCTTTCCCCTTCTTATCTATCTTATAATTTGTTCTAGATACCTTCTCTAAAACTGTATATGGACCCTGCCATCCAATTTGTAACTTATTCTGACTCCCGGGCAAAAGAAGCAGTACTTTCTCTCCCACAGCCAAATTTCTGTCTTTCGCCTTCCTGTTATAATAGGCAGCATGTTTCTTCCTGGCTTGTTTCAAATTTTCATTGGCAAGTTTCCAGCCAGTTTTTAAACGAGTGGTCAGCTCATTCACATATTGGTATGAAGATGTAATGTTTTCCTCTGCCTTTTCATCAGTCCACGTTCTTAACAAAGCTACATATGGACCTTTAATTGTGTGGACCTATTTGTCCATGCACCGGTATGGTCTCTTCCACTCGAAGCTTTATAGTGATGATTTTTCCTCCCAGAATTATCATGCACAAAACGACCGCTACCAATTCTTTTCTTGGGGCTGTCTCCCCACTTAAAATTCTTGATGAGAGATTTCGTATCTACATCCTCTTCCTCCAGTTTGTTTGAGTCCGATTGAGGGATTTTCGGCTTATCCTGGGGTAAGACATCTGTTTGCACTCTCCGCATAGTGGCCATTGTAAAACAGTTAAGTGAAGCTTGTCCGTGAAAAGGGGATTCCCATTCCATTTGGTCCACTTTATCAAATCTATTTTTCTTTTTATTATCAGGCCTAATTTTGCCCCGTGGCGTGTCCAGGTCCTGATCCATGTTCCCACTTGTGGGTGTTCCCTCATGTGCTATGCTACACCTTTCTACAAAATTCTCAATGTCCCATCTTGCTTTGGGCCAATAATAATTGTGAGCCACCTTTTGAATGATGGTACCTATCTTCTCATGGTCCCCATCTGGTTTCACATGTAGGCTCCTTATTAAGTCTGCCCTATATCTTTTAGGAAGTACCAGCTGTCCCTGACCTTTGGATCTAGCTCCAGTCTTCCTATACGTCAACTTGTTTTTCATGTAAAAATCTCCCTTGCCTGGAGTTGTATGACAAGTTGACAATTTTCTGAAACAAGGCTTGAGTGTTTTATCCCCAGCCTGTGCCTTCCTCATCTCTTCTGGAGTGGTCTCCAACATAATATCCTCCTCCTGTCTTGAGGTCGACCTGACCTGAAGGGTTGCCATATACACAGGTTTCCTTCTGCAACGGTCAGTGTCATGATTGTCCATCTGACAATTCTTACACCACCTTTTTCCTTGGTTGCAAGATTTTCTTTCATCATATTTCCTTTCATCGAATTGTGGGAATTTATTTTTATTTTCATACCGTGGCCTATCAAATTGGTGCTTACCTTTGTTTTGATCCCTAGGATCAAATTTATTAAAGTTCTGTGGTGCCCTAAAGTTATCCCTTGTTTCTTTTTATTACCTGTTACCTCTGCTTGAGCTGCTTGATACCTTTCAGCAACATTTAGCAACTCACCCAGCCTCTCTGCACCTTGTTCCATGAGAAACTTTCTCAGGTCTGGAGCCATGGACTCTCTTAATTGCTCTATAAGGACCATTTCCTTAAGATCTTGGGTTTTCCCCAGAGAAGTCCATTTCTCCAAGTATGTCTCTATTCGTGCAGAGAACTGGTGATAGGTTTCACCTGACAGTAGTTTAGCATTCCTAAATTTTTTCCTATAGAATTCTGCATTCTTTTCATATCTTAACAAAAGAGCCTGCTTTAGCATGTCATAATTTTCCTGATCACCTCTGCTCATTTTTGCAAAAACTTCATAAGCTGCCCCACGAAGTCCCTGAGATAACTTTAAGCTCCACCTTTCTCTCTCTAACCCATATGTGGTAGCTAATAGTTCATACCTATTTAGGTAGCTCTCTATATCATCGTCTTTCTCAACAAAATGATCTAAATGAAAATTCATAGCTGAGGTTGAGGCTCCCTGGCTAGCAGTAGCATCAGAGGCAAAGGGACTGGCACCATTTTCAGGAGCATGGCCCTGAAACTCAAACTCCCTTAGTCGTAACTCATGTTCCCTTTGTAATCTCTTCTCCTCCTTTTCTGCTTCCCTCTCTGCAGCTAATTTCTTGTCTTCCCTTTCTGCAGCTAATTTCTTCTCTTCCCTTTCTGCAGCTAATTTCTTCTCTTCCCTTTCTGCAGCTAATTTCTTCTCTTCCCTTTCTGCAGCTAATTTCTTCTCTTCCCTTTCTGCAGCTAATTTCTTCTCTTCCCTTTCTGCAGCCTGTCTTCTTTCCTCGGCTTCCAATGCTTTAGCCTCTTTGTCAGCCTCAATCTGCAACCTCTTAGTCTCAGCCTCAGCCTCAAATTGTAACTTCTTAATTTCCCTTTCAGCCTCTAACTTTCTTTCGGCTTCAAACCTTCTTTCTTCGCGTTCAATAAATTTGTCACATTCCGTAGTGACATAGGCAACCATAACTTGCCCATCTAATCCTAACTCTTTTGCAGTCTGAACAGCAGCAGATCGAAACTTGGCCAGGTCCGCCATTGTCTATCAGGTAAATTTATACAATGTCTAACCAACAATTCAATCTCTAAATATATATCTAATGGACAACACAGGCACCGTGAGCTCAACCTTATTTAATTCCACCCAAGGATACCTTTTAATTCTTATATTCCCTGAAGTGAATTACCCCCAATATTTTTAATAGGGAAAGATTCAAAATCCCAAGAGCGAGCCCCCAATATATGTGGTGAAGTGGGATGTTATAAATATTTATAGGGGACTTAGTGTACTGACTGAGATCAGCTGTGAAGGTATCTATATCTAATAAGAGTAGTGTATTATAGATAACCTTACTTGCTGCCACATATATATATATCTCAGTCAGAATTATTCTGGAATAGTGTGATGACTACGTTGTATGTCTAGGGTATGTGTATGATGAAGGGTAAGTCATAACAACAACAGACAGATAAACAATTTAATTTATTCCACCACACTTGACAACACTGTGACACTCACATACATAAAACACTCTACAAGGATATCTTAAAGGAGTCACTGATAACTTTTCAAATAACAATATGTATTCATTGCTGTCATGAATGAATATGTGTCCTGATTCAAATACAAAGGGAACCAGGAATCACAATCAATTTTAATTACAAGTTATATGTACAGAATTTCTCAATATGAATATTGTAGTGACATATATTATTAAAAGTATCCTATGTGTGTCAGTTGTGTAGTAGTAATATGAGGTAATACTGGTTTTGTTTTGTTCAAGCTCTGTTGGTATTTGTCATCATGACTTCAATAGTTTGTCTTTATTGGAACTAGTATTGGAGATGTTCTCAGTTCCTGATATTAAAACAATTTACTTCCCCTCTTATGTTTATGTTACAATGTTATTTTAAGATGGGGGTACATAATTTTGAGCTCAGCTGGCCACATCAGCTTATCTTGCGTGATGGCGGCAGGAAAGGACTCCTCTACTCGATTTCTCCCCTGTGCTCTGGAGACACCTCACTGATAGCTAAATGGACCAAGGAGTATGCTGTCCGACTCTGGATTCAGCAAAGCTCTGACCAGGTGCTGCTCAATACCATCAAGACCACGGTCCCTGAAAACAAGAAGGATGTACCTTCTACTTCATAACTAATTGATACTCTAGTTCTACACTGAGCACAATACACCACAAACATTGAGTTCAGAGCGTTAGGCCAACTGTCAGCTTCATCTGAAATACTTTATACCAGTATTAACCTCCTTAATGGTTACTACGCCTCTGCACTTCCAGCATTATTTCTTTCTAGTCAATCATCTAGGTGTCAGTGTACTGTGTGGCCATTCCATGCCGTTTTACTTTCCTCCGACACCTTCTGTTCAGGCTGGAGCATTATAGGCTTTACATCATGTTTGCTACTGAACTACACATATATACAGGCATAAATTAACAATTCACATTCAATTTTCATTAAAAGATACTGAATGTTTCAAGCTTACCACAATTCATAGAATAAACACAGATACGTTGACTAGCAATGAATTCTGGCACAAATTCCCATCTGCTTATGTTCCAGGCTTTTATTTAGCAAAAATATGAGCTGGCTTCAACGCACTGTTGCTTTATCAAGCTTATTTGAACTAGTGGTCTCGAACTAACGCTCCTAAGTGATTATATCAGCGAGTCTGGCCAATGGAGCCACGTTTCGACAAGTGTTTGAAAAAATTTTACCTTCCTACGTCTCCCCTAACAACCAAAGATAGTATTTATAGTCCGACCAATCGTGTTTAGTCTTATATTTGTTGCGCTCCAATCAATTTGGAGTTTACATGGTAGGCTATTTCCGTACGCAAGGTTTTTTCAAACACGTTATAAAAAAATTTTATGAGCAGAAATGATTTCATGCTGTCAGGCATCCCTACTATTTTATTTTGGTTATAACTTGTTAATTCCTAGACTATTTGCGTAACGTTTTACATATTCTTTGTCAGCAAGCCCTAAGGAACCCAAATATGCAAATTTAAAAGAGCTAAGTGGCTGCGTTCAAAATATGCAATTTCTTCTACCTCCTGTTTCGAAGATGTGCTGTCTGGGTACTGTAATGTTTTCAAACGTAAACCCATCTATTGTCATCTTTTCTAATAAGAGTTTTTCAGGATTTAAAAACCTAACTCTGGGAAGGTTAGTGTTTTTATCACTGTCCGTCCGAAAAAGTTAGTGCATGTGGCCTTACACGCGTGATAGTAGTAAGTGTGTATCGCGTTACGCTTGTTGGGGTGGCATTAATAGCGAGACGCGTGTTCAATTTTGCATGCGTTCCTGATTTTCAGCCCTCCCTTCTCTTTCTATTTGAGTCCTTCTGTTCGTTCGTTTTGGTAACGCAGTATAATTAATGTTAGGATTAATTTAGGTCATTACGCATTGTGCCTCTCAATGTTTTTCTCAGAAATGCAATACCCGTTTTAATGATGTTTTACTCTTCACCTGGGAGTCCTTGTTGTAAGATAATTCAATGGGTAGGTGCAGAAATTTCAAGTTCAACACTCGCCAAAGCTCCTACTGGATATTCAACAGCATATAAGTCTGGTTGGAGACTGGTTGGCGTTTATAAGCACTCAGCAGGTTTCCTGTCACCAGCCGGCAACAGGAACATAGACCCTCTGCAACAAAAGGACACCCTGGCCTTTTATCTCTGATCATTTATTCTAACACTTAATTTCCTACGTGGGTATGGGGTCAGCCTCGCGTTCCTTACAAAAGAACTCGCCCCGAATTGTACAGGACTCCCACCTGGTTGTGACCACACCTCAAGTCCTTATAGTAAATACGCCACTGTACGTTCACATACTTTTCCTCCATACAATAATGTGGAGTAACCACATTTCCTGTGATATGATCTTCTCTTCTTTTCTTTTCACTTATATTTGCTTCAGGCATGTTAAACAGTGATCATTAAACACAGCGGCTTTCTAAACTATTTTTAATACAATAATATGTCAACATAATCATAACAACATACATCAGTTAGACACCGTTTAATGTGAGGACTCAACAATCTCTGCTTCCGACATGTCCTTCACTTTTTTCCCCAATAGCAGTATCTAACTTTGTAGTTGGACCAAACATATTAAATTTCATAAAATATCCTTACCACAATCAAGAAATATATAAACAAATGACGCTGATTTGGTGAAGAAATGGCTTCAGCTTCCTCCGAACTGCACAGACTGTGAATTTATTCTTTATTTAAGTTTAAAATTAACACAGCTGTTTTTCAGCGTATCTGTATACAAATTTTAGTTCAACTGGCAATGAATAGTCAAAGCCTTTTGCTAATATTTACCAGCTCTAGCCAATCGAAACGTTCTACTACTTGAATTCAAAAGCAGTTTGAATGAAAAACCCAAAATAATTTTGAATAACTGGTGGTCGATTGGCCCGTCTGCTCTAGTCATGCCCAATACAAAGGATATCACGTTAGGATTACATTTCTCCTACCGTTCCCCTTTCCCATTCATACTCTGTTCACCCCAAGCGAATTTGAATGTACCTCCCTGCCTCTTTTTCCAGCTCGCGTCCCCCTAACGTTAACAAAAACATGAGCAGGGACGCCAGTGTGTCTGGTCGTGTGTTCTTAGATATTAGTATTTCTTCAATAACTTCTCTAATACTGGGATTATCATATATTTTAAAGTACATTCTTACTCAGCTAACTTTACGTCATACTACCATATAATTCTTATGGGGAACTTCATGATGGTTTAAAATTTCCAATTTTTGTCATGTCAATCGTCAAATAAAATTTTGCACAAGTCCGCCATCTTTCCTCTCCTTCGTCTTGCGAGCATGTATTTTTCAAATAACTAACTTGTTTTAGTTACATCAGAAATGCTACCACTAGGAGGAAACAAAATTGTCTGCGTGGTTATGCCTTGGCTGGTTTTTCCGCAGTGTGAATATATGCGTTGCAGACTGTGTCATCTGTGATAAACGAGCACAAAGGCCTTGTTGCTCCATCTTTTCCTACATCTTTCATATTGTATTTTCTCCGACATTTGCTCTTTCATCTCATATTTGCGATCCACATTTGCTATTTCATTGTTGTGATTACTCGCGACCGGTATCTAGAGAACCACATTTGTTCTTTCATCGGGGAAATAAAAGTCCTTTGATTGAGTCGCCATGCCCGACATTATCGTTTGAAGCCCACATTGCATCGTGATAAATCTGGTAAAAACACATATGGTCATCCGAATCAAACATCTGGGCATGCGGTATTTCTGTGACACCACATTGGACGCCCAGATTGGCCAAGGGAAAACGTCTCATGCTGTAATGGTGTTATCTTGGGTCGGCCGCGGTTCAGACAAGCGTTGATTTACCACATTGGACGCCCATCTTGGCCAGGTGAACAATAAACAATCATAGGTCAAACTACACCCACGTTTGGACTGACAGGGGAAAAGAGCGATCCTGTGAATGAGTGACCAGAGGGGCCATTAATGATTGGTTGGTATGAGCTGTACAAGAAACCCATATTGGACGGGCAGAAATATAATCTACTGCGTAGCTTGTTCTAGGAAGGAGTCCAGTTTTTTTACCTTGTGAGGAAGAGATTAAACCCAAAAACGCATAGCCTAATACACGTGTTTATTCAGAGTGGATGATAATTCAGTTCTGTGATTGTGTTCTTAAAGGATTTTGCGAAGGGAAAAGAAGGTTAGTAGATCTTATACTTATTAATACATTTTCTTATTTTTGTTTATTTTAACCTCACAGCTAAAATGTGAGAAAGATAAAGTTTCAAATAATTCTTGGCATAACTGATTAATAAAATCAGAAGATTTTCCTAGAAGATGATAGGATGATAGGAGGTAATAAATAGTTCATATTTCACCTTTATCATCATCACAGTCTCCCATGCGCACACACTCTCATGCACAAGATATTTAACATCATTAGAATTGAACTCAGAGAGAGAGAGAGATGAATAATGAGCAGTAGTTTAAATGCAAGTCAACCAGTGATGTTAAATGTGAAAAACTTACGAAGACTTTTGTGTGTCTTCAGTTCATCAGAAGTCTGAGTCTACACGCAACGTGTCTGACGTCTAACCAGAAATAAGTTATTAAAAACGGACATTTGGCTAGCAGAATTCGCCATAGGACATCTTTCATTCCTCAATTAAAAAGGAATATTGTCTCACCCACAAGTCATAATGTGGACGCAGCATTTTTCGTCACCATATACTGCTTGCTCACAAGTTCAATACATCGTTATCACAAGTTCAATACAGAGTCATCATAAATTCAAATCACTCGAAAGATCATTATTATCTGAAGTCAAGCAAAAGAGCTCAAAAGAGGAATTGCATATTTATACCACGTGCAACACACTCTTAAGCGCATTTTATGAAGCAGACTCGAAAGTATATGAATCACGACTACATACGCAAGATTATGAGTCTACATATCACTAACATTTCGTGAAGATATCCAGTCTGACCAGTACCGTCGGGAGATTAGACAACAGACCTTTTGTTCATATGACAACTATTAACTGTTGATCCACACTACAGAGATATACTCAAACAGTGAAGGAATATACATAGATATCTCGTAAGCGTTCTCCTTACGACAACAGTATTCATCAGAACGTCCTCAGCTTAGAGATACCCCACTCGACATAACGTATAACAACTTGGGACATTTTATGCATACATGTGAATCCTCATATCTAGGAGAAGCATTTAGAGACACATGGACTGTGTAGAGTACTCACCATTTTAGTAACACGTATCATATCACATCATCATTTCACTTTACACCAGTTCATTCTTAATTAACTATTACTTAATTAACTGTAATTTTATTATCTCATCTGTGTGTTTTGTGTGAATCGTCTTTCACCATCATCACGTTCTAACCATTACTAACCCTATATGTGTGGATATTTCATTAATAAACCCAACGATCGGTTGATCATTATCAAGAGTTTGTTAATGTATCACTCGTGCTGTCGGTGTTACATATTCACCTATAGGAACCTTTCTCTACTCAGATGAGGTTGGGGGCTTTTTCTTTACGGGATCTAAGGGCAGAAGCTAAGGTCGTGGGGAAACAGAACTCTTTCCATAATTAGTTAGAAAACACTGTCTAGTGGAAAGCATTCGCATTCCTGTCTTCTTGTCCCTATCTCGAATAGGTCTTTTTTCTTTCGTAACGAGCCAATTTCTAGAGACCTTATATCTAATATCTCCTAGACTATTCCTGGCAAAAACTACTGTTGTAGTTGCCCCAGTACTCACCACACGACATCATCGAAGCGGGGTGTAGACTGGGCGGGTTAATAATTTGCGTTACTAGTTAGCATTGTATCGTGTAATACTACCAAAAAAATGTAAGGATTACTACTGATTTTGCTACAAAGTTGACAGAATGTGTTACTTCAGATAGCTATATTGCGGTATGCTTCCGCCAATAGTTAATTGTAAGGCTAGACTACAAAGTGTATACAGCAGATTGGGCAAAAGTTAAATATTAGTAGTGTTTGTCGAAAACGAAACTAAAGCTTGTCAGATTTTTTCCGTGAAATCGTTCTGTAGGCTTAGCACTGTACAAAAAGCAGCCTGCTGGCGTCGAAGAGGCCAACCGTCAGACACATGCGGGCAAATGTATTTATTATCGTTTTATGCCTAAATCTTACTGAATTGAGCGTTTATTCTCGCAAACGTACCTCAAATGGGATATACATTATCAGGGCACAGTAGAATGGACACAACAACTTTGTTTAGATGATTCAAATCACCTGTCTGGGTAACTTATATTATTCCTCTTATGACTTGTGTTTATGATTCCTGAAGTTTCCAGTCTTTTGTATTTAAAATTGCGGGTTCTCTTTTAAGTTATAAAGACTCCTAAATACTTTGAACTGTCATTTTTAATTTAGGAATTCTTAGTCCGATGTCTCTCTGGCTCCTGGTAGTTGCAAATGTGACGTGGCGATGTAGTCTGAATTGTGTCCCCGATTTCGCAAGACTAAATTGCAATTTCTCAGTTCAAGTCCTAGATTGTACTTTTAGACCAACTTGCCAATGAAACCAAAGTCTATTTTGGCTCTCAAATTAAACCAATGGTAAGCTCTTTAGAACTATGTGGATCTGGGTGTTAAATCCTTACTATCCCCCCGCGTGTTTTAAAATATCAATTTTAAAATTTAAACACGTGACATCTTCCAAATATGTCCGTAATACTTTCGATTGCCCTGTATGCAAACTCACAAACACATCTGTAAACTCATTTCCTGTCTAAATGCTCTTCCCACCATAACCTCCCCAGACGGTTTATCTATATTATTGCTACAGAAATCGCCCAGCGGAAGCGATTATCTAATTATCATATGTGTTTTCGTGCATCCGCCAGACGGACATATATGAATCGCCGGCAACTTAGACAAACAATATGGCTTCCTTTCCGTACTCTGCCGGGTCGTACTGTTATGAGTAGCGGTCGGGACCACCTTGGATCAACCGTGACCGTCCCTATCAAAGGTGGCTAGACAAGTGATAAAAGTATTACCCGCTGACCTGTTCAATTAACTTATTAATGCTATGATTCACATGGTGAAACGTAAACAAGTCTGGAAGCCGTTGGCAAAAAATGTAGGTGCATAAAATATGTCAAATAATAGTACGACGAAGGAGAGAGAAAAGGGCGCAGAAGTACATGCACAAAACATTTTGTGACAACTCCTAATATATATATATATATATATATATATATATATATATATATATATATATATATATATATATATATATATATATATATATATATAATGCACATCACTCAATGTATGACAGAATTTGGAATCTGAGTTAATGTTATTGTTGATCAGAACCGACGTCATTGCACTCCGTCAAACCCATAGGTGCTCAATCTCCCTCAGCAAATGTCGAAGGTTATGAATGCTAATTGTTCCTGTTGTGCACTGGTTGTATACTCGCTGGATGCGTCCTCCCCTACGTCCATCCCTGCTGGTTTTACGTTTGATGCCAAATTCCAGCAGTCTTAGCCTGATGATTCATCGATTGCAGTGTCATTCTCTAATAGACTGTGGCAGCGCCACTGGTTATTTGGTTGTCGATGAGTTTATATTTTCAATTTGTTTAAACTGTTTGCAATGTTTGTTTCTTGCGTTGTGTATTAAATTGTCATTTAATGGTGAGGCACGTGTTCTGATCATATAGTGGAAATCTCTAGCGTTGTGTTTTATGCGACAACCCAGCAGGTTCGTTCTTCCGGATGAGAATGCTGCTATGTGTTGGTATTTCTTTGTCTCGTTATTGGAGAAGAATTAGCTCTTCGATTTAAAGAGTTGTTCTTGAGTGTTTTTATGTTTCATATAACTGTCTCTTGTCTATAATTCTCCAGTTATTTCGAGTTTAGGTTTTGGTTTGGTGATCTTGCACAGGAACATCTACTTAAAATGACGATTTGACCAAGACAATTTACATCAAAATAAATCTTGACAACCACAGTAACATCTACTAAAACTGTCAACCACAAATAGAACTTGGACGTTGCTGGACTCCATGACAAGGTACAGTAATGTTACTTCACAAAACTCCAGTAAAGATTAGTATGTTTATTAACTGACCATCCGTTTAACTCTTTTCTGCCAGTTTGCATTCTCTTCTTTTTGTTACAAACATGTTGCAATACATCAAAGTGGCAATATTTCAATAGCTTGGTCAAGGCGAATAATCTGTCCTGTCTTCTTTTCTGATCAAGGGTTATATCAATATACTTGGGACTATTTGCGTCGTTACTGTTAAGCCTACAATGTTCAGTTTTGAAGCTTCAACTGCAATGGTTCTCCTGTTAATACTACTGGCTCTGGTGTCGGCGAGATTTTCAGTCATTTAAAGAAAAACGTTTTACTTGTGATAAATGTCTTGTACAGCTTTCTAGTTGAGTAGTTACCACGAATAACGTATAGACATGAATTACCTCTTCTTAACATGAAATCACGGGCGTCGTTAACAAGGAGCTGGATGTTTAAAGAGTTGCAATCTTGGGTGAGATCTGTGTCTTAGTCTGTTCCTAAATCTAACACATTTGGCAGTTCTTGTGGTCTAAATGGTTGTTCTATCTTCTACCAGACCCTCCGTCTGCTCCCTTCAGCTGTTGCTCTCCGACTGGTGTTATACAATTAGCTTACTGCTTTTGTTTCCTCATTTTGCTAACTAATCGTCTCGCGATTCTATAGGTGTTGAAATATATTTAATTTTATTAAATTCTGCTGACTATACTAGTTTAAAGTTCATTGGAAGGGTTCTCAGTCTATTTTCATTACTAACTTCTAACTTATTGAAGGAGTTTCACTATTACAATTACTACATTGTGAGAACCATTGCTGACTTCAGGGGATTTACCTATATATTTCTGGAATCTCTGCTGATGTAATTTAGTACAGTCCGAAGTTCGACCTAATCATTAATTTCATTTGACAGACTGCCATTTCAATAAACTGCACAGTCCCAACATCGTCTGTTCTACTTTTAGTTAACTTAGCTACTAACACATATAGATACTTGTAGTCTATATAATCTATTTTCTTATTTGTCCTATTATTTATTTTTAACAAAATCGCCTGTGCACTCGCACGGCGACAAGACGAACATGAATTGCCCTCAGTATTTCGTCCTTATCTATGGCCAATGCACCTTTTATGGGTGCTCTTGAAGCTAGTCTGTCAGCTTTTTTACTGCCACGTACCCCGGCATCACCAAGACAGTAGATCAATATCAGTTCTTGAAGATTCGATGCTTCTATGGAAGTTTTTCATTCATGTCGAAGCCAACCATTTTGGACCTTTCGAAGCATGGATTGTGAGTCTGGTACAATAAATGCCTTTGTTAATCAAGTCTCAGACAGCCATCTTAAGGCAGCAGTAACTGCATCTACCTCAATTCTCATGCTGGAGGTTGTTATCATGTAAGTCCCGCTATGTTCAGCGACGGTTCTGCCTTTTGCTCTTGCAGAAAAGCTCCACCCTGATTTATCACCACAGATTGCAGACCCATCAGTGTGCACATTGGTATCATCATCCTCAGCATTATCGTTTATAAGCTGATGAATTTCCAACTCTGCTCTCCCATTGGCCCAAGTTCTGCTTTCTCTACCAAGGCTGATGATGACTTGCTGGTAGTTCATCTGTGACAAAACGTCTGAACATGACCTTTTGTGTGATCTCTCACACCTTCAGCTCTCCGGCAGTATCCTTTCTTTTTCTTCATTTTTCTCACGCATCGCTTTTATTTGGCATAAATCACGCTTTTTCATTTGTATTTTCACTATTTTGCTCTATGATGGACATAGCATAGTACAGTCTCTAACACGTCACTCCCCTATGCCAGAAATTGCTACGGGAGTAATGCGTATCTTATTGTTTACCACTTCTCAGACGTATTTATGCTTCGCCAGGTTTGGTGACCCGGCCGGCGATAATATTTTATCGCATAATCTGTCTGACCATCTTTTCAAGCGACGGTGTTTTGTTTATTCAAGCTACGTTGGGAAGGAGTGTTAAATAAAACCAGATTTGTTGTCTGGCGAAACACGATAACCCGTGCACGAGGCGGAACTTATGATATAAGCGCTTCCAGGTCATTCTTCATACGATAGATAACAACATTACTGCCTGTATGACACATGTGGGCAGACAAGAGTGATATAATCGCTTCCGGTCACTGGGTTAAAAGTAATCAAGGATGTATTATATATTAGACAATATGAGTCTACAAATGTGTTGGTGAGAGTGTATGCAAGGCATCAGATGTCCATATATGGTAATGCGTGACCTTTGCAGGCACGCACCTTATTTCACATGGAACTATTTTGAAATATCATACCCAATCTCCATGATTTAAAATGATTGGATCTTTCTTATTAGATTCACAAGATCACTAGAAGGAATATATGCTGACAATTTCACAGTTTTATTTCTCTGTGATTTGCACGCTCACCAAGACAACATCAGACCTCGCCACAGTGAAAACTAGATTCACAATTCCTATTTCTTAACCGAATCTTTTATCGGAGAACCAGATAACACTTAGAAAAGCATAGGAAATCCCTACATTTAATAAGGAACACCGGAACTAGGAAACTGAAAAAAACACTGAGTCAGAAGGGGCAATCTATTGTAAAATTAAAAGAAATCCCAGATACGTATTGTAAGAGAACGATTCGTCTCTTTTATTCATCTGCGCGACAAGTCTGTGGCCAGGATTGGCTTATTGGGTGGTACCATCAGAACGTACTATTTCTGGAACAAGACGGGATCAGTGGCCTGCGCTTTGAGACAAAGGACGCACTGTGTAGACTTTGCTTGAAGTTTCTTGGAGACGAGCTACACCCGACAACTTTGACCAGAGATGAGTGATCAGTGTGAAAAGACAGAACGGTCATTGGCAGCTAAGTTCAGACATATGCTGCCACCTGAACTTCTTAACCCTTTTCGCAATCCCCAATGTAGCAAAGTTAAATTTTGCTGGAGAGGTTATGATGGTAAAAGATAATGAATGTCGTTATGTATGTGTTAACCGTGTGAGGTCAAGCTATGTAAGACCTTGAGTCTAATAGATGATGTTGATGAATTCTCAAGGGACCTAACGCTACCTCTCTAGATCTCACACGGTGCTGTGTGTTACTTCTAATGTGTGGTGTTTGATGTGGCTAATGTCTAGGGTATGCAATTAAATGATGGTACATCAAAACAACACAATATAACTCACTATAAGGAACTTAATAAGTCTGTGGTTTAAGTTTGAATGTAGAATATTTTTGTACAATTTTATTGTGCCTGTCCTTCTTTTTCTTTGGACAGGTCTTTAAAACTGAAGAAAATATATGTTACACTAATGGTGAACTAAAAACAAGGACACTGGGTCCAACAATAATAATATTAATCTTAAAATGTTCCTTCAAGGGTTTTCACAGACTATTATTTACTAAGTATTGATGTGAGTCAGTTATTGGAGGAGCTGTGGTTGTCATCATCCCCCTGAGAGTTATAGTTTATTTGTAGGGAATCAATTTAACTCCAGATAAATTGTCAGAGTGCCCAGACTGTGGCACATCACCTTTAACTTCCCACGTGAAGATTCAACTCGATGGTGTGTCTCTGCAAAGAACTGCTGCTCTCAGAGATTCACTTGATAATAATATACAGAATATGCTGTACTGGAGACGTTACTGTCTTCTTATAGTACTTCAGGTTTCCTGTCACCGGCTGATAACAGGAAATAAAACCCTGCAACATAAAGGTCACCCTGGCCTTTTCATATCTGGTGTATATTTCACTTAACTCTCTACATGATATGATTTTGGGGTCAGCCTCGTGTGCAAACAAAGTGCACCAGCCCCTAAATTATATGAACTCACATCCTACTATGACCACACATCAGGTCCATATGGCAGATAAGCCACTGTCATTTTTCCATAGTTATCTTCAACACAATTTAATAGGAGTATGTACATCTCCTTCTATATGATTTTTCTTCTATTTCTATTTCTATATATACTATATGATAATATGATATATATATAAATATAGTACATACTCCTATTAAATTGTGTTGAAGAGAACTATGGAAAAATGACAGTGGCTTATCTGCCATATGGACCTGAGGTGTGGTCATAGTAGGATGTGAGTTCATATAATTTAGGGCTGGTGCACTTTGTTTGCACATGAGGCTGACCTCAAAATCATATCATGTAGAGAGTTAAGTGAAATATGCACCAGATATGAATAGGCCAGGGTATCCTTTATGTTGCAGGGTTTTATTTCCTGTTACCAGCCGGTGACAGGAAACCTAAGTACTATAAGAAGACAGTAACGTCTCCAGTACAGCGTATTCTGTTTATTATTATCAAGTGAATCTCTGAGAGCAGCAGTTCTTTGCAGAGACACACCATCAAGTTGAATCTTCACGTGGGAAATTAAAGGTGATGTGCCACAGTCTGGGCAATTAAGTTCGTTATAGTGAGTTATATTGTGTTGTTTTAATGTACCATCATTTCATTGCATACCCTAGACACTAGCCACATCAAACACCACACATTAGAAGTAACATACAACACCGTGTGAGATCTAGAGAGGTAGCGCTAGGTCCCTTGAGAATTCATCAACATCATCTATTAGACTCAAGGTCTTACATAGCTTGACCTCACACAGTTAACACATACATAACGACATTCATTATCTTTTACCATCATAACCTCTCCAGTAAAATTTAACTTTGCTACATTGGGGATTGCGAAAAGGGTTAAGAAGTTCAGGTGGCAGCATATGTTTGAACTTAGCTGCCAATGACCGTTCTGTCTTTTCACACTGATCACTTGTCTCTGGTCAAGGTTGTCGGGTTAGCTCATCTCCAAGAAACTTCAAGGAAAGTCTACGCAGTGCGTCCTTTGTCTCAAAGCGCAGGCCACTGATCCCGTCTTGTTCCAGAAATAGTACGTTCTGCTGGTACCACCAATAAGCCAATCCTGGCTACAGACTTGTCGCGCAGATGAATAAAAGAGACGAATCGTTCTCTTACAACACGTATCTGGGATTTCTTTTAATTTTACAATAGATTGCCCCTTCTAACTCCGTGTTTTTTCAGTTTCCTAGTTCCGGTGTTCCTTATTAAATGTAGGGATTTCCTGTGCTTTTCTAAGTGTTATCTGGTTCTTCGATAAAAGATTCGGTTAAGAAATAGGAATTATGAATCTAGTTTTCACTGTGGCGAGGTCTGATGTTGTCTTGGTGAGCGTGCAAATCACAGAGAAATAAAACTGTGAAATTATTAGCCTATATTCCTTCCAGTGATGTTGTGAATCTAATCAGAAAGATCCAATCATTTTAAATCATTGAGATTGGGTGTGATATTTCAAAATAGTTCCATGTGAAATAAGGTGCGTGCCTGCAAAGGTCACGCATTACCATATATGGACATCTGATGCCTTGCATACACTCTCACCAACACATTTGTAGACTCATATTGTCTAATATGTAATACATCCTTGATTACTTTTAACCCAGTGACCGGAAGCGATTATATCACTCTTGTCTGCCCACATGTGTCATGCAGGCAGTAATGTTGTTATCTATCGTATGAAAGATGACCTGGACGCGCTTATATCATAAGTTCCGCCTCGTGCACGGGTTATCGTGTTTCGCCAGACAACAAATCTGGTTTTATTTAACACTCCTTCCCAACTTAGCTTTAATAAACAAAACACCGTCGCTTGAAAAGATGGTCAGACAGATTATGCGATAAAATATTATCGCCGGCCGGGTCACCAAACCTGGCGAAGCGTAAATACGTCTGAGAAGTGGTAAACAATAAGATACGCATTACTCCCGTAGCAATTTCTGCCATAGGGGAGTGTCGTGTTAGAGACTTCACTATGCTATGTCCATCATAGAGCAAAATAGTGAAAATGCAAATGAAAAGGCGTAATTTATGCCAAATAAAAGCGATGCGTGAGAAAAATGAAGAAAAAGAAAGGATACTGCCGGAGAGCTGAAGGTGTGAGAGATCACACAAAAGGTCATGTTCAGACGTTTTTTCACAGATGAACTACCAGCAAGTCATCATCAGCCTTGGTAGAGAAAGCAGAACTTTGGCCAATGGGAGAGCAGAGTTGGAAATTCATCAGCTTATAAACGATAATGCTGAGGATGATGATGCCAATGTGCAAAAGATGGGTCTGCAATCTGTGGTAATAAATCAGGGTGGGGCTTTTCTGCAAGAGCAAAAGGCAGAACCATCGCTGAACATAGCGGGACTTACATGATAACAACCTCCAGCATGAGAATGGAGGTAGATGCAGTTACTGCTGCCTTAAGATGGCTGTCTGAGACTTGATTAACAAAGGCATTTATTGTATCAGACTCACAATCCATGCTTCGAAAGGTCCAAAGTGGTTGGCTTCGACATGAATGGAAAACCTCCATAGAAGCATCGAATCTTCAAGAACTGATATTGATCTACTGTCGTGGTCATGCCGGGTACGTAGCAGTGAAAAAGCTGATAGACTAGCTTCAAGAGCACCCATAAAAGGTGCATTGGCCATAGATAAGGACGAAATACTGAGGGCAATTCATGTTCGTCTTGTCGCCGTGCGAGTGCGCAGGCGATTTTGTTAAAAATAAATAATAGGACAAATAAGAAAATAGATTATATAGACTGACAAGTATCTATATGTGTTAGTAGCTAAGTTAACTAAAAGTAGAACAGACGATGTTGGGACTGTGCAGTTTATTGAAATGGCAGTGCAACTCTTTAAACATCCAGCTCCTTGTTAACGACGCCCGTGATTTCAATGTTAAGGCCGAGGTACTTCATGTCTATACGTTATTCGTGGTAACTACTCAACTAGAAAGCTGTACAAGACATTTATCACAAGTAAAACCGTTTTTTTCTTTAAATTTATCAGTTGAGAAAATCTCGCCGATACCAGAGCCAGTAGTATTAACAGGAGAACCATTGCAGTTGTTAAAAGCTTGTAAACTGAACCATTTATCTTAACAGTAACAACGCAAATTGAGTCCCCAAGTTTATGTGATATAACCTTGATCAGAAAAGAAGACAGGACAGATTGAATTGCCTTGAATGTACCAGAGCTATTAAATATTGCCACTTTGATGTATTGCAACATGCTTTGTAACAAAAAGAAGAGAATGCAAACTGGCAAAAAGAGTTTTAACGGATGGTCAGTTAATAAACATACTAATCTTTACTGCGAGTGTTTTGTGAAGTAACATTACTTAACCTTGTCATGGAGTCCTTAGCAACGTCCAAGTTCTATTTGTGGTTGAACAGTTTAGTAGATGTTACCTTGGTTGTCAAGATTTATTTTTGATGTAAATTGTCTTGGTCAAATCGTCATTTTAATAGATGTTCCTGTGCAAGATCACCAATGCCAAAAACCTAAACTCGAAATAACTGGAGAATTATATAGACAAGAGACCAGTTATATGAAACAGCTAAAAACACTCAAGAACCAACACTTCACATCGAAGAGCTAATTCTTCTGGAGAGCAATAACGAGACAAAGAAATACCAACACGTAGCAGCATTCTCATCCGGAAGAACGAACCTGCTGGGTTGTCGCATAAAACACACCACTAGAGATTTCCGCTATAGGATCAGAACACGTGCCTCACCATTAAATGACAATTCAATACACAACGCAAGAAACAAACATTACAAAAAGTTTAAACAAATTGAAAATATAAACTCATCGACAACCAAATAACCAGTGGCGCTGCCACAGTCTATTAGAGAATGACACTGCAATCGATGAATCATCAAGGCTAAGACTGCTGGAATTTGGCATCAAACGTAAGACCAGCAGGGATGGACGTATGAGAGGACGCATCCGCCAAGTATACAACCAGTGCACAACAGGAACAATTAGCATTCATAGCCTTCGACATTTGCTGAGGGAGATTGAGCACCTGTGGGTTTGCCAGGAGTGCAATGACGTCGATTCTGATTAACATTAACATTGATTCCAAATTGTATCATACATTGAGTGATGTGCATTATGTATATATATATAATATATATATATATATATATTATATAATATAGTATTATTAATATATCTATAAATATATATATATATATATATAATATATATATATATATATATATATCTTAGGAGTTGTCACAAAATGTTTTGTGCATGTACTTCTGCGCCCTTTTCTCTCTCCTTCGTCGTACTATTATTTGACATATTTTATGCACCTACATTTTTTGCCAACGGCTTCCAGACTTGTTTACGTTTCACCATGTGAATCATAGCATTAATAAGTTAATTGAACAGGTCAGCGGGTTTTAATACTTTTATCACTTGTCTAGCCACCTTTGATAGGGACGGTCACGGTTGATCCAAGGTGGTCCCGACCGCTACTCATAACAGTACGACCCGGCAGAGTACGGAAAGGAAGCCATATTGTTTGTCTAAGTTGCCGGCGATTCATATATGTCCGTCTGGCGGATGCACGAAAACACATATGATAATTAGATAATCGCTTCCGCTGGGCGATTTCTGTAGCAATAATATAGATAAACCGTCTGGGGAGGTTATGGTGGGAAGAGCATTTAGACAGGAAATGAGTTTACAGATGTGTTTGTGAGTTTGCATACAGGGCAATCGAAAGTATTACGGACATATTTGAAAGATGTCACGAGTTAAAATTTTAAAATTGATATTTTAAAACACGCGGGGGGATAGTAAGGATTTAACACCCCGACCCACATAGTTCTAAAGAGCGTACTATTGGTTTAATTTGAGAGCCGGGATAGACTTTGGCTTTCATTGGCAAGTTGGTCTAAAAGTACAATCTAGGACTTGAACTGAGAAATGGCAATATAATCTTGCGAAATCGGAGACACAATTGCCACGTCACATTTGCAACTCCCAGGAGCCAGAGAGACATCGGACTAAGAATTCCTAAATTAAAAGTGGCAGTTCAAAGTATGTGGGCGTCTTTATAACTTAAAAGAGAACCCGCAATTTTAAATACAAAGACTGGAAACTTCAGGAATCATAAACACAAGTCATAAGAGGAATAATATAAGTTACCCAGACAGGTGATTTGAATCATCTAAACAAAGTTGTTGTGTCCATTCTACTGTGCCCTGATAATGTATCTCCCATTTGAGGTACGTTTGCGAGAATAAAAACGCTCAATTCAGTAAGATTTAGGCATTTAAAAACGATTAATAAATACATTTGCCCGCATGTGTCTGACGGTTGGCCTCTTCGACGCAGCAGGCTGCTTTTTGTACAGTGCTAAGCCTACAGAAACGATTTCACGGAAAAAATCTGACAAGCTTTAGTTTTCGTTTTCGACAAACACTACTAATATTTTAACTTTTGCCCAATCTGCTGTATACACTTTGTAGTCTAGCCTTACAATTAACTATTGGCGGAAGCATACCGCAATATAGCTATCTGAAGTAACACATTCTGTCAACTTTGTAGCAAAATCAGTAGTAATCCTTACATTTTTTTGGTAGTATTACACGATACAATGCTAACTAGTAACGCAAATTATTAACCCGCCCAGTCTACACCCCGCTTCGATGATGTCGTGTGGTGAGTACTGGGGCAACTACAACAGTAGTTTTTGCCAGGAATAGTCTAGGAGATATTAGATATAAGGTCTCTAGAAATTGGCTCGTTACGAAAGAAAAAAGACCTATTCGAGATAGGGACAAGAAGACAGGAATGCGAATGCTTTCCACTAGACAGTGTTTTCTAACTAATTATGGAAAGAGTTCTGTTTCCCCACGACCTTAGCTTCTGCCCTTAGATCCCGTAAAGAAAAAGCCCCCAACCTCATCTGAGTAGAGAAAGGTTCCTATAGGTGAATATGTAACACCGACAGCACGAGTGATACATTAACAAACTCTTGATAATGATCAACCGATCGTTGGGTTTATTAATGAAATATCCACACATATAGGGTTAGTAATGGTTAGAACGTGATGATGGTGAAAGACGATTCACACAAAACACACAGATGAGATAATAAAATTTTTTTCACAGTTAAATTAAGTAATAGTTAATTAAGAATGAACTGGTGTAAAGTGGAAATGATGATGTGATATGATACGTGTTACTAAAATGGTGAGTACTCTACACAGTCCATGTGTCTCTAAATGCTTCTCCTAGATATGAGGATTCACATGTATGCATAAAATGTCCCAAGTTGTTATACGTTATGTCGAATGGGGTATCTCTAAGCTGAGGACGTTCTGATGAATACTGTTGTCGTACGGAGAACGCTTACGAGATATCTATGTATATTCCTTCACTGTTTGAGTATATCTCTGTAGTGTGGATCAACAGTTAATAGTTGTCATATGAACAAAAGGTCTGTTGTCTAATCTCCCGACGGTACTGGTCAGACTGGATATCTTCACGAAATGTTAGTGATATGTAGACTCATAATCTTGCGTATGTAGTCGTGATTCATATACTTTCGAGTCTGCTTCATAAAATGCGCTTAAGAGTGTGTTGCACGTGGTATAAATATGCAATTCCTCTTTTGAGCTCTTTTGCTTGACTTCAGATAATAATGATCTTTCGAGTGATTTGAATTTATGATGACTCTGTATTGAACTTGTGATAACGATGTATTGAACTTGTGAGCAAGCAGTATATGGTGACGAAAAATGCTGCGTCCACCTTATGACTTGTGGGTGAGACAATATTCCTTTTTAATTGAGGAATGAAGATGTCCTATGGCGAATTCTGCTAGCCAAATGTCCGTTTTTAATAACTTATTTCTGGTTAGACGTCAGACACGTTGCGTGTAGACTCAGACTTCTGATGAACTGAAGACACACAAAAGTCTTCGTAAGTTTTCACATTTAACATCACTGGTTGACTTGCATTTAAACTACTGCTCATTATTCATCTCTCTCTCTCTGAGTTCAATTCTAATGATGTTAAATATCTTGTGCATGAGAGTGTGTGCGCATGGGAGACTGTGATGATGATAAAGGTGAAATATGAACTATTTATTACCTCCTATCATCCTATCATCTTCTAGGAAAATCTTCTGATTTTATTAATCAGTTATGCCAAGAATTATTTGAAACTTTATCTTCCTCACATTTTAGCTGTGAGGTTAAAATAAACAAAAATAAGAAAATGTATTAATAAGTATAAGATCTACTAACCTTCTTTTCCCTTCGCAAAATCCTTTAAGAACACAATCACAGAACTGAATTATCATCCACTCTGAATAAACACGTGTATTAGGCTATGCGTTTTTGGGTTTAATCTCTTCCTCACAAGGTAAAAACTGGACTCCTTCCTAGAACAAGCTACGCAGTAGATTATATTTCTGCCCGTCCAATATGGGTTTCTTGTACAGCTCATACCAACCAATCATTAATGGCCCCTCTGGTCACTCATTCACAGGATCGCTCTTTTGCCTGTCAGTCCAAACGTGGGTGTAGTTTGACCTCTGATTGTTTATTGTTCACCTGGCCAAGATGGGCGTCCAATGTGGTAAATCAACGCTTGTCTGAACCGCGGCCGACCCAAGATAACACCATTACAGCATGAGACGTTTTCCCTTGGCCAATCTGGGCGTCCAATGTGGTGTCACAGAAATTACCGCATGCCCAGATGTTTGATTCGGATGACCATATGTGTTTTTACCAGATTTATCACGATGCAATGTGGGCTTCAAACGATAATGTCGGGCATGGCGACTCAATCAAAGGACTTTTATTTCCCCGATGAAAGAACAAATGTGGTTCTCTAGATACCGGTCGCGAGTAATCACAACAATGAAATAGCAAATGTGGATCGCAAATATGAGATGAAAGAGCAAATGTCGGAGAAAATACAATATGAAAGATGTAGGAAAAGATGGAGCAACAAGGCCTTTGTGCTCGTTTATCACAGATGACACAGTCTGCAACGCATATATTCACACTGCGGAAAAACCAGCCAAGGCATAACCACGCAGACAATTTTGTTCCTCCTAGTGGTAGCATTTCTGATGTAACTAAAACAAGTTAGTTATTTTTGAAAAATACATGCTCGCAAGACGAAGGAGAGGAAAGATGGCGGACTTGTGCAAAATTTTATTTGACGATTGACATGACAAAAATTGGAAATTTTAAACCATCATGAAGTTCCCCATAAGAATTATATGGTAGTATGACGTAAAGTTAGCTGAGTAAGAATGTACTTTAAAATATATGATAATCCCAGTATTAGAGAAGTTATTGAAGAAATACTAATATCTAAGAACACACGACCAGACACACTGGCGTCCCTGCTCATGTTTTTGTTAACGTTAGGGGACGCGAGCTGGAAAAAGAGGCAGGGAGGTACATTCAAATTCGCTTGGGGTGAACAGAGTATGAATGGGAAAGGGGAACGGTAGGAGAAATGTAATCCTAAACGTGATATCCTTTGTATTGGGCATGACTAGAGCAGACGGGCTAATTGACCACCAGTTATTCAAAATTATTTTGGGTTTTTCATTCAAACTGCATTTGAATTCAAGTAGTAGAACGTTACGATTGGCTAGAGCTGGTAAATATTAGCAAAAGGCTTTGACTATTCATTGCCAGTTGAACTAAAAATTTTATACAGATACGCTGAAAAACAGCTGTGTTAATTTTAAACTTAAATAAAGAATAAATTCACAGTCTGTGCAGATCGGAGGGGGCTGAGGCCATTTATTCACCAAATCAGCGTCACTTGTTTATATATTTCGTGATTGTGGTGAGGATATGTTATGAAATTTAATAGGTTGGGTCCAACTACAAAGGTAGATACTGCTATTGGGGAAAAAAGTGAAGGACCATGTCGGAAGCAGAGATTGTTGAGTCCTCACATTTAAAACGGTGTCTAACTGATGTATGTTGTTATGATTATGGTTGACATATTATTGTATTAAAAAATAGTTTAGAAAGGGCCGCTGTGTTTAATGATCACTGTTTAACATGCCTGAAGCAAATATAAGTGAAAAGAAAAGAAGAGAAGATTATCACAGAAATGTGGTTACTCCACATATTTATCCGGCTGGTGACAGGAAACCTGCTGAGTGCTTATAAACGCCAACCAGTCTCCAACCAGACTTATATGCTGTTGAATATCCAGTAGGAGCTTTGGCGAGTGTTGAACTTGAAATTTCTGCACCTACCCATTGAATTATCTTACAACAAGGACTCCCAGGTGAAGAGTAAAACATCTGGGGCATCTCTGACATTTTCTTGTGTTTCCAAATATTACACAGGAATTTTATGGGGGTATGTCGTGGAATATTCTAATCCACATATATAAATTAAAAGGTAAATGTAAAGCTTAACAAATAAATTCTAATAAAGAAAAGAGCAATGGTAAAATAACAGTGCTGTCACAAGGAATGTACTCGAAATCCCCTTTGTTTTATGCTTCGTCTGCAAATTGTAACGTTTCCACGTTAAATATAAGCCACTGCATAAATACAAGCGTTTCCACAACACATTAAAACGGGTATTGCATTTCTGAGAAAAACATTGAGAGGCACAATGCGTAATGACCTAAATTAATCCTAACATTAATTATACTGCGTTACCAAAACGAACGAACAGAAGGACTCAAATAGAAAGAGAAGGGAGGGCTGAAAATCAGGAACGCATGCAAAATTGAACACGCGTCTCGCTATTAATGCCACCCCAACAAGCGTAACGCGATACACACTTACTACTATCACGCGTGTAAGGCCACATGCACTAACTTTTTCGGACGGACAGTGATAAAAAACACTAACCTTCCCAGAGTTAGGTTTTTAAATCCTGAAAAACTCTTATTAGAAAAGATGACAATAGATGGGTTTACGTTTGAAAACATTACAGTACCCAGACAGCACATCTTCGAAACAGGAGGTAGAAGAAATTGCATATTTTGAACGCAGCCACTTAGCTCTTTTAAATTTGCATATTTGGGTTCCTTAGGGCTTGCTGACAAAGAATATGTAAAACGTTACGCAAATAGTCTAGGAATTAACAAGTTATAACCAAAATAAAATAGTAGGGATGCCTGACAGCATGAAATCATTTCTGCTCATAAAATTTTTTTTATAACGTGTTTGAAAAAACCTTGCGTACGGAAATAGCCTACCATGTAAACTCCAAATTGATTGGAGCGCAACAAATATAAGACTAAACACGATTGGTCGGACTATAAATACTATCTTTGGTTGTTAGGGGAGACGTAGGAAGGTAAAATTTTTTCAAACACTTGTCGAAACGTGGCTCCATTGGCCAGACTCGCTGATATAATCACTTAGGAGCGTTAGTTCGAGACCACTAGTTCAAATAAGCTTGATAAAGCAACAGTGCGTTGAAGCCAGCTCATATTTTTGCTAAATAAAAGCCTGGAACATAAGCAGATGGGAATTTGTGCCAGAATTCATTGCTAGTCAACGTATCTGTGTTTATTCTATGAATTGTGGTAAGCTTGAAACATTCAGTATCTTTTAATGAAAATTGAATGTGAATTGTTAATTTATGCCTGTATATATGTGTAGTTCAGTAGCAAACATGATGTAAAGCCTATAATGCTCCAGCCTGAACAGAAGGTGTCGGAGGAAAGTAAAACGGCATGGAATGGCCACACAGTACACTGAGGAGTCTTTTCCTGCCGCCATCACGCAAGATAAGCTGATGTGGCCAGCTGAGCTCAAAATTATGTACCCCCATCTTAAAATAACATTGTAACATAAACTTAAGAGGGGAAGTAAATTGTTTTAATATCAGGAACTGAGAACATCTCCAATACTAGTTCCAATAAAGACAAACTATTGAAGTCATGATGACAAATACCAACAGAGCTTGAACAAAACAAAACCAGTATTACCTCATATTACTACTACACAACTGACACACATAGGATACTTTTAATAATATATGTCACTACAATATTCATATTGAGAAATTCTGTACATATAACTTGTAATTAAAATTGATTGTGATTCCTGGTTCCCTTTGTATTTGAATCAGGACACATATTCATTCATGACAGCAATGAATACATATTGTTATTTGAAAAGTTATCAGTGACTCCTTTAAGATATCCTTGTAGAGTGTTTTATGTATGTGAGTGTCACAGTGTTGTCAAGTGTGGTGGAATAAATTAAATTGTTTATCTGTCTGTTGTTGTTATGACTTACCCTTCATCATACACATACCCTAGACATACAACGTAGTCATCACACTATTCCAGAATAATTCTGACTGAGATATATATATATGTGGCAGCAAGTAAGGTTATCTATAATACACTACTCTTATTAGATATAGATACCTTCACAGCTGATCTCAGTCAGTACACTAAGTCCCCTATAAATATTTATAACATCCCACTTCACCACATATATTGGGGGCTCGCTCTTGGGATTTTGAATCTTTCCCTATTAAAAATATTGGGGGTAATTCACTTCAGGGAATATAAGAATTAAAAGGTATCCTTGGGTGGAATTAAATAAGGTTGAGCTCACGGTGCCTGTGTTGTCCATTAGATATATATTTAGAGATTGAATTGTTGGTTAGACATTGTATAAATTTACCTGATAGACAATGGCGGACCTGGCCAAGTTTCGATCTGCTGCTGTTCAGACTGCAAAAGAGTTAGGATTAGATGGGCAAGTTATGGTTGCCTATGTCACTACGGAATGTGACAAATTTATTGAACGCGAAGAAAGAAGGTTTGAAGCCGAAAGAAAGTTAGAGGCTGAAAGGGAAATTAAGAAGTTACAATTTGAGGCTGAGGCTGAGACTAAGAGGTTGCAGATTGAGGCTGACAAAGAGGCTAAAGCATTGGAGGCCGAGGAAAGAAGACAGGCTGCAGAAAGGGAAGAGAAGAAATTAGCTGCAGAAAGGGAAGAGAAGAAATTAGCTGCAGAAAGGGAAGAGAAGAAATTAGCTGCAGAAAGGGAAGAGAAGAAATTAGCTGCAGAAAGGGAAGAGAAGAAATTAGCTGCAGAAAGGGAAGACAAGAAATTAGCTGCAGAGAGGGAAGCAGAAAAGGAGGAGAAGAGATTACAAAGGGAACATGAGTTACGACTAAGGGAGTTTGAGTTTCAGGGCCATGCTCCTGAAAATGGTGCCAGTCCCTTTGCCTCTGATGCTACTGCTAGCCAGGGAGCCTCAACCTCAGCTATGAATTTTCATTTAGATCATTTTGTTGAGAAAGACGATGATATAGAGAGCTATCTAAATAGGTATGAACTATTAGCTACCACATATGGGTTAGAGAGAGAAAGGTGGAGCTTAAAGTTATCTCAGGGACTTCGTGGGGCAGCTTATGAAGTTTTTTTGCAAAAATGAGCAGAGGTGATCAGGAAAATTATGACATGCTAAAGCAGGCTCTTTTGTTAAGATATGAAAAGAATGCAGAATTTTATAGGAAAAAATTTAGGAATGCTAAACTACTGTCAGGTGAAACCTATCACCAGTTCTCGGCACGAATAGAGACATACTTGGAGAAATGGACTTCTCTGGGGAAAACCCAAGATCTTAAGGAAATGGTCCTTATAGAGCAATTAAGAGAGTCCATGGCTCCAGACCTGAGAAAGTTTCTCATGGAACAAGGTGCAGAGAGGCTGGGTGAGTTGCTAAATGTTGCTGAAAGGTATCAAGCAGCTCAAGCAGAGGTAACAGGTAATAAAAAGAAACAAGGGATAACTTTAGGGCACCACAGAACTTTAATAAATTTGATCCTAGGGATCAAAACAAAGGTAAGCACCAATTTGATAGGCCACGGTATGAAAATAAAAATAAATTCCCACAATTCGATGAAAGGAAATATGATGAAAGAAAATCTTTCAACCAAGGAAAAAGGTGGTGTAAGAATTGTCAGATGGACAATCATGACACTGACCGTTGCAGAAGGAAACCTGTGTATATGGCAACCCTTCAGGTCAGGTCGACCTCAAGACAGGAGGAGGATATTATGTTGGATACCACTCCAGAAGAGATGAGGAAGGCACAGGCTGGGGATAAAACACTCAAGCCTTGTTTCAGGAAATTGTCAACTTGTCATACAACTCCAGGCAAGGGAGATTTTTACATGAAAAACAAGTTGATGTATAGGAAGACTGGAGCTAGATCCAAAGGTCAGGGACAACTGGTACTTCCTAAAAGATATAGGGCAGACTTAATAAGGAGCCTACATGTGAAACCAGATGGGGACCATGAGAAGATAGGTACCATCATTCAAAAGGTGGCTCACAATTATTATTGGCCCAAAGCAAGATGGGACATTGAGAATTTTGTAGAAAGGTGTAGCATAGCACATGAGGGAACACCCACAAGTGGGAACATGGATCAGGACCTGGACACGCCACGGGGCAAAATTAGGCCTGATAATAAAAAGAAAAATAGATTTGATAAAGTGGACCAAATGGAATGGGAATCCCCTTTTCACGGACAAGCTTCACTTAACTGTTTTACAATGGCCACTATGCGGAGAGTGCAAAAAGATGTCTTACCCCAGGATAAGCCGAAAATCCCTCAATCGGACTTAAACAAACTGGAGGAAGAGGATGTAGATAGGAAATCTCTCATCAAGAATTTTAAGTGGGGAGAAAGCCCCAAAAGAAAAATTGGTAGCGGTCGTTTTGTGAATGATAATTCTGGGAGGAAAAATCATCACTATAAAGCTTCGAGTGGAAGAGACCATACCGGTGCATGGACAAATAGGTCCACACAATTAAAGGTCCATATGTAGCTTTGTTAAGAACGTGGACTGATGAAAAGGCAGAGGAAAACATTACATCTTCATACCAATATGTGAATGAGCTGACCACTCGTTTAAAAACTGGCTGGAAACTTGCCAATGAAAATTTGAAACAAGCCAGGAAGAAACATGCTGCCTATTATAACAGGAAGGCGAAAGACAGAAATTTGGCTGTGGGAGAGAAAGTACTGCTTCTTTTGCCCGGGAGTCAGAATAAGTTACAAATTGGATGGCAGGGTCCATATACAGTTTTTAGAGAAGGTATCTAGAACAAATTATAAGATAGATAAGAAGGGGAAAGAAAAAATCTATCATGTGAATCTCCTGAAGAAATATTTGGAAAGAGAACATCAGGAGGAGACACACTTGTTGACCTTGTCCATCGCCATGGAGATGAAAAAGGAACCACTTTCATCATTTGAGTATCCATTACACCCCTGTGAGACAGCAGCACAGGTGAAAATCAGTACACATTTAACGAAAACTCAGAAAGAGAGAGTGCAACAGGTTCTAAATAATCATGCAGAGGTGTTAACAGACCGACCAGGGCATACAAACCTATTGGAATATGATATGAAACTGATAGACCCCACACCTGTCTGTATGAAACCATATTCGATTCCGTTTGCTAAGGAGAAAGCTTTGATGGAAGAGATAGACTATCTATTGAAGGAGGGAATTATTTCACACAGTGAATCCTCATATAGTTCCGGTGTTGTACTCTTAAGGAAGCCCTCTGGAGAACATAGACTCTGTATAGATTACAGGAGACTGAATGCTATTACAGAAGGACAGGTGGATCCATTGCCGGATACAAATCAGCTGTTTGCCAGACTAAATAAAGCTAAATATCTCTCAAAAGTGGATCTGAGTAAAGGATACTATCAGATTCCAGTAAAGCCTGAGGTTAGACCATACCTAGCTTTTAGTACCTCAGAAGGACACTATGAGTTTAATAGATTGCCATTTGGATTGAAGAATGCGCCTAGTGTCTTCTCTAGAATGATGAGAAAATTATTGGACCCTCTGAATAATCCATGTATAACAAATTTCATGGATGATATCCTTATAGCAACAGAAACATTTGAGGAACACATTGACTCTCTGAACATGCTGTTTGATCGACTTAGGGAGGCAAATTTAACAGCCCGACCAACCAAATGTTGCGTCGGATGTAAAGAATTGGAATTTTTGGGACACACAGTTTATCAGGGAAACATGACCCCTGACCCAAAGAATTTAGAGAAACTACAGAAAGCCCCGAGACCACAAACCAAGAAGGACGTGAGATCCTTTGTCTCATTATGTGGTTTCTACCAGAAGTATATCAAAAACTTTAATTCCATATGTGCACCGTTAACTGATTTGACACGTAAAGGACATCCAGATCGCATTACATGGACACCACAATGTGAAATGACTTACCAAGAATTGAAGGAAAAGCTCACAAGTAAACCCATTTTGAAATTACCTGACTTAAGTCAAGAATTCATAGTAAGGACGGATGCAAGTAATATTGGGTTAGGTGCAACTCTACTACAGAAATCAGATGCATTGGATGGGGAATTAAGCCCAGTGGCATATGCTAGCAGAAAATTGAATAAAGCTGAAATCAATTACTCAACTAGCGAAAAAGAATGTCTTGCAGTAATATGGGCAATAAAGAAATTCAATATTTATCTGTATGGGAAGGCCTTTAAGTTGCAAACAGACCACAAACCTTTATCGTTTCTAGCACAGGCTAGGCATGAGAACTCCAGGTTACTCCGATGGTCTTTACTTTTGGCTCCATATAATTTTAGCATTGAGTATATATCTGGAAAAACAAATTTGGGAGCGGATTTTTTAAGCCGCCATCCGTGTGATGAGAATCACCGTCAACCCCAGAAATAATAATAAATTTCTCTATGTGTATATAGAATAAAGGACTGACATATAATGTCTGTTTTAAGAGGGGAGATGTCGTGGAATATTCTAATCCACATATATAAATTAAAAGGTAAATGTAAAGCTTAACAAATAATTTCTAATAAAGAAAAGAGCAATGGTAAAATAACCGTGCTGTCACAAGGAATGTACTCGAAATCCCCTTTGTTTTATGCTTCGTCTGCAAATTGTAACGTTTCCACGTTAAATATAAGCCACTGGCAATATTACCACGCTTTCCACAATGACATTAAACGGGTGCTTGCATTTCTTGAGAAAAACATTGAGAGGCACACTGCGTAATGACCTAAATTAATCTTAACATTAATTATATTACATTACCAAAACAAACGAACAGAAGGACTCAAATAGAAAGAGAAGGGAGGCTGAAAATTCAGGAAACGCATTGCAAAATTGAACACGCCGTCCCGCTATTAATGCCACCCCAACAAGCGTAACGCGATAACACACTTACTACTATCACCCGTGTAAGGCCACATGCTACTAACTTTTTTCGACGGAACAGTGATAAAAAACACTAAACTTCCCAGAGTTAGGTTTTTAAATCCTGAAAAACTCTTATTAGATAAGATGACAATAGATGGGGTTTACGTTTTGAAAACATTTTACAGTCCCCAGACCGCACCAGTCTACGAAACAGGAGGTAGAAGCAAATTGCATATTTTGGAACGCAGCCACTTAGCTCTTTAAATTTGTATATTTTGGGTTCCTTAAGGGCATTGCTGACAAAGAATAAGGTAAAACGTTTACGCAAATAGTCCCTAGGAATTGAACTAGTAATAAACCAAAATAAAATAGTGGGGATGCCTGACAGCATGAAATCATTTCTGCTCATAAAATTTTTTTTATAAACGAGGTTTGAACAAAACCTTGCGTACGGAAATAGCCTTCCAAGTAAACTCCCACAATTGATTGGATCGCAACAAATATATAGAACTAAACACAGATTGGGCTGACTATAAATTACTAATCTTTGGTTGTTAAGGGGAGATCGGAGGAAGGGTAAAATTATTCAAACACTTTGTCGAAACGTGGCTCCATTGGGCCAGAACTCCGCTGAAATAAACACTTAGGAGCGATTAGTTTCGATACCACGTTTGTTCAAATATGCTTGATAGAAGCAACAGTGGCGTTGAAGCCAGCTTCATATTTTTTGGCTAAATAAATGCCTGAGAACAAAAAGCAGATGGGAATTTGTGCCAGAAAGGCATGCTAGTCAACGTCTCTTGTTTTATTCAATGAATTGTGGTAAAGCTTGAAACTTTCAGTAATCTTATAATGAAAAATTGAAATGTGGAATTGTTAAGTTTATGCCTGTATATATGAGAATGGTAAGCTTCAGTAGGCAAACTTGATGTAAAGCCTATAAATGGCTCCAGCCTGAACAGAAGGTGTCGGAGGAAAGTAAAACGGCATGGAATGGCCAAACAGTACACTGACACCTAGATGATTGACTAGAAAGAAATAATGCTGGAAGTGCAGAGGCGTAGTAACCATTAAGGAGGTTAATACAGGTATAAAGTATTTCAGATGAAGCTGACAGTTGGCCTAACGCTCTGAACTCAATGTTTGTGATGTATTGTGCTCAGTGTAGAACTAGAGTATCAATTAGTTATGAAGTAGAAGGTACATCCTTCTTGTTTTCAGGGACCGTGGTCTTGATGGTATTGAGCAGCACCTGGTCAGAGCTTTGCTGAATCCAGAGTCCGGACAGCATACTCCTTGGTCCATTTAGCTATCAGTGAGGTGTCCTCCAGAGCACAGGGGAGAAATCGAAGCAGAGGAGTCCATTCCTGCAGCCAATCACGCAAGATAAGGCTCTGAAGTGGCCCTGCCTGAGCTCAAAATTATGTACCCCCATCGTAAAATGAACATTGTAACATAAACTTAAGAGGGGAAGTAAATTGGTTTTAATATCAGGAAATGAAGAACATCCTCCAATACTAGTTCCAATAAAGACAAACTAGTTGAAAGTCATGATGACAAATACCAACAGAGCTTGAACAAAACAAAACCAGTATTACCTCATATTACTACTACACAACTGACACACATAGGATACTTTTAATAATATATGTCACTACAATATTCATATTGATAAATACTGTACATATAACTTGTAATTAAAATTGATTGTGATTCCTGGTTCCCTTTGTATTTGAATCAGGACACATATTCATTCCATGAACAGGCACTGAAATAGCATATTGTTTATTTGAAAAGTTTATCATGACTCCCTTTAAGATATCCCTTGGATAAGTGGTTTTTATGGTATGTGAGTGTCACAGTGTTGTCAAGTGTGGTGGAATAAATTAAATTGTTTATCTGTCTGTTGTTGTTATGACTTACACTTCATCATACACATACCCTAGACATACAACGTAGTCATCACACTATTCCAGAATAATTCTGACTGAGATATATATATATGTGGCAGCAAGTAAGGTTATCTATAATACACTAAACTTATTAGATATAGATACCTTCACAGCTGATCTCAGTCAGTACACTAAGTCCCCTATAGAAATATTTTATTAACATCCCGAACTTCACCCATTGGGGGGGGGGGGGGGGGGGGGGGGGGGAGGGTAGGATGAACTCCAGCCCTCGATATACAGTGACTCTCCCCGGTATATAACTAAAGTGAACTCCTGTAAATATGTTGCATCCAGAAGGACATTATATAAATTATAGATAACTAAAGTGAACTAAGTTAATATTTCATACAGGAAAGGACATTTATAACTACATAATAACTTAAGTTATTTGTCCCCCAACATTTTTAATTTTTCTTATCTGTAAGACTATCTTGTATTTCAAAGACCTGTCCCACAAGAATGAATGGACAGGCATTAATTGGTAAATAATGTTCAAGAAAAACTAAACTGCCTAGTTAAATAACTCTTTATAAAGTGTTTAAGTTCTTTTCTGTACCCACTTGTCCTGTATTTTCAAAGACTCTGTCGTCACAAGCTTGATGGTACAGGCAAAATAAATTGTAAATATTTGTTTCAAAGAAAAAACTTAACTGCTATTTTATTTAACTTTCTTAATAGAAAACTTAAAGTGGTTTGATTGGTTTGTGTACCATCATTCATTCTCCATAGACACTAGGTAACCTACACCATACACTAGAGCCAGAAGATTGAACCGTTGAGACTTAGGGAGGTGAGCGTTAGGGTCTCTGCACATAATTCATCATCATCATCTATAGAAATCAGAAGACCTACATGTGCTTGACCTCACACGTTATAGCAGACACCTTTTTCATTCTTTTTTTAGGATACCATCATAACCCCCACCAGCAAAATGCAACTTTGCTGGGCACTCTGTTTAATATGGTATTTATTATTGTTATTAACTCTGCTAGGGGTAATTTTTTTAATTGAATTTCGTTAATCAACAAGGACTGTAACTTAACTTAAAGAATTTAAGTAAGTCCCCTGGTAATATTTACAATTTATTTTGTACATTTACTCTTTTCAGTTTGAAAAGTTTTAAAAGAAATCATATTACAACATTAAAAAAATAATAAAATGTGTCAACAAAGTCTTTCACTGAATTAAGATGTTTATCACTAATGGAGAAAGTCTTGCTTGGTTGGTTGTCTTCGCTCTCTCTCTCTGACTAAGTAATAATTTGTTAATTTCACAGTTCTGATTGAAGACCTACACTGCTATAGTCATCATAAAATGTGTTTTATTTTTATGTTTGGTGAACTAGGATATGCTGTAATAGTTTTGCCTTTGTGGGCAAACTTATCTGAGTCACTGAAAGATGGCTCCCTCTGACATTGGATACAAATAATTTGACTGAAATTCTTCCAAGTGGTAACACAAGATGTCTGGCCCTCTGACATAGACCGGCACTGCATCCGTCGTAACCTCAGTAAGAGATGCCTCTTGTAATATTTTTAGGTTTACAGATAAAAAACCTGAAACGAAGTTAATGCAATCCCTGTATTTCTCTATCAAATATCCCTCTATGACACAAATGGGGATGATAGACAGTTTTTCAGACAGAGTGCTAGCAGATGCACAAGATATAATATAGTAGCAACAGTCAATTCAGTTCACTGTGATCATAAATTTCTTCTACATTCCATAATTATAATCCGTTTCCATGATCCGCCTCCATACAATAATTTGGTCGTGAATAAAACTACTAAGTAATGTATATCAAACTATACAGTAATCCAATTACTTTCACCCTCCTTATGTTCCTGGTATGTGTGTCATTCTCTTACGAAATACTTCTTTAAATACATTTCCAAACTTACAGACACACTTTGGCCATTATTCTCAATTATTTTGAAATATTTCCCAAGGCTGGCTTTGCCTACAGAATTACACACAAGCCTGGTACGATACCAGCAACACACCTTTCTAACAACACACTGTAAATAATTATCATATAAACACATCTACACACTTCCTCTTCTTCTTTTCTTCCGTCCTTATCGTACAGGTGGCGTCATTAGGGCAACATCAATAGGTTTTTTCTTTGCCACTATTGAAATACACAAATTACTATACGGGTCATATATATAAAATATATATATATATACATAAATATATATATAGATATATATATATATATATATATATATTCGTTCTTTACCCTCAGGCACACACACAGACGAGCTGTTAAATGGTTGTTTAAGGTCTGCTTTCAAGTACAGAAGCAAATCGCTTCCACTAAAACTTGCTTTCTTTTGCCGCTCGCTTTCAAATATTGTGACTGACCTGATTCCTGTTAGACACGCGCTATATGTAGGGTGACCTCGAGCGTCCGAGGTAGTTCCCCAACAAATGTGTGTTTTGAAGTTTCAGAAAAATATAGTAAAAATTTTGCCTAATGTGCAAATCAGGAAAACTAAGATTTTATTTATCTAAGTTATTCCTGGAGCCGATTTTATTTAAAATACTTAAACTTTACTTTACTTATGTTTTTCTAAATACGCCCTGCCGTCTTGTCTTCCTCTAGGATGGTTCCATTCTACATATTTCAAAGATTGTCTAGTAAACAACCTTTCCTTGTTCATTGCCGTAAATGCATTCTTTTTGGGAACTAGTTTCTACTTGCTACAGGGGGTAAGGATACCTTGACAGTCTAAATAATGGACTAACCCACCTTCCTCAGAGAGGGTTTTGATCTGGCTTTTATGGTTAGAAAATACGCCATTCAATTAGTAAACAACTCTCCCGTTCTATATCAGCTACGTTTTAACCACAGCTTAATGGGAACTAAAAGTTCGATTAAACTACTTCATGACCTATATCATAGTAAAAGTAGCACATCCAACATAATATATCGTCTTTTAGGTAGCCTCTTTCAGGTGGTACTTCTTTCATAATGATGTAGTTAATTGTCCTCAGATACTTGTTTGCACATATTTGGACTTCCATTTTATTTATCCAAGGCTGTAGTAAACACGGCATAACGGAGCGTTCTGATTGGTCGGTGTGTCTTGCAGTTCTTACAATGTATGGCGCGCGGTGTGGTCAGAGTTACGCAGAATTCGTGTTGTGATACAGACGTCACATCATGACACTATATATATTCCTTGTTAATTGTAATTCATTCAAGCCATTGCCCTGGCGCTGTCCCGACACATTTTCCCTATTAAAGTAACCAGAAGAATTACGGTGATTTCTAATAATATTCCCTGAGTCAAACTGTGTTTACTCAGGGAGAATAATTATTCAGAGAGGCTAACATTTTTGGGTGGACAGCGAGACGATGGGCCTGTTAATCTTCCAACCTAGTGTACTTGGCAGAGGCATTTGTTCTTTTTATTTTGTCTAAAGTTCATGGTACGAAGCTGCAAGACTAAAGTTTCGACGCCACTAGTTGTGAGTCAAGAGCACGAATTCAACCATAACCGCCTGCATTGGACGAAATGTGTGGAGAAGTGCCCTCATTACAAAAGAATTGACGAAACCACGGCTGCAGGACTCACTTACAACAGCTAAGTTCTTGTTAAAGGAAATAGCAAAATGAAAAAAATTTTTATAAATCCTCACTCAAGTCTCAGAGAAAACAATGTTATTTACATCTAAAATTCCCCATCATTCCATCGGTATTTTAACCTGTTAAAACTAATTGATTATCAAGGATTATTAAATTTCTTATATGTTATTTTAAAACAAAACAATCATTGTTGATTCAGTTATTATAGGTATGAAATCAAACGTATGAGCAAGACTCTTTAATATAAATACATTTAGACATATATTTACATCTATAGAGCAAATACTTATAAAAGAATGTCGCTGTATTACACCAGCTGGGGGCATGAATGGGCTAAAACCATTGTTTAATTCTTCACGAAAGGCGACGGATCAGATACAAGTTAATAGTACTCTGCCCTGTGCAGCATTGTTCTTGACTTCTGAAAACATCTTGTGAAAACTACCTTGCGATAGAAGCATCATTATCCTTCTATCTACAACTCTGCCAAGAGTAATCTTGTGCGAAGGTGACACCTTTGAATACCCATATTAGATACTCTTGAGTGTTGGCCACTGGTGGACCACTACTGCAGAGCTAAGGGGGGCACTCCTTGACAGGAGTTTTGCATCGTTTCGGTGAGGGCCGCCCCGTTCAACCTAGACACAGAAAAAGTCCGTCGGTTATATTTGAGCGCTTGATCAAATATAAAAGTCATCGCAGTGTTAGGATAGAATGATGTGCTGCATTTTGCTTCGAATATCATGTTTCTCTATTTTCTTTGGTCACCTTGTCTCATGAATCAGTTATTTCTTTAGTTTATTCAGGTACCGTGAGGTTAGTTTATCGAGGTATTTCTCTTTGTGTGTCTTGCCGTACTTCTCTTGTAGTTTTCTCCTCACCTGTTACCAACAGGTAAAGGAATTTCCATAACAGATACTGCTGTTATTATCCTAGGTCTAAGCTTTAAAACATGGGGTAACATTTTCACGTCTTCTCAGCTTTTGCCATCCTTAGCTCAAGAGAGAAATTCTGGTACTAATTAAAAGCTGTATGGACTGGGTCCTGACACTGTCACGTTTCGAACTCGATAACTGTGCCTCGAAATGCAAGGGGCTCTGACCAACATACCATGCTCTGACCAACAACATGCTCTGACCAAACAGACCATTCGGTTTTGCCAGTTGTTACTATATATCCCCCTTCCATAATTTTCTCTGACGCATATCAGAGAATTAACGCATGCACGTTAATAGATGGTTGATGGAATGATGATTATGACGATTAATTATAGGCGATTGACAGAGTGGTTAGATCAATGGTCTTTAGCGGCAAAGGTGCCGAGTTCAAATCACGATACCTACACGCTCCCGTGCACCAGCTGTAAATGGGTACCTGGCATTGGTCTTTGAGTTAAGGAATGAAAAGGCAGCGAGGAAGGGAACTGATCACCACCCTTCTAGATGCTGGACCTAGTATGGTGAAATCTCTATCACTTCATTCCTCTACGGCAGTATATGTTATGGGACTACCTTTTTTCAATAAAATGCCAAGGATAACTGTGTCTCTCTCATTTGATATTCTACCTGTCTAAGGTATCCGCTGCATCCTGTTTTGGAACACCACCTCAATTACTTCTTACATTTTCTTTCCATCTGTAGGTCAATGTCCAGGCTTCACATGGATGAAAAGTAAGAATATAATATGATGTAGATCCCAGAGGTCACTAATGACGTAAAGAAATAGTGGGACTTACTCAGGCATGTGGTACATCATATGAGGTTGTTCATGAGACTGGCACACTTGTCATTTAAAACAAGTTGCTACAAAAACTACTGCTGAAAGATCATGTGAATGCTTGGTGCAGGCGTCTCAAAAGTGGTCCAGCTCCAGTTATGCTCAGCAAGATGTGAAAGGAAAAGTGATGTGGCAGAATCGTTATTCTTTCCTGATTGCCAATTGTTGTTGTTATACACGCTTTTGATGCTCAGAACGTTGCTTCAGCTTCTACAGTGTTATTTTCCTTTAGTTAAATATTGCAGCCTGTTCGTAAACCACTGAGTTGGTCAGGAACGATACACACTGATGTATTATTTTTCCTACTGTATCCAGCTATTATTTTCTTCTCAATGACTAGACATGCCTAAGTATTCTTCACACTATTGCGATTTCCTGTCATGGGCCGTTGATCTTTATCAGATTTTTCTGCCTAACTCACCGTTTTAGTCTGTTTCATGGGGATTCACGTGATCTTATGTAGGATTTCTCCTATTTGAACCAAGAATATTGACTCAAATGTGCCCACTGCTGTACACGAGCCGACATTTTATGGTAGTTGACCAGATGATCAAAGCTGACGTCATAACATCTAAGATAGTTAAACTATCTCAACTTGCATCTGGTGTTCTCCTATGCACAAATATTTGTGGACGAGTAAAGCCACCTGCCAAAATATATGGCGTTAAGGAATTTATGTCCGATGATCTTTCTGCAGCTTGCCCTGATGACAACACTAAATTCCCTCTATCTTATATTCAAACATTACCATTTTCCTTCAGAAGTACGAAAACAATGTGGCACGAAAGCGTAAGAAGCTTCATCTATTATCAGAATGAGGCCATCGCTGCTTGAGTATATATATATATATAAAATGGGGAAACGTTTCAGAAATTTTTTCACCAAACAGCAAGAGACAGGATTATTTATATTAAAAACAAAACAAAACATCCTGCGCGTTTGAAGTACATTGGGAAGAATTTGGCGCGTTGTTTTCTTTATCATATCCTATACAGCTGAGACTATCACATGTTTTTGGGTAGTCATTGATTGCTACACATATATAGCATGACTGAAGGGTCGATTCCTATTTTTATATTTTGTAGATCCTCAGTTGTGTAGATCCCCCGGGGGGGGGGGGGGAGAAGAGAGGGGGATCTCTAAAGAGACAAAACAGCGTGAACAGGATTAAACTGCACCCACATGCATGTCGTACAAGGGGCAACAAAAATGAGGTTGTGCGTGAGGCTGGAAACCTCATTATGTCAAAAGAACCGCTAACAGGAACCCTTGCTAGATGCTTGGTGCAGGCTTCCCTATCATAGGAACCAGCTACAGGGGTGACTCCTGTTGCTCCATAAGGAAGCGAAAGGATGATGATGATGAAAGATGAAGGTGAGCGAATTGGATTTTTTATGCTGATAATGGTAGAAGATCATGGGTGAATGATGATGAGAGATATGATGATGATGAAAGTGATGACAGATGGTGATGGCGATGAAGAACATTAATGCCAGGAAGACGATGTATGAGGTGATGATGATGAAGGTGAGACGCTGATTAATCATCATCGTCCCAGAATCAGAGCATCATCATCGCCATAATTATATCATCGTCATAATCATCAGCAAATCTTCATAACCACCATCATACATCGTCATAATTACCAACATCATTGTCATACTCAATCATTATATCACATCGTCATAATCCTCTTTAGACGGCGGCATAAATATCAGCATCGTCGTCAAAATCGTCAGGGGATCACAGAATCATCATCCTAATCGGGTCATCAATCTCCTGGTACCTGGCGCTCTATGGATACGTTAACAGTTTTGACCTGTAGTTTATGAGAAATTAAGATACCTGTGAAAATCCATTGAAGTCAACCGAGCGTGGCTGTGGGGATTAAAATACTTGACAAACAGCTATAGCTGGAGACAGAGAACAGAGAGGTCAAGGGTTTAAAGATATACGTCCAAAACAATAAAAGCAATGGATGCCACGTGACACGCGATTTAGTTTTTGTTTTCTTTCTATTTTTAGAAACAAAATAACATAAAATAAAAAATTTGTCAATAAACTGACTTTTTATAAAAGAGAGAGAGAAGAGAGAGAGAGAGAGAGAGAGAAGAAGAGAGTAGAGATGAGAGAGAGCGAGAGAGAGAGAGAGAGAGAGAGAGAGAGAGAGAGAGAGAGAGAGGAGGGAGGTAGATGGGGAGCAGGAGGGGGGGGAAGAGGGAGAGACGGAGAGAGAGAAAGAGAGAAGATAAAGAAGATCAAAGAAAGAGGAATAAGTGTGAGAGAGAGAAGAGGGAGAGAAAAAAGGGACAAGAAAAAAACAGCAAGAAGAGAGAGAGAAAGAGAGCAATAATTAATGCTTGCTTTAAAGTTATGTGTTCACAAGCTGATCTCATCAGGTCAAGCTGTAATGTTTACGTGACATTACATGTTATGTAATAAATTAACGGTTAATTCTCTTTTACTTTGGCTGTCATGTTAATGTAGCGAAGCATTTTATGTCATAAAAAGGCGTTTAATTCTGTTTACTTTTGCGTTCGTTTTGACATACATTAGTTAGAAGGGATTGCAGAAATACCAGATTAGCATTGATAAAAAACGAAAGCTATGATAATTAGCTAAGCAGGTTATAAGCCAACATTAAAGATAAGCATAAATGGGAAAATCATGGAACAAGTCAAGAGTTTCTTATATCCTGGTCATATAATACCAGATGATGGCAGATATGAAACAGAAATCAAGAAGAGAAAAGTGAAGTCCAAAGCTACATTCAACTACATGAGACAGATACTAACATCTGCGCAATTAACCCACACGTTCAAACTGAGAATCATCAAATGCTATATATATTCTTCATAACTGTATTGTGTAGAAAAGTGGGCAATAAACAAGCAATTAGGAGAAACAATAAAGGCCTTTGAGATGTGGATATATAGAAGAATAGGGTACGTCTCAAGGAAAAAGAAATCAAATAAAGAGGTACTAGAAAATCTGGGTATGAAAAAGAGTTAATGAAGGAAATCAAGATTAGCTAAACTATTTTGGCCATTTGAAATATTAACACCTTACAAAAAACCATGATAGAAGGCAGAGATGAAAGCAAACGAGCAAGGAGAATACAGCGCTATAAGTGGGAAGATAACATCAAGAGATGGACAGGAAAGAGTCTATCAGAGTGCACCATCAAGACAAGGGACAGAAGATGTTGGAGATCCATTACAGCTGACCTTCGATGTGGAGATGGCACCTGATGATGATTGTCGTAATTTTTAGTAGATAGGTTTGGAAGATATTTATGGTCCTGCCTGAGTAGAGTGGATGGTGATAAAGTATGTGAGAAATAGAGGTGTGATAAATAGATTTCACGAGTGAATAGTTTAAGAAGAAGATCTGTCTCTGGAATGAGAGGTTTCTCTAGTTCAACCTATCTATACGACTATCCTTTAGTACAAGACAATCTTGCCCCTCCCTATACCTAGAAATATAAGTTTAACTACACCCACACACAATTATGTGACAACAAAACACACAAACGTGAAAAACTATGATTAATTGGGTAATGGTCTGACCAACACACAAAGTTAAGTTCTTTTGTTGTTTATTATCATTAAACTTGACAACACCAAATATCTAAAGAAAGGTCAAATAAAATCAGAATTACATGCATAGAAAATTAACAGAATACATGTGCCCTCCCCTTATTGAGAAAAAAGAACTCAACAAGTTAATAACCCCAAAGGTCAAAGGTTAGCACTATGTTATAGCATAGACAGTAAAGAAAAAAACAACGTTCCTACTCAAGCTACCCAATAAAATAAAGAATATTTAAGCAGAACCCAGATAATACAATTTTCGTGTAACAAAATAATTCACTCTCTCTGACATACGTGGCCACTCACTCGCTCGGCTTACCTACTCTTGGTGAAAAAATTCTCTTGGGCGTACAAGTCCTGAATATATAATTTTCAGTGTTTTTATCTTCCAAATTGACCCCAGTCCCTCCTTTAATAATTAAATTTTATAAGGGGGACGCCAAACTTGGTGGTTGCTTCCTGGATAGACAAATGTCACCTCGATTAGTTAATGTAGAAAAACCCGAGATCTTGTGTTCACAGTAAAGAGTAGCAAATCTTTCCAGTATATAGGGAAAACATCTGGTTGCTAAAAAAACACTGTTATTTATGATGGTGATGGTAAATCCTATCGGCTGGCTCTGGGGTGAGTGCCGACTTTGAAACAGCGTAACTTGCTGGAGAAATCTGCTGATACGACTGTCAAAAGTCAGATAGTAATGTTATTTGTGTTACGCTACAGTGGGCTGATAAAATTGAATGAATATCTGGGTATTGGTAAGTCCAGTTAACTTTACTATTTAAAATGTTTATGTGTCTCTTAGGCCAATCTTGTTCACAAATGAACGTGGGGACGTGTAAGCCAAGAAGAAGACAACATTCACCAATCAGTAAATGAAGAAAAGGACCAAAATAGACCGCTGGTCGCCCTTTGATCAGGTCATGCTTAAGAATAGAGAAACATTATGAAAAAAATGCTACTACTATGTATCTACATATGTGCACACGGAAGGGGACAAGACGATCTCTTATCCTCTCCGTCAGTCCTGATTAAAGTTTAGAAGGCACACGGTGTCTCTAGCCTATTCTATCGCGCGTCGCTTAGCAGGTGCGGGTTAGGTTGAGGTATACAGCCTTCCCCTCCTGCTCCGGTGACGATCAGCGCACAATGTCAATTATTATTTAATTATCCATACGCGCACTTAACAAATATCGCCTGTCGTTAATTGCTTTTAGATGTCGGCGTCTGTGGGTCGTCGTATGGTTATTAGATAACAGTCACTTACTAAAATTACACACAATAAAATATAACGTGAATTCTATTCTGTCACTTATCAGTCGCGCATAGTGTATTAATTAGTCAACTAAAACGTCTCTTCTTGTGTTATCGAGCGGGTGGTAAATTATCATTAAACTGAACAACTGGTAAACAAATAGCTATTCGTTATTTTCCACTGGTCTTTAACAGCTAGACTTTAAGTGAATTATAATGGTAAACTTTAACACTTTTAGCACAAATTTATTTTCCCAGAAAATCAGAATGAAATCCCCACGAAGACTATTAACACACCTTCCACAATGGCTCTAGACTACGTGTTTAGACTATCCGAAAAATTCAGAGCGACAGCTGATAACTGTTTTGGGGAGACACAGTATATATACCATCCCGGTTATCTGCTCTCCAGAGGATGCTAATTTTCACACATTACCATGTGAATCGGGAGAGAATTGTGAACACAAACATTTTCCCCAGATAAAAGGCTTTACGTCGCTCTGATTCAGCGTTGCTAATCGACATCAGAAAGAATTCTCACTCTAACGGGGTTCTCGGAGAATTTTGCCCGCTTCTGGAGATCAAAGCCACTCGGAAAATTCCCGGCTCTCCTGAGTACGAACTTCAAAGAATCTTCGGTTTCTTTACGTGCAGTCTGTCCGTTATCGTGTGATTGAAAGATAAGCTCGCGTGAGAAACTAGGTAAACAAACCTAATTCGCTACCTGTTATGACTGGCAGGTCGCGAGGTTTGTGTTTACAGAAAAAGAGGCGTGGATTAAAAGGTGAGTCAGACAGGCCGAAAAATGCATGCTTTTGTTAACGAGTCATAGAACGCCTCGAGGTCACAAAAGACTGTCGGATACTGTAGGCTATATTTCCATTATACGTCACAATGATAAAGAAATAGAACATGTAATAAAGTGAGTGACATTTTTAATCGCCTTTTTTATCTTGTGCTACTTACAGCGAGCGTATGTTTCATTGTTTCAGTATGAAAGCTGTATTTGTAGTTCCTTTCCATTTATTCATAACCTTTCAACTTCCCAGTCGAGCATAGACCACAAATAAAATGATACCAAATCTTCCTGTCCTGTTTACCATTAGCTCAAGACCTTTCCTTGTATTCTTCATCTTCGTTCATAATCTCTCTCCAGTTTTTTTTCTCCTTGTGTTCTTTAGTCTTCCTCTTCCTCTCTTTTCTTTCTAGGATTCAAGATCAAAACTGCCAAGTAATGCTGTCATCAAGAGTCCTCAGTGTGTGTGTCCCTATCCATCTAAAGCGCCTTATTCTCATCTCGTGGTCAACTCATGTGATTGTCTGGTGCTGCCCTAAGAACCTTCTCCTGTCTTGGATGACTGAGTTTGTGTATTTTCTTTCGTTAACTTATTCATATTGTTTGTTGAAGTTTTCATTTTTCTTAAGGCGTTGAGCCTCCAGCGTATGTTAAGTCCAAAACAGAACAAAAATGAAAATTGGGATTAGTCTATACTCGGATAATATATATTCTCCTGATCTAAATCTGTGAACATCATTTGTTAGAACACATTTTAAGTAGGTATATATTTAGATTTTTATAAATAGTATTTTTCTTCAGAAATTGTCCTTTTGCAATGAAGAAAATCAAGATTTTTCAAAAACTCGTTGATTTTATATTAATAAAAAAGGTCTAATAACGTGCACATGTTTTAGTCAATCAGTATGAGACTTGGCACAAATACTTTCTATAGGATAATAAAACCTTTGCCAGATCCAGCTTTCGATCTCTTATCAAATTTTTATTTAATTGATGTCACGGGTAGCCTCCCCTCGCTCTGCAGTAAAACACAAACTGGGCAACAGTGACCAAAAAATAAGTATCTATATTAGTATAATACACCCATAATGTCTTCGGTGTCCAAGGTGTCTACCTTCACACAAGATTACTCTTGGCAGAGATGTAGATGAAAGGATAATGATGCTTCTACCTCGAGTTCACAAGATATTTCAGAAGTCAAGAACAATGCTGAATGAAACTGAGCACGTTAACTTTTTATCTGGCCCGCCGCCTTTTGTGAAGATGTATATTGTATGATTTAGCTCTTTCAAGCCCACAGCTGATTTAATGCAGTGAAATTCCTCTTATTATTATTATTCTTAATTGGTCTTTTCTTCAGTGTAAATATAATAACGATATATATTAAAATCTGGATTCACAAATGTGCAGTTCGCTCTGTAATAATTTAATTCAAACTATGAGTTTATCAAAATTAACAATATACATTTAATGATCAATTAACTTTGAAATCAAATGTTAATAAATAGAACTGGCGATTATGAAATTGATGTATGCGCATTTTCATTGACATCTTATGACTAATAATGAAAATAGTATTTCAGTGTGGCTCCACCTCGTTAAACAAATCCGTATTCCAAGCATCATCATTTAATTCGTGTTCGCTTCATTTAGAGCAAAGAGCAAATAACACTCCAAATGATGCCCTTACAGATCTCATGCACTTGAGCATTCATGTTTTCATGCAGTTGTGATTTGTGCGGCAATTTATTTTACATAATAAGGTTGCAAGCTCCATGCAGAAAGATCGTTTCGAGTGATCTTTTACGACATACATGAGGGTTTAGTAGCCATATTCTGTCCGTGTCTCTACAGAGATTCTCGAAAACTCCACGTTAATCCTTTGCCACACGGATTTCTTAACCTTTTTGTGTGCTAATGGACCACTTTGAATGTCTGATGAAGGGTATGGACTCCTTTGGATTGAGTCTGATGAAGACTATGGACACCTTGATTTGCCCAGTGAAAGCTTTGGGCTCTATGATTGTCTGATAACATGGGTATGGACTCTTTTAACAGTCTGGTAAGGATATGGACACCCTAGAATTGCCCAGTGAAGGCAATGGGCCGAATGATTGTCTAATGAAGTCTATAGACCCTGTGGATGATGTCACCATGCTACAAACGTAAAAATATCTCCAAAATTGGGGGGGTGGGGGAACGATGACAATGTAGGGTTTAAAATAATGCGTCAGATACTTCAGACAGACATGCTCGCCCCAATGCCAGCCTTTCCCACCGCCATTTAAAACTAAAAAAACGAGATTTAAAGTGTAGACGAAACGTTTACCCTTTGAGACGGGAGAGAACGGAGGACACAAAAAAGGAAAAATAGGATTGACCTGAACACGTTGTTTAGAACTTGTATCGAACGGCAAAAAAGACGCAAGTGGGTGTGAAAGAAAAAAAATTCACGTCCCGAGTTGACATAAAGTAAAGGAAAATGGACACAGTCATTTCTTGGACGTGTTTTCGATACTTGGTTCTTTAATTGAATGCCGCGGCAAAACACATGCGAGAAGATTCTCGAACAAATTTACAAAAATTAAACGTAGGGGGTGAAGAAAAATTTATGTTTTTTGCATTCCATTTATGGCTTCCATAATATTTCTTATGTTTCCTAGACCAACTAAACATTTTGGTTTCAGAACAAAATAAATTTTATCAAAAGATTTTAACTATAAAAAACCTAAAATAGCCGATTTAGGTTCAGTGTGTGTTTATAAATTTTAATAAAATTATTAGACTTCTTAAATAACTGGTGAAAACACGTGTGTGTAATTATACTCACAACAACCATTACAATCCGTAACCCTAAGATTTTTAAAACGTAGCCACATTCATTAGTAAAAAAGATATGTGCCGAGGTCGTCAAGTGTAGCAAGAAGGCCTTCTCTTCTGTAATTCACATCTAACATTTATCTCAGGAGCCTTCACAGCTGACCTCATACATCCAACACTAGAGATGACATCAACCATACAATTACCATCAAAATCCACTACATACTATTGGGGGCTCGTCCGGGATAAACTATAGCTTAATCATAATATTAGGATCTCCTGGTGGGAGAAAAAATCATGGGAACAAATTGACTAAAAATTAAATATTTCCCTTAAAAATGAGGGTTGGAAAATAAAAGATGGTGAATATACACAGCCAGTAGTAATTAATTAGTTAAACACTGGCTAATTAGAATTACTTTCGTCCTATATAATTGGAAATTTACTTTGGTTTGTTTATTGGTTTTTGGATTTTTTACCCTGATCAGTGGTTATTGTTGTGTGATGGCTGAGCTAGCAAAGTTTCAGATCAGCTGCTGTGCAAACGACGAAGGAATGGGAATGGATGGTCAGGATTAAAAAAACCCTTCAGTCATGTAACTACTGAATGTGAACCAAGTATAGTGAAAGGGAAGAAATGAAGTTAGCATCATGTCAAGAGAAAAGGTTACTTAAATTGAGGCTGATAGAGAAACTTAAGAGCTTCAGATTGAGGCAGGTGCAAGATAATAAGGCCGAAAGGGAGGCAGAAGATAAGGGAAGGGAGGCAGAAGATAAAAGATTGACTGCCGAAAGGGAGGCAGAAGATAGAAGGTTGCAAAGGGAGCACGAATTACGACTAAGGGAGCTGGAATTACAAGGTCAGGCTCCTGAAAATGGTGCCAGCCCTTTTGCCTCAGATGCTACGCCCAGTCTGGGAGCCTCAAACTCAGCTATGGGGTTTCATTTAGACCATTTTGTTGAAAAAGACGATGACATAGAGGGGTACCTAGGACGTTTTGAGTTATTAGCTACTACATATGGGTTAGAGAGAGAGAGAGAGAGCTGGAGTTTAAAGTTGTCACAGGGACTGAGAAGTACTTCTTATGAAGTCTTCGCAAAAATGAACAGAGAGGACCAAGACAATTATGACATGTTAAAGCAGGCTTTGTTATTGAGGTACGAAAAATAAGTGTGAATTTTATCGTAAGAAATTTAGAAATGCCAAACTGTTGTCTGGGGAGACATACCACCAATTCTCTGCCAGACTGGAAACCTATTTGGAGAAATGGACTGCTCTGGGGAAGACCCAAGATCTTAAAGAGATGATCATGATTGAGCAATTGAGAGAGTCCATGGCTCCAGACATGAGACAATTTCTCATGGAACAAGGTGCAGAGAAGTTGGGGGAGGTTTTAAATGTCGCTGAGAGGTATCAGGCAGCCCAGGCAGAGGTAAGTGGCACTAAAAAGAAGCACATAGAAAATTTTAAAGCTCCACAGCAATTTAATAAATTTGATAATAGAGAGCAGGGAAATAAAGGTAGGACAAACTTTGAGCAGCCAAGAAATGACTATCGCGACAGAAACTCACAGTTCAATGACCAAAAGTTCAATGAAAGAAAACCGTTGAACCAAGGAAAAAGATGGTGTAAATGGTGCAAGAAGGATAACCATAACACCGAATTTTGTAGAACGAAACCTTCAAACATTGCTGCAATGAAGTCGGGGACGCAAAGATTAAAGGTTAATCCTAATGGACAGCAGGAACCTTATCACCCCCCAGTTTGTGAGGATGTTATTTGTAATGGGGTTACCATAAGGTGCCTTTATGATACAGGTTTGGATTATGATTCAGTTGTGAAGTCTAGCCTAGTGGACCCAAGTCAGTATACCACAGAAACAGTGGAAATACAAGGGGCGACTAAGGACATACCACTCATGACACTTCCCATCGCAAGGATAACGGTGAAAACTCGCTATGTGGAAGGAGAAATCAGAGCAGCAGTGATAGATGAACCAATCTACCCTCTGATATTGGGGTGTAGACACGTCTTCTTGGGGAATCCCGAGAGACCTGTGATCATGGCGACAGTGCAGACCAGGTCACAGAAGAAGGAGGAAGAAGGTGAACCTATAAATGCTCATCCAGAGGAGATGAGGAAGGCGCAGGCTGAGGATAGGACACTCAAGCCATGTTTTACAAAATTTTCCCAAATGCCACACCAACCTCCAAGCAAAGGAAATATTTTATGAAGAACAACTATTATACAGGAAGGCCGGAACTGGAACAAATGGTCACAACCAGCTGGTTCTTCCCACTTCATATAGGGATAAAGTGATGGAACTCGGGCATGCGATTCCCTTCAGTGGTCACATGGGGGATCAGCGCCACAGGACAGCGTATAGCTTGTCATTACTTCTGGCGAGGGATAACGGAGGATATAAAAAGATATGTCAAATCCTGCCCAGAATGTCAAAGGGTAGCTCCAAAGCACTGGACTGCTCCTGCAACTCTAGGGGAAATGCCCATAGTGGGAACACCTTTTGAGAGGGTTGCAGTGGATATTGTGGGACCTCTCACTCGGACCAAGAGGAGGAACAGTTACATCCTTACTCTGGTGGACACTTGTTCTATGTGGGGGAGAGGCGGTAGCCCTGCCATCAATTGATTCAAAACATGTAGCAGAGGCACTACTTACAATATTTACCCGATTAGGATTCCCGCATCAAATCTTGACGGATAATGGCTCTCAGTTCAAGGGGAAACTAACGGAAGAAGTTTTTAAGCTATTTCAAGCCAGACACTTTCATTGTAGTCCGTACCATCCGCAAGGGAACGGCCAGGTAGAGAGGTTCAACGGGACTCTCATTTCTATCCTGAGAAAGCTGGCACACGAAAAACCCGATCTGTGGGATCAATTCCTGCCCGCCGCATTGTTTGCGTATCGGGAGGTACCACATAGTTCAACCGGGATGGCTCCCGCAACTCTGCTATTTGGGAGGCCAATAAAAGGTCCATTAGAAGCACTATTTTAGGACCTGGCCAGATGAGAAGGCGGAAGAGACTGTTACCTCATCTTATCAATACGTGAACGAACTGACCACTCGTTTGAAAGCTGGATGGAAACTGGCAAATGATAATTTGAAACAAGCCAGGAAGAAACATGCAGCATATTTTAATAGGAAGGCAAAGGACAGGGAACTGGCAGTCGGAGAGAAGGTGCTGCTTCTACTACCCGGAAGCCAGAATAAATTACAAATTGGTTGGAAAGGTCCATATACGGTTCTAGAGAAGGTGTCTAGAACAAACTATAAAATTGACAAAAAGGGGAAGGAGAAAGTTTATCATGTAAACCTGTTAAAGAAGTATCTGGACAGACCACTCCAGGAAAGCACCCCCTTATTGACCTTGGCTATTGCAACCCAGATGCAAAAGGCACCACTCACCTCACATGAATACCCATTACATCCTTGTGAAACAGCAGCACAGGTAAAAGTCAGTAAGCACCTGACTAAAAACCAGAGGGAGAGAGTTCAACAGGTTCTGGAGGAACATACAGATGTATTAACAGATCAACCAGGCCATACAAATTTGCTACAGTATGACATGAAACTGGTAGACTCAAACCCAATCTGTATGAGAGCCTATTCTATTCCGTTCGCGAAGGAGAAGGCATTGAAGGAAGAAATAGAGTATTTGTTGAAGGAGGGGATTATTTCGCACAGTGAATCATCTTTTAGTTCTAGTGTCGTTTTGTTGAGGAAACCGTCTGGGGAACACAGACTGTGCATAGATTACAGGAAACTGAATGCTGTCACAGAAGGACAAGTGGATCCATTACCAGACACAAAACAGTTATTTGCCAGACTGAACAAGGCAAAATACTTTTCAAAGGTGGATCTTAGTAAAGGCTATTACCAGTTCCCAGTGAAGCCTGAAGTGAGACCTTATTTGGCTTTTAGCACTTCGGATGGACATTATGAATTCAATATGCTACCATTCGGACTGAAAAATGCTCCGAGTGTGTTTTCAAGGATGATGCGCAAATTGTTGGATCCCCTGAATAACCCATGTAATCACGAATTTCATGGATGATATTCTCGTCGCCA